>OX101756.1:148206167-148806167 GCA_944452675.1 Tachina lurida | reverse complement strand
ATTAAAATCAGTTTCGATTCACATCGTGACAATTTTATGTTATATTTTCTAATAGAAGTCAAATTTCGTAAAAATCCCTAGAACGCGTAGAAATAATAATATGTATTAGCAAACAACAATTAAAATTTTAATGAAAAATATAAATAGTTCCTTTTTATTTGTTAATCCTTCAAAGCTTTTCTCGTTTTAAATTCAATCCCACAAGGACACTCCAGAGATTATTTTTGCATTGAAACAACTCCCGCTGTTCTATTAAAATCCCTAAGCCAATGTAAGCAGTTTAGTGTTCCAACACCTTCGGTACACACACATAGTACATACTTAGTTCCTTCTTTATTCCTCCGTGGGCTGGATAATCGTTTCACCTTTATTTTTTTTTTTAATTTGTTTTATTCTTGTGCACTCCTAAGCCGACATAATCGCTGAGTCTAAACTGCTTTAAAGTTGTTTTAAAATGAATTAAATCCCATTCAAATACCACCGCCAAATGGAATACAGCTCGATTTAAATTACACGACTATCTACAATGTAGATTCTACATGGATACGTACTTCCTTTAGATGTGTGTAGCGTGTGTCTATGCGTACCTGAACGTATGTATGAATGAATGAATGAAGGTGCAGAGTTTTTATTTTATAAGCTGATTATGTAAAATGCATGCAAATTGTACACAAAACTACTTAGGAAAGGATTTAAAAGATTTTCAAATAAAGAAAACTGAAACAAAAATTAAACGTTTAACAATTGATTTCTAATTTGAATGCCTTTTTTTTTTTTTTTTTTGGTTGCCAAAGAGTTTTATTTATTTTTTAAGAAAAACAAAATAAGAAACAAACAAAAAATCATCAATAACCATTTTCAAACCAAGATAAATTAAATAGAAAGAATTTAAAGAATTGTTGATTTTATGCTGCACCAGGATTAAATCAAAAGCTTAAGGCCGTGCAGGTGTTTAACAAAAAATGTTAAGGTTTAATTTTTCCAGTGTGGTTCAGGCAATATTACTGCTGATTTCTAATCAAGAAAATAACCGATTTAATTAATTTGTTCTACTGCTGTAGAAGAAACAACGTTATTTTATTTATATTATCAAATTTGTGCATTTTCATATCCTTCGTTCCTTCAGAACGTTAAGCAGTGTCATGGTAATAGTTGAAGTAGTAAAAATTTGATGAATAAATGAATAAGACAACCAAACTAACCATCTGAGGAAGTAATGAATGAACATTTGTATCTCTTTTATCTGGCCACTTGCTAACGAAACATCTACTACGTTTATACGCGCACTATTTGCAAATAAAATTATTTGCAAATAAATTAGCTCACTGTTTACACGGCATAGCAAAAGTACACAAACTTGGTAGCACTTCTATAGAAAACTTACTTATGTTGACAAAAAAAATAGTGTAAATGTACAAAATATCAAATAATTATTTCTTTTAATCGTCATTATTTGCTTCTATCAATGTTTTTTGTTGCAATATTTATCCATTTATTGTTTTTTGTTATCAAACATTTGTAAGCGTGGCAACCTCAAGCATTTTATTTGCAAATAGTGCGTTAATCGTGAATAGTTTTATGAATTAGTAAGTCGCAATAAAAACAATAATATGGCAACAATTTACTGTTTTATTTGCAAATAAGCCCTGCGTATAAACGTAGTAATCGATGTCATATGAACACAAGCCATGCACATATTCACAATCATCATCTACCGAACAGAATGAAACCTGTGCAATCCTTTCATTCTCGATTAAGTAACATGCAGTTCAAAAGCATAAATTTATATGCTGGAATGTATGTACAGATGAACACATATATATATATATATATATATATATATATATATATATATATATATATATATATATGTACACACATACATACATACGTATGTATGTACCCTGCAGAAAATGCGAATAGTGAAATTGTAGTGATTTATTAGTGACATTGTCAATAGTACTGCTGACCAGTTGTACCCAAGCCAATGTAATCGAGTTCTTTTGTAATGTAATGGAGTTCTTTTGGGACCACATATACAATATCCGTATTTTCTAGTTCCGTGTCAATAATAAAATTGTAGTGATTTACGTGACATTGTCAAGGTATACCCCAGCCAATGTAATCGCCTATTGACATATAACATAGGGTTGTCATTGAAAATCTACCAGTATGCTTTAGCAGTATTGACGAGCTAGTTCTTTTACGATCATATGCAGACATTTGAACCAAAGATTCACTAGTACATTTTAGTGACCCACGTCTACAAAAAAATGTTAAAAAGAAGAGCTTGCAACTCTGCTATTAAGTGCACAGCATAATCAAAAAAGACAACAAACTATTGATGCGTTCGTTGACAATGGTCAACAGGAATACACCAGAACTGTTGTTGTCGTCATTTTAACTAGTACAAGTTTAGCTATAGAAAAGAGTGTGGACATAGAGACATATGGTTCTAGACTGACTAAAGGGTATTTATGTACATACGTACATGTATGGGTTAGGATAACAAAATTGCAATGGCAAACAATGACAACATTAACAATAAAAACTTTGGAGTATAACCAACCATATTTATACTGTGAACAAAACCAATGAACCAATTATCCTATTTATCAGCAGTAGCAGTAATAATACGAGTATGACTACAAGGAAAGAATAAACTCGTATGAAAGACTTAAAAAGTCAGTTGCTTTCACAAAATTCCCCTACATCTACATATCGCTCATTTACTCCAGTTTTCAATTTACACTGAACTGAAGCTTAAATTAGACGTGCCATACCAAATTCAATTGGTTTATATGGGTTGGTTATGGCTATGGCGTTATGACGAGTCAATTCTAATCAAATACAGTGTTGCCCATTAGTTTGGTTCGAACAGCTGTTTTGTCGGATTATGGTTATGGCACGTCTAATTTAAGCTGTAGTGGAAAAATAAAATTTCATTGTTCTCTCAAGAGTTGAGTATACGAGATATTTTGTAAGTTGCAAAAGAAACTTTTTCGCTAATTAGAAATTTGTTCGGGGAACTGTTTTATAAAAAACAGATATATTAATCAGACATAATTTCTTAATCGGGCTTAATTAAGTTCAGTCATTTCAATTCTTCTTGAATGAAACATTTTTTTCTTCTTTAATAAAAATATTTCATTCAATAAGATTTGAAATTACTGAACTTAAGCCCGATTAAGAAATTATTTCTGATTAGAATTCACTACAGTTCAATTAAATCTAAAAAAAATATTTTGATAATTTTAAGTTGTTACTGTTTGTGATTTAGTGCGCGATATGTTTAAAGTCTGAAAAACAATAAAAATTTACAGCATATTTTTATGAATGAGATTTTGTTTAAATTCTCTTTTTTTCCATAGACGAAATATTTTGTGTGTAACTGTATATGTAGTACATCCTTTTTGGCGACAAGAGCAATTTTATTCTTAATTGGAAATTTTCCCATTTTTTGGGGATTTAATATCAAAAATTATATGTCTGTTTATTCCTGCAAAAACTTTATAAGATCTGATAGTAATTTGTTCGAAAAATTATAAGATATTTTCCACTGTGTGATCACAGTACGATTATATTACAAATATGTAGTTATTTTAGATAACCAATAATTTCGTTTGTCTCTTTTCTCTCTTTTTTGTTCGATCCTAAAATATAGTTTGTGTTCAAATTATTGCTAGAAATTCTCTTACGTTTTTCAATATATACAATATATTGCAATCAATATTATAAAAAACAAATTATAAGAGTACTAGCTGACCCCGGTCCGCGTTGCTGGCCCTAAGCAAACATTAGTGTTGTATATGGCATTGGTGGTACAATATGAAAATTGGATTTTGCCCACGAATAAACTAAATATTGCGCCATCTGCCGGACGAACTTCAAACTATACAGAAACGCTCCTCACGCCCCATAGAGCATGTATATAAAGTTTGGTCGAAATCGGTGCAGTAGTTCTTGAGTTACGGTGCTAAAACATAAAAAAAAACTAAATATTGGGCCATCACGAACTTCAAACTACACAGAAACACTCCTCACGCCCCATAGAGCATGTATATGAAGTTTTGTCAACATCGGTGCAGTAGTTCTTGAGTTACGGTGCAAAAACACAAAAAAACTAAAAATTGCGCCATCTGTCGTACGAATCACTATTTCTGAAAGGGGCGTATCGTTTACCGGGTAGAATATATATAAAAACACGCACCGGTCTTTTACAAATATTTTGTGGGGTGGAAGGCGAAAACCTGTTGGGGCATTGAAGAGTTCACCCACAACAAATAAACGTGCTTTTGTATTATATATAATAAGATTATTAAAAAATATTACAAAATATTTCTTTGGAAATAGGACTTTGGCACAGAATAAGCTGTTAATGCTGTTAATCGAACTTTTTACCAAAAAGAATCTGTAATTATTTGTAATTTTTCTTTTATTTCCTTGCTCATTTCTGTTTTTACTTGTATGAATTGTTGTAGAATTAATTTTTGAACGTCGCGTTCCGATTTTTCCAAATAAAGGCCTCTAAGTATCAGAGAGCATGTGTGCCAGAAGAAAACTCGGCCTTAATTGTTGTAAAGCTTTAGCTATTCTGTTAATGTCATCATCTTATTATTGCACCATCGCATTCATAAAGTGAATAACGACACTCATCCAATAAAATAAAAAATATCCCGGGAATTCCCGCACAAATTTTCCGGGATTCCTTTCCCGGAAAATGTGCGGAAAAAACCCTAATGTGCAGATATGTGCATATTTATCGGATGTAGAGAGTGCTATGACATGTGACACAGTTGTAAAAACACTGCACTTTAATAGACCGCAACTGTAATTGTAGCAACGTAAATGTTATACTCAAGTAGATGTACAAACTTACATACATACATACATACATATGTACTTCATAAAAGGAACTTCCATCAGTATGTTTGAAAACAAGAATCTAATGGAAAGCGAAAAAATGTCATGATGATAACAATAATCTATAAGATGTTTAGAACTATTAAATGTTTGGGGATACGAGAGGATTCTGAATTACACGTCTGTGCAGGTGAACAATTGCTTTATTTTTTAAATATAAAGCAATCGATACTCGTACCTTTAGAGAAGTGCACTAAATAATGACATGAAACTCTCAGTCAGAAGGGACTTCGACAGACAATAAGGAAATGAAATTACCAATATGCAACCATAAGTAAAAACTGCCCCAAACTGCCAAATGAATGGTCAATGCAAGATACTTTTTCCAGTTTCTGCACGCAACCATTTCGTCAGGAGGATGGACGACTATGGAATCGTATGGATGCCCGCAATGCACTATTAGTTTTATTATACAGTTCATTACCATATATTCCCAGCAAAAAATTACTCATTACCATCAGAACTACTTGCCATATAATAACTTACTTTTCTGATTACCAAATTTCATTACTCGCTTACAAATCACATTACCTAAAATTTTAAAAAATTATGTACAAGTTGCTAAATGAGAAGAATAATTTTTTTAGATTAAATAAATTACGTGAACAAGTTGCCAAATAAAAAAAGTAAGTACTTCCCAAGAATCGATTATTTTAGTCTCACGCCTTGTTAAAATAATTAAGTTGGTAATCCAGTAAGGAACAGCTTCCACCAAAAATGCTTACTTCCAAACTTGATTACCATTTTTGAAATTTTTTGCTGGGTTAAAGCAATATTTTCAGGTGCTGAGTACCTGCAAGGTCGCAAACAATTAAAAATATCGAAGGACATATGTATGTACATCGGCTGATGGCGGTGTTAATGGGTCACTGGGTACTCCGCCAAGTTAGCTATTGCTTGCCTACAGCACATTCTGCAGTATCTGCAAAATCAAAGCAGAGAAGGGATAGTTTTCGAATTCATCCGCGAGCATTGTGGCGGCTCAAAATTTTAGGCCAACATATACTGGACTTACCCCGAATTGGTGCAGATGACTTCGGCAGATACCTTAATGCGACGGTGCGGGTATAGCATTGGTTTTATGAATCGCGTAAAAGGTGGCTAAGTTAAGTGGAGTTCTACTTGCCAAACTTTAAAAATTTTAAACATCTTGAAAACATATGGATATGCCTATATATTTTTCAGTTTTTCATTTGTTCAGTTACCCTCATACCTAAATAAGAGCGGCAAGCGTTGCGTTAGCAACAGGGTACGTATTGTCAGTACAATCAAATAATATTTTCACATTTAAATGTACTGAAAATGCGTACCCTGCTGCTAACGCAACGCTTGCCGCTCTTATTTAGGTATGAGGGTAAGTTTTTAAGGAATTTTAACATTTTAAATTTCAAGTGTAAATTTAAATCAATATAGAGTTCACGTAACATCATCATCCACAGTCATTGATTACAATGTAATTGATTTTAAAGTACATATTAAAATTTACAACTTCACTGTCACCAGCTCACACAATTTTCCATCTATTTGCGTACTTTGTCGTTACACGTGCACTTTTGGGCACACGAGGTGTTAATCTTTTTACCTGCAATTCATAGATTCAATGAATTTTCACCACGTTTGAATGCATAAGTATTTGTCATGTGTCCTTATTATTTATTTATTAAACAATTGATTGATAAACATTCATGTATATTCATAGTCATGTGTGCTTGTAAGTATATGTATAACCAGCAACCCACTTTCTCTCTGTATCTTTGATGACTAAGGTTTTTTCTACCGTACGAAAGAAATCAAAGCTGTAAATGTAAATAAATATTTTGTAACTTCGAAACTAAATTTTAGTATTTATACTTTGGAGACTGCATAGAAATACTTTCAACTTTAAAGCTTCATAGCGAACATGGCAGTGAAGAAGGATCACTGGGTAGTTACAGACACATTCAAGGAATATACTGTCGATGCCGGTTCTATAATTCATTCGCTAACTTTATGTAAAACTGCTGTTTTAGTTTAATCAAGCACTGCATTTCCATTCACACCTTCAAATCAAACAATTGGTGCGAGCGTGAGAGAGTTAAGCACTTTTGCTCATTTGAAATTTTCGTAGTTGAAATTTATGAATAAACACGAATAAATGAGAGATTTCTTGCACAAAATTTAATTTTCAATCAGATTATCTTCAGTTGTTCGATATTTTTTAATTCAATTTGAGTGGCGAACTATGAACTATATTATTATGCTTTATTATTATTATTATTAATTGAGATTATCTTTCCTCAATAAATTTCACAAAAAATATTTCAAACTCGATTATTTCAGTTTTCAAATGCATTTCAGAAAAGTGTCCAACTGGATCACATTTAGGACTCTTGAGGCTACTTCACCTCACAGTATAGTAAGTGCACAAATCAATATTTATAGATCTCGTCCCAGTTCCAGGGATTGGGACTCCTAATCCATTGAGCATTTACTGCTAAGTAACTAACAGTGCTCTGTTATGTACAAATGTCAAACTTTGTGCTTTGGTCTATTATGATATGATTAGTACCCAATAAAGAACCATAAAAACCTATCAAGGTTAGTCATGTTAAAGGGCCACTCAGACTATTATACTTTGTATTAATACATGTCAAAAATTCAAATAATACGTGCAAGTGCGACATTGTGAATACAAAATGTCATAACGAATGGTAAATAATACGATAAAAATTTGACATCCCATAATACTTGACCATTTTTTGTAAATTTTCTAAACGATAATACTTTTCATCTGATCAGAGTTGCATTATTACAACATCCAAACTAACAAGCCGTCTGTTTCGACGCCGATGCCGTGCCGTCGTTTATGTTATATGTCTTTGTATTAAAACGGATATAAATATTGAATGTGCTTATCGTATTGAATAATTTTTCGTGTAAGACATGTCTGAAAGTTAACGAAACTATCGTATTTTTTTTTTATTTATCTTATTTAAATCAACTACTTTAACCGCCGTCTATTTGCAGAGGCCGGCACGACCACAGCGTACATGAAACTGCTTTACCGCCGGAAGTCAAAGATTAATGTAGGCATGTTAATCCTCAACAGCTGTTTGCTTTATACTTGTGTTTTTAATGTAATATGAGGTGTGATGGTGTGAACATAAAATGTCAATTTACGTTAGATTTTTTGATAGTCGAAACAAATGTGTTTTGATTTTTTTTTTCGTAAAGTGTGATGAAAGTCTTTATACATGTATAATAGTCTGAGTGGCCCTTAAGGAGCTAGTGGCTTCAGTATACTCGTATATTCTTACGTTTTTCCAGTCTGAATCCCTAAGGTATGTGATATCTGGTATATATACAGCTGCCTAAAATAAAGTAATTTACATGCTCAGCAACTATTGTTAACGTTAACAAAGCCGCATCCACCATACTGTTATGATCTTTAAGCAAATAAAATGCCTGTCTCACGATGTCGACAAGAAATTTTCTTTTGCTTACTTATATTGAAAACAAAAACAAATTGTATTATTCTGTCGACATCGTGAGCCAGGTCGAAAGATTAAAAGTTATATAAATATAAACGTTAAGATAGGATCTATCGCTTCTAACGATGAATGGGAACGGAAGCACAAAAATTTTATACCTTTCTGCACCAGTCTAATGTACGTGCATGTGTATTTTATTTTTGCAAAAATAAAACTGTAATTAAAATTCATAACCGAGAAATATGTAAGTCTATAGAAATGTAATTCGGTTGAAAGATCCACTGATGCACCCGGTGGAAAAGCAAAAATATTCAAGTCCACATACATATACATGCATACTTGAAGAGAAGAAATGGAAAGAGGATGAAGAAAAATAAGAGTTAAACTAAAAAAAGCAAGAAAACATATTGCTAAGTGCCGGTCTAAACTTGCAATTTTTGTTGCAGCAACTTTTTGTTTTTTAGTGCAAAAGAGCAAGACAGCAATACAAAAAGTATATATTTCTATTTCAACACTCTCACACATATTCAAGAATTTCTGCAACAAAAATTGCAAGTCTGGACCGGGACTAAGACACAGTTACTAGAATGAAATTTAAAAACGTATTTATAAAAAAAATGAAAAAACAGAGTGTCTCCAACTTGTTATGTACGAAACTAAAGGCAACACTTAGATCAACCAGATCCAGTTTTTACCCGAATGCGAGACGCAAAGAAGGGTATTGTGTTGATCAGCCTATGTATACAGATATGTGTGTTCCTTAGCGGCCGAATGCGTCTACCGATTTTGATGATTCTTGCATGAACCGATATGTCGTATCCCTAGGAGTGTCACCAAAGATATTACAGTAGTCTAAACTCAATATAGCGGCCAACAGACACCATTTTGTAAAAAGTCGGCGAACTATATCAAAATGGATATAATTCGGCAGTTAATTTTTTTTTAAAGAGAAGTAACACTCAGGCAATTCATGTCTACTACTATTACTACGTGTTACTTTCTTTAGGAAAGGCATAGTGATAGAGAAGACAGGTGGTGAAGGGAGAGATAGAGGAAAGCTTCATTCTTTTACAACTCTGCTTTTTGCACGTTTTTAATAATGCAGTGTTGCAGCGCCTCTCTGATGTTAAATGAGTCGTATTAATTTTTTGAAGCTGTGTTTTGTAGCCATTTTATTGATTATTTTACTTCGCCGATGATTCTGCTACACAACGAGGGAGGGCGCTCTGATGTTACATTAGGATTAGTATCTGCTGAAGTCGGTATAGTTCAGTGACCAGTGACTTGAACTTTCCTACAACAACTGATACAAAGGAACACTAAATGCATTGTTATTTAATGACTGTTGGATACAGGGATTGGACCCAGGACCTTCGGTTTTGTAGTCAACATGCTAACAGCCAATGCCAGGTTTCGTTCGTTAGGTTTCTTTTATGATTTTTAACTTCGAATGACCATTTAGGACAATTAACGGTTCAAAGTTTTTTTAATTACCAATTGTTATATGAGTTACGTGCTTTTTATTCAACCTAGCGGACAGCAAGTGAGCAACAATTTTAGTGTAATGCAGCAGAAGAATTGAAAGTTTGCCTTAAAAATACACTAAAAAAATAAGCTGCATAGCACTCAGCTTTGTTTGCGACCACTTTCTTCTTAACTTTAAAGTTCAAATCTCGCCAAACCTGTTGACAAAATTTTTTATATTGCACTATTTACAAAATTTTTCTTGTTTTTATTGTTAAGAATTGTCCATATGCATTTCGTTCCCGCTTATGAAACTCGTCAGTAGACTGACTTCAACGCAAACAATTTTTGAATTTAGCTATAATATAAAATATAATTTGCAATATTTACTCCCATTATTTCCTTAGCTTTTTCCATGCATCTCCTAATCTTATCGGCGGACTAAAAATAAATTTAATAAGCTTCCAATTTCTGTCCCATGGTTCCATAGAATTACTGGGAACAGTGTTTCTGCGAGATCCCACTGCAGGAGAAGGATTCTTCTGCAACTTTTTTTAATTTTTAATTACTGTTTGCTTCAAACCAATTCAAGCCGTTACAAATTTTTCTTGTTAAAAAATTAAAAATTTATCAGAATAACTTGTTCGATTCTACTTCATTATTTTCTTCTCTTCAGTGTTCAGCAATCTTTTCGTAAGTTCTTGAACCATTTATAAACGAAACATTTTTGAATGAGTGTTCTTAATGGACGTGTACATATGCAGATATATTTTAGATATACGAAAAGTATAAATATGTATACATAAGTACATACATATGTAAATCTGAATTCAAGCATCTGTGAGATGCATACGTTTTCCTTAAAATACATAATCTATAACTGTAGCAATAAGAAAGACTGGATTTTTATGCAAAAAGAATTTAAATCGTAATCCTGAACAAGGAAAAAGCCCAACAAATAATAAAAAGAAAAAATATGTGTCAAACAAATAGTGGAAACACACCACGCACACATAGACATACATACATACACACACACACCATGCATGTATGTACAATGTTCATACATGCATTCATACATATGCATATGTATGTATGTATGCATGTTTATAGTATAAATTTAAATAAAGTCTTCTTCAAAAATAGTCCACATTTAAGTACACTAGGAATTTACAAAAAAAAAAGGAAAAAGGAAAAGAAAAAAAACAGTCCGTCCCTTCTGGCTAAAATGTGCCAAAGTTTAATGTGATTGTTATGATAAAACTTCGTAGCATTCAAAAGAGAACGAATAAAAGGTGGAAAAGTGGAGAAGGAAATGAAGTTAAGCAAAGTAAAGCAAGCATTGATTAAAATTAATAATTTTCATTTTCCATAAACTGATTCAAACAATTGCATCTGGATGCCAGCATCTCCTGTTATCGTTGCGATGATGATACACATGTTTAGGAACTTTTCTAATTCCTTTGTTTGTTTTCCTTGTGCATTCTTTCCATCATTTGTATCTTTTAATGAATTTAGCGCGATTGAATGAGGGAGTTTGCTTCTCGTTTTGAAATAGGAATGCATTAAAGGTGTTGATAAATGTAAATTTTAATTGAACGCTGTTTGTTTTTTCATGTGCACTGAAGTTTTTTTTTTAATTCCATTGACATCAAACTCAACTCAATAGATTTTGCATCATTTTCTAACAAAATACAGAACTTGGAGTCGTTTTGCATTTGTTCGCAATTTAACTTGAATTATTTCCGCTTAATATATACAAGTAGTTTCTTTGTTTTAGACTCCATGCAATGGGGGTTCGTTGTTTCTTTTTTCTTTCGTCGTCAAATTTAAACAGTTTTACATTAAAATCAAAATAAAAAGAAAAAAAGGGAAAAACTTAAAACTAAAGATAACAACAAACAACTAGGTGCGACAATATTTTTATTCACAATTATTTTGGTTTTGATAAAACAAATACATATATATTTGTATTTTAAGATAACTTCTCACTTAAATAAAATTCACTAACTTTCCTTTCCTGGAACCAAGAGTACGTTGATTGTCTGGACGCCAGAGCCCGATCACATTCCTGTCTTGGACTCATCAGTGAAAGTCCTCGTAGAAAATATCCGATTTGATTCAAAAGTTCCAATCGGATATCATCGAAGAGGGTGTCCTACCAATGTCAATTTTAGGGAAATAGAATCCCGTTAAGCTTGCATTTCTCAAAGCAGCCACCCATATCAACCTCATTTGGGATTATCGTATGGCCCAAGGTATTGGCCCCACTTAACCCGAATGCGAAAGCCTAAGCAAACTCCTTGCCACCAAAAGGCAGAAAATTAAAAATGACATCCAACGCCACCTGAGGAAGATTTTTTGATAGAGATTCCTTACTGTTTATGTGGTAAATCGTATTAATTTTATCAAGAAGAAAACCACATAAAATTAAGAAGAAATCTTATTATCCACAACTTTTTTTTACTAAATTTCCGTTATTTTTGGCACCGAAAAAACAATCCATAGAGAAAAACTTCTTGATTCTATGAGGTTTTCTTATAAATTGTAAACTATAGGGATTCCTTATTGATTTTATTAGGTTGCCTTATTAATTTTTTTTAAAGGTTTTCTTCTTGATTATTGATTTTTTCAATAAGATTTTCTTCTTGATTTTAGTAGGTTCCTATATGATTATGTGTAAAGCATCTTATTGATTTTTTTTTTTTTTTTGATTAGGAAATCTTCTTGATTTTATGAGGTGTCTTGTTATTTCGTTTCTATAAATAGACATACAGACAATTTTTTCATGATCTTTTTCATTTTTGTATAAGAATGTTGGCACAATAATTTCAATGGTTATTCAGGCTGCTTGTTGGAGTCTATCAGGTAGAAGTTTGCTGGTTCAATACTTGGTGAGTAAGTTAGTTAAGAATATGTATAAATAAATAACATCTACAATATGCTACATACTACATATGTACATATGTATCTATATGGTATAGAATTTAAATGAAAATACATAAGTACAGAGAACAAAGACGCAATTTTTTTTATTGAAAAAATCAATAAGACAACCTCACAAAAACTACAAGGTTTTCTCTATGAAATTAATAAGATTTCCTATTGAAAAAAAAAACCATAGAGATTTCTTATTAATTTTGTTCTATTTTATGAGGTATTTAGTATGAGGCACTGTTTTCTCTGTGTAGTAATAGATATTAGCAAGGGATTTCCTATGAAAAAAATTAGTGTATCTTTGCGTAGAAGTCCCGCTCTGAATGGATTAAAAAAATATAATTAATTTTCAATTCCGTTTAAAGAATTTGCAAATCTTTTATTTTCTTCTTTTACCAAAGTGTTACTTATTTAAATACGAGTAATAAATTTGACACATTTGTATTGTTAAAACACAATGAACAGCACAAAACTCACCTTGTGTCAAAAATTAGTAATTCGTATTCCATAGTTCTTGTTTAGGGATGATTCTCTAGACGGAAATTGAGTTGAAGAAAGTTACAATGAACAAAACTTTTACTGAAGATTAAGATAAGAAAGATGTGATTGCATTGCAATGAATGCATTGAATAGATGTAATCGTATGACAATACGAATATTTGCATGAGACCACCCAGCAGTTTTAAGGTAAGTGATAATTTAAAGCAATGGAACTATTATGCATATTTATTTTATTTATAAGACATAAATACATAATGTCAGTATATACATAAATACAGAGAGACAATGTTGCTACCAACGAACAATTTAAAACAAACAGAACGAAAACGAAAATGTATTCGCATAATCAATCCATAAAAAACGAGGATAACGCAAATACGTGGGAAGGCTTTGGTCGATGTAACATTATGATGCGTTGGTGCTCGACCCACAGCCTGACATTGTATTGCATCTTGCTAAGCCCACAAACTTCTACATTCAAACGCTTTGGTTTCCTACTATTTTCTTAATAGCAAATACAAATTATAAATTGTATGAAATTTTTATTCAAATCCTCGGTAGCGAAAAACAAAAACTTATCTTGAAAGTGTGTACCGTCGAAATAACTTATAGCAAAATAGGTAAGACAAGTAAGGAACTTTGTCTTGCTTTTGCATTTTTGTTTTCAATCGATATTACGATTCATCGCATTTACATTTTCAAAATAAGATTAAATTTCTTGGAAGACAAAACAATTTTACACATAACAATCAAACTTTCAAGTTCGGTACTTTCAATTCTTTTAGATACTATTTTCACCAATGCTATTTAAATATCAATTCATATTTAAATGTCGATTTTCATTAAATTTTGTTTCGAAAAATTACTTGTAAATATGAATTGATATTTAGCTAAGTTGGTGAAATAACAATTGGTCAATAAATAATGAAATATAAAATTACATTTTGGGGTGCTGCGTTGAAGCTACTTTTTTATATACTCTTGTATCACAAAGAAGGATACAACTGAATTGTTTTTGGCGAAAGAGTAGAGAAATTTATGTAAAATTTTTACAGTGGGTAGATATAAAAGGGAGAAGTGAGGAGCAAGTGCGATATGTGCAACTAACAAGTTTGTGTGTGTTCTTTCTTTAATCATTTATTGCAATAAAATTTTAAAATTGCTTACGTTTCTTTTAAATATTTTTTTTGTCGCTGACGGTAAACATACACACACCGCGTCTGCTTCGATGGCAGAGTCGAGTTGCCTTCTGATTCACTCAACATTGTGTATTTCGTCTTTTATATAAATCTTCAGCAGCTTCTTTTTTATGAATGGAAGTAAATTTCTGACTGCAACGTGTTTTCTTAAATGCAAAATCTCTCTTGTAGTTTATGCCAATATTTTTTAATGCCTTTAAGCCCCCCTCCCCATTCTTTGTTTCTTTCGTGCTAGAATTGGATTTTTTAGGTTTAGTTTAGTTTTTCCTTTTCTTTTTTATCACTTGCATCATTCTTAATATGTAAGTATGTATGTATGTAGAAGGTTACTTGTAGTATTGTGAATGTACGCGCATCCGGGTGAGGGTGCCCGGATGTGTGTGGAACCTCGTAAGTCCCTTAAGATATGATGATGACATCCTTTATGAATTCTTGGGTCCATTATTCGTGGTTGGTTATGAACAGAAATTGAAATAAAGGAAAAATATTTCAAGTCTATTTTATTTCGATTTGCTCTTGACATGGACATGGATATTTGCATCAAATCGACATTAGTTTCGTGAAAGATGTGTAAGGAGCACACTGAAACCAAGCAAGAAAATAAAACAACAAAGAAATAGTCAACCAGTGCGATTGAATTAGTTTTAAATTTGAATTTAATGTACTATTAGGATTTCGCTCAAATGTCTTTAGATTCAATTACCACATGAACATTCACATGTGGAAACACACATTAAGAGTGAATTCTTTAAGTAAGGCAAGCTCTTTAACTGTAGGCGTACACTACTGAACGGGAGCTATAAAAACATACCTATTTTAAAATATTTTATCAGAATAATAAAAAGTTTCAATTGAACTACTCAAAAATATTTTTGTATGCCTGTATGAATATACAATAGTTGTGCACTAGGGATGAGCAATCCCGTGATTTTTTAATAATGTTGCTCCTTGTGAATGGGATTTTTAAAGCGCTGTTCTTTTAAACTGTGACTGTGATAACAGTTTAGCAGTAGTTTGTTTGTAGCAGTTCTGTTATTTTGAGAAAAACTAATAGCTACGAAAAGTATCTAGCACTTCAACACTTCTGCTTTAAAAGTGTGTATTGGCATTATTATTTTGAAATACTAATAAGAACAGCGACAAGAACAAATAATTACGGTGTAGTCACACTTGGCAAACACTTGCCCAAAAAACAACGTATCCACTAAATACTAATGAAAATCCTTTTAATTCAGAAAATTTTTTTATAGTTTAACTAATAGACAATGTCATAAAATCCAATATTATTGGAAAACAGTTTCTTAATAAATACGTGCTTGAATCAAAAGGTTTTTCAATGGTATGTAGTGGTTACGCTTTTTTGGGAAAATGTTTGCTCAAATGTGGCCGTACCTCTAGCAATCAACCCCATCCAAATATTGAGAATTGTCGTATAAGAGGCAGAGAGACAATAAAATTGCAAATACAAAAATGTGAGAGCTGTACATAGCTGCCGGAAAAGCGAATTGACGAATTTTTTTACGACAAAAGCTGAAGGTATACAAGAACAATCACAGTTTGTATAAAAGAACTATATTTTCAAAACCTGTTACTTGATAAATTCGATCACATTTGTGATTAATGATTTTTCAATCACTGTAAAAATGTAACAGGTTTCGAAATATGGCTCATCTCTAGTGTGCACCGCCCACGTGATTACAGTGAATCTTCAATACTGGAGCCTGCACACAATAATATGACTCTCACGTGCATAGATGTCAGGTTTATTAGGGCTAACATCGTAAAGTTTTGGCGAAAAAAAATTTTCCAACTCGTCAAAATGAGTCATCGAACTCGTAAAAAAATCGTTAATAACCAATTTCTACGTATTTTACATAATAAAACTTTTTATTGAATAATTTGAGTTAATTATTGTGTTAACTGTTTATTTATAGAAGATACAAAGATCAACGCAACATTTACGCTTCAATCCAGAACCAAATTGTGGCAGTCGTAGGTTAAGTCGAAATACGATCATCGCAAATAAGGCCCAATATGTAAATGGAAATTATGTATACATTAGGGATGGACAAAAAACATCGATGTTTTAAAAACACTCGATGTATTGTGTCGAAACATCGATATAATCCGATGTTTTTTTTTTTGCTATTAAACAATCGAAAAACATCGATGTTTTCTTTCGATGCATCGAAATGACAAATTGTGTGCAGAACGTGTAGATGTAACATAAGCGGTTATACATATCTATATGTGTTGGCATGACTCAAGTTTGTATATTTAATCGTGGTAAATATTATGCGAACAACTGGCAAGACTATTATATGCGGCGAATAAGTTCAGGTCTGGCATCTTTACTCCCAAAAAAATTATTTGGAAAGATATTTGGAAAGATTATAAATCACAGTTTCCCAAGCTTTACAAGATCGCTTTTAAATACCTTACAATGGTGGGAACATCGGTTCCGTCTGAAAGACTATTTTCACAAGCGGCGCAGGTGATGACTCAACAAAGAAACAGATTGAGTGGTGAAAGACTTGGTAAACTTTTATTTCTACACAGTATTGAAAAAAAGTATTGGGAGATGTAAAATAGACTTGAGATTTTTCGAAAATATGGTAATAATAAATAATTAAAAAAAAAAACAATCGATGTATAAAAAACATCGATGTATTTTATGAAATATCGATGCAACATCGATGTATGCTTGCGATGCGTCGCATCGAAAAAAGTATACATACACCGAAAGAATTTTGCTTTATAAGTCCAATGAAAGAATTTCATTAAAATTTTTTCACAAATCTAATAATTGCACAAATCCAGTGAAAATTTCATGAATATTGTGAAATAATTTCATTGGAATTGCTTCGTTGCTATTCTGGTTTCGTAAGAATATTTTATTGGATTTATGACAACAATATATTCTAATTATTAAGAAACCCCTTTATATTTAAGTTATTTCATTATTTTCATGAAATTATTTTATTGTTTCGATGAAGTTATAGCACTCCATTAATTACACTGTAAAATAAATTTGATGAAGTTTTCAATAAAATAATTTTAACGAAACTGGTTTCATTAATCCAACGAAGCGTGACGTTGGTTGAATTTTAATGAATTTTTTATTAGATTAACGTCGAAATTCATAGAATTTATGCCGAAAATTCTTTCAGTGTACATACATAAATACAAAGTTAATTGATTCGTTCATGACATCCAATTTTTGAAACATCGACTTTTACCAGTCAAACATTTTTGTAAAATATTTTTATTAACAAATAATGAATACAAAGAAGAAGTTGTTCATTAGTACTTGCCGAGTGTGAGTTTTCACCACTTTGGCAATTAATTTTTGTACTCGCATCCCATCTCCTCTATTTCCTTTAAACTCAGGAATGAATGACCAGTATTTTATATTTAAGTGACATGAATGAACGTTTACAAAACTATATGTACATGTAAGAAACTCAACAATATGTTTGAATTTGTAGTTAAAGAAAAAAAGTTATTACTACTACGAATGCAATTCACTTCTTCTGTGGAATTTGGGAAGAAGATACAACAACGAAATATTTTAAGCATACAAAATATTTAAAATACTGTCAAAGAAAACAAGAAAGAATTAAAAGCGGTTTAAAGTTAAAAAAAATGCTTGCATTAACAAAGCATTTTGGGCTCACAAATGCTAAAATAAAGTAACAGGATTCATTTCGTATCTGCCAGCCAAGGCCAGATATGGAAATTTGAATTTTTACTCAAAAAAAATCCCTAGAACTTACATACGTGTTTACACACATTTGTCATTTAAAAGCTTCTACAGGATATACATACATATGTATGTATGTATGTATGTACATTTGTATATGATGCGGATATGGAGTATATTAAAACAACACATACACATGTACATATATAAAACGCGTAAAAAAGAGGGAAATTTTTGAAAATGCCACAACATCTTTCAGTTTTATTTCCAGTTAACAAGAAATACAAAATAAACGCAGAGTGCCAATGCAGTATAGATCCAGCAATGGGCACATTTCAGGGCTATAAAAAAATACTCTAAAGGTTTTCATTAACTTTACAAGACAATAGAAACTGTTTGGATTTGTCATGTAATAAATAAATCCATATACTGTCACAGAGAAGTAGCAACAACTAAGTCACCACAACAACAACTGTATCATATTAAAAAAAAAACTTTCATTCATTCAAACAGTATAGAAATTCATGCATGTGACAGACAGTGAGCAGCCAATATGAGGGTTTTTATGTTCTATGAAACACCTGAACCTGCATTACGTGTGCACCATTAAAGCCGGCAAATATTCAAGCTACTAAAATAACATGACATATTCGCTTGATGGACTGACCGGCTGACTGACTGTCGTCTGTCTGACGACAGAAAAAGGATTTAGTTACAAGTATCATAAGGATGAAAATAATGATGGTAGAGAAACAGTAAAACGAAAGGAACGCTTAAATGTGTGACAATGCGTGACACGTGCCAACAATTGCATTCATGCAGAAGAGGTTAATGTATTCGATATCAAGCAGCATATCTTCTTCAACTGTTGCATTTTCAATTGTCATATTCAAACGTTTACACACTCTCATGTGTAGAAAAGATGCAAGTTTTTGTATTGTATGCATAAGTTTTTTTTAGAATTGGAAAAGGTGTCTTAGTTAGAGCCCGCATATGACAAAACTTCCTTGACGTGCATCTAATACCGCCACCACCGCCACCACCACCACCAGTTGATTCACTTAGAAAAGTTGTTCATAACGAACTCTTGACGACTATGTTCTTCTTTTTCTTTATTCTTGCTCAATTTCATTTAACTATTTTAAACTTTTTAATTTGTCTCATTGTGTATATTTCTTTTTTTCTTTTCGTTTTTCAACTCAGCTCTTCTTTTAAACTACAAGTTCTTTTTAGTATGACTTCAGCACCTTTTCCTTACGACACTCCGGGGGCTTTTATTTTTTCCAAGCACTCGCTGTTAATTACGCCAAAGTTTTAAATGTTTCTCACAGTAAACAAAATGCAACAAGAACAAATTGAAAAGAAACAAATTAAGACTGTAGTGGAGTAGAAAATCATGAAATAAATATATTTCAAGCGAACAAAAAAGGATAAATGTTGCAAAAAGATGCGCGTCTCAGAGGAAAGTGTTTGATTAGTAAAAACCAAAATGAAATAAGAAACATTTATTTACATGACACGAAGAAAGATTTGATATGCAACACATGTTGCCGCAGCCAAAACTTTTCTTCAACCAATTTGTCAGAACAAAGTCCCATATGTTCGCATTTGGATTCTTTAAAGTGTAAGCAACAAACTTGGATAAGTTCAATCCACTTGATAATGGCATTTTAGCTGATATCATAGTCACTAAAACGGAAGGAAGGCCAGTATGAATTGATCGGAAGGTCGGAAGGCGTGTACTACTTGTGATATTGAAACAAATTTCGATGATATATTCCATCTTAGTTGTACTCGAACTGACAACAGATGGAATTTGCACAAGAGGCTTGACTAACAACACAGATCGCCAGCTTGGCGGTATTGGATCTTCGTAAGCTCACAGTGGGAAAACGGCAAACCATCAAAAAACCAAAAATTAACTTATAACTCATGAAATACATACATATGTATATCATGAACAATACTAATATATATTGCAACTTATTATTCAGAAGATATTACGAATTTCAAAATGCCACCCGGAATCTCCACCTTTACCAAATGCATACATTAATTTTATGAAAGCTCCCAAGCCTTGACCTGGGGTCTAATTGCTGAAGGCTCATGGACACAGCACTTTCCTTTCATCAATACTAAGGTTTCCACCAGCTAGATACATACAAACATGTTTACAGCGCATCTTTCCGTTGCCAATTTATGAATCCCAATGTCTTTGAATAAATGTGCCTTGATTTCAATTTTATTTTGTTATGATGCAAACGGAAATAATATATAAAATAAAATTATTAAACTTGTGTAGGTATGACTAAAATACTCCCTTCGACTTGCAATATCATACATACATACATACACACATACATACATTCTATTTTCTGTACAACAACAACTAGTCAAAAATAGATACGAGTACAAAACGGAAAACCCTAAAATATGAAAATGGTCATTTTATACATATTTTTATTATTTTAAGAAAGAATCAAATAAGAGAGTCAAACTGCCTGGATCACGATGTCGTCAAGAAATTTTCTTTCGCTTATTTATATTGAAAACAAAAACAAATTTTCTTATTTTGTTTTTGTTTTCAATATAAATAAGCGAACGAAAATTTCTTGTCGACATCGTGAGCCAGGCAGATAGTGTGCATGTTGTGGGCGGCAACGAATAGTTTTAATCATATTACAAGTTGAGAAGGAAGTAAATACCCGGCCTTTGCAAGTCCATATTTTTTCTTTCTTTTTGGTAATGGGCAATTATAATTATATTTGGAAATCGATTTGCTTCATGAATGGATGTTTAAATTTTAATTTTAATTTTCAAAAGAAGTGAACAATTAACGGTGCTCCGTAAAGACAGAAATAGTTTATTTTCTGGTCTGAATCAGCTGTTTGCGTTCAATTGAAAAACTTTATGTATTATATACAGAAGATTAAGGGCTAATAAATCAGTCAATGATTATTTGTATTTTATTTTTAAATCTTATTTAAACACAAAAATTTGTTTCTCACTGCACAATTAAATCAAACTTAAACAGCCAACACTGTAGACTTAAGTGTTGTTTAAATTTTACAAACACACCATATGTTTTGTGCATGTGTGTGTTTTTTGAAGGTACGTACATGAACATCATGTGGTCGTATTAAAATGAATTTCGTTTAATTTTCGCAAATGTACAACAAATGTAACACATATTTTCATATCATGAAATATATAAATAGAAAAATGCATTCTGATGCTCTTTTTGTATCATAAAATGTGTTTTTTGCTATTTCACTTTTCTGAAAATTGATAAATCAACTTTCTTGTTTATATTGAACAGCTGTTTTTTGGAAAGCTTTCCATAATATTGTAGTGCTACCGTACTTTCAACTTAATTTGATAATAACTTTAATTAACCACTGAAAAAATGAAAGTGTATTTAAACACATTTTAATTTTTAATGAAAATTAACTCAAACTATATTTAAACATTCACTGATTTATTAGCTATAATCATTACTAACTAAATTAATTAGTAATTAAATTACATTTATTGATAAGGTTATTTCGAAAGTAATCCGAACAAATATATATACATATATGTATGTATAAAAAATTACTATTACATTCCAATATTTTTGCAAAGTTCCTGCTGAAATGGAAGGACTATGAAAAACGCCAGTTT
This sequence comes from Tachina lurida, assembly GCA_944452675.1. Lineage (NCBI taxonomy): Eukaryota > Metazoa > Arthropoda > Insecta > Diptera > Tachinidae > Tachina > Tachina lurida. The sequence goes on along the minus strand of OX101756.1, from coordinate 148,784,307 downwards.
GTCAGCAAGAGCAGTGCAGTGACAGAGTACATGCGCAGCCGCTTCCTCCTGCTTCTCGTAGCGACAACTTAAAGAAGTCATTATACGTGAGATTTAATCTCCTAGCATGTACAACTATATGGCAATAGTCTGACTTCCGACCAGATCCCAGTATGCCACAGCTTGGAAGTGGAGCTTCTGATTATTTACAAGGGAATGAAGGGCATTTGCAACTTGGATATTAGTGACTATTTTCGCAATGACTAATAAAAACAGATGTTTTACTCATAATATCACCAAGAATTAGTCTTCAGTTTGTTAAATATTGAATACTAAATTATAAACAGTCATAACTCAAAATACTTTTGTTTTCTATAAACCAGTTCACTGAACAAATCTCAAACAACCTTCTTTTGCAAGACAGTCTTGTTTTTAAATAAATTTTTTTTTTTGGCACTACTTGACATTCGGGATTTTTCGAGTTGTGACTCTTTATGATTTAGTGTGCGATATGACAAGACAAACTTAAAATGCTGAAAGAAAAAAGTTCATAAATTTCTGATTTCATACCGGTAATAGAAAACTAATAAAATACACAGAAAAGTACAAATACTGTTACAAGCACACATACTCATACCATCATTTGTAATAACTAGTGTATTTTTCATATTTTCCATTACGAAATTATGGAAAAAAACCAAAAAAAAATTATTTTTTTTAGATATTTTCTAAATTATAACTAAAAGCATTAGGAGAGTGAAGAAATGTGTGGTCATTTTTAAGTTCAATGAAAAAGCAAAATTCAAAAATATCGTTCAATTAGTTTAACAGTTTTTAAAAAAAATAAAAAATAAACCCTAAGAGAAAAAAACATCTTACATGAGGCTAAGGGAAACTAACTAAATACATTTAAAGATTTTTACAATTCTCTAGGGATGCGTTAATGACATTGGAATTCTTGATTAAAATCTTTCTTTAATTAGATTTTATTACAAACCAGGCAGTGAAAATATCACCGATGAAAACTGATGATTACGAGTAAAAAGGTAAAATGGAGCACCAGTGGTTGACGATGACAACATTGCTAATGGCTGCACACACAATTCCCTAAAGATATTTATAAATAGCAAAAAAAAAAACAATCAAATGTCGTACTATTGCTTACAAGTCTACAAGTAAGTTTCATGACCATTTGCGTTTTTAATTAATTTTTTACATCCTTCAGAGTAAAGAAGATTTTGAAGGAAACAAAACACTTGAGCGCTACTCAAACCAAATTGAAGTTTAATCCTTAAAATAAAAGCAAAAAAACTTTGGCAAATATTTGAATGTTGGGAAATAAAACTTTTGATTGCTACAAATTAAAAATGTTGTCATTCATTTAGAAACCACTACAACTAAGTATTTGTTTGCTAAAAACAAAACACACACACACACACACACACAAATAAATAATCGTACTAAAATATCAATTTTTTTATTTTAGTTATATAAAAACAAACTTTTATTATTATTTTTTAATTTCGTACTGTGTGTTTTACAGAAATGATGAAACTTAAAAAAAGTCATCTACTTAAATTACAAAGTTTACTCTGGCAACATTGTCTCCCTTCTCTTCCACTTCTTCAACACAGTTTGAATCGGGATGCTTTTAACAGTAAATTTTTTTTTATCAGCAAAACTTTTATCTTCTATCGTTGCGGTGTCCTCTTTTTTTAAAATACTCGTATCTTTTCTATTTATATTTTACTTGCTTTTTTGGAAATTATGAAACCAAGAAAATATACAGAATTACTTTTCAATTTTCTTAAAACTGAAAGTAAATAACAAACCAAAAGTTGTAAAATTGTTTTCTTTCCTAAATGATTATGAACCAAAATATGAATGACTTCATCGCTTTTTGGGCTAAAAGCCCTCCAGGAGGGGTACGATACAAACGTAAAACTATGAAATCAACAAAAACTTAAATAATTTAACAATTTCTTGTGTTTTACATAAACCACAATTATACTGCAGCGTATTGCAAGCACCAGTATTTGTATTCGTAGTTATTCTTCTATTTGCACAGATATAAAGAAGCTGCATTTTGGATAAAAAATTTTGAAATGTATTTTCTGATGGACATATCGCGCCTTAGTTGCAACATAGATATATCTCAGAAATCGCGTTTTTGTAGTTAATAATAAACAAACAATGTTTATGCTATATTTGATATTGTGTAAGAATTTTATTTCAAAAGGCTCTTGAGAAAAGAAAATATTTTTATACCTCCATTGAGTTGTATGTAAATCGAATAATTATTTTCTGCAAAACCTGAAGGGACGAAATTTTTTTAAACAACCACATGATATTGGAGATGAAGTGAATGGGTTTGCTGAGAAAAAGTTCGAAAAATTAGTTGATGTCATAATATATCCAATAAATTGAATCTGGTTGGTTTTTTACGAAAGATCGAAAACCAAATTAATCTCATACTAAATTCCAAAGGCGGATAACGCAAGAGCCAACGAACGGACAGAGTAATTATTCACTGTGTGTAATTTCTTAAGTCATAGTATATAACCATATACGGACACCACTACGTGATAAAAGACCAAAAACAAGACCCTTGTCTCCCAGTTTTGCCCCAAGTCATGCACTTTTTTCTATGGGCTCCCAAAGATTTGGGGCCTCGGTGTCATTTTTGCAAAAAACTGATCATTTTCTCAGGTTCATATCTAGCAAAGATTCATTCAGCTCAGAAAAAAATGGGTGACAAAAAGTAGCAAGGCAGTCGAAAAAGTTGCAATTTGCCACTTTAGTCTGTCAAACAATCACTATGTCCATAATACATTGAAGAGTTTTCTTATCTTGTGAAATGATGAAAAAAATTGGATTTCATTAACAACTTAATAATAAAATTAGATATAAGTTTCTTCTCAAGGTGAGTCTAACCCCCAGTTTTTGACTGGCTAATCAAACTGTAATTATTTTTAAGTTCTAATTAAATACCAAATTGTGTTTTTGAGTGCATAATTAAATAATAATTAAATACCCAAACTTGTGTAATTAAATAAGACTTAAGTTTTATGAACGTACCATATGTTTTTATGCGTGTATGTGTTTATTGAAAACATACACATGACATCATGTGGTCGGGTTGAAAACATCATGTGGTCGGGTTAAGAAGAATTTCGTTTAAATTTTATAAATATATAACATATACAATACAAATTTACGTATTATGGAATAAAGTAATAGAAAAATGTATTATAATGTTCGTTTGATTTCATAAAATGAATTTTTATGCAATTTTAATTTTCTACATGTTTATAACCTAACTTTTTTGTTTATGCTAAACAGCTGTTCTTTAGAAGTTTTGCAGTGCTGCCGTACTTTCAACGTAATTTAATAAGAACTTTATTTAACCACTGAAAAAATGAAATAGTATTTAATTACAACTTAATTTTAAATAAAAATTAGCTAATTACGTACTTATTTATTACGTTAAAAACTGCGGGCAAAACTTATTTTTATACAATTTTATGAAGAACGATATGACGATTAATATTGCAACAAATGCTCGATTTCTATATACATATGTATGTATGCACATAGCGCTTTCTCATTTACTTCAATAACGTCACAACTCAAAAACTAATTTCTTTTAAGTTAATAAAGCAGAATTAATTATCATAAAGCAGTGAATAAATAAACTTATTTATTATTTTCTATTTAAAAAGTAACTTATGTACTTTTTATAAAATTAAGTTCAAGGTCATTTCAAGTTTATCTTAGTAGTTATCTCATGTTTAATTTTTCTTAATTAACATTAATTTAAACTTATAAAATTTCTTTTAAAATTCAAATGTACACACATAAGTTTAATATTTTTTAAATATTTTTTGTAAAACTGCTTGTAAAAGCGTTCTTTTTTACACTATTGCAATATATTTTTGTGAGAAGGTGTATTTGTGTGAAATATATTGGAATCACTGAAAAACTCAATTTCGTAAAAACCACGAGTTAGGGCCTTTCTACCTGAGACCATCGGTATGTAGCATATACGCTGTTGACGCACTTTAATTGAGCCTAAAATCTGTTTAAAACTACCGTTAATTACCCAGCGGGCAAAAGTTATGAATAAGAAACGAAAATTTAATGCAGAGCATGTAGAACATTTCATTCCAGAATTTATTACTCTTAACACAGAGCATCATGTCCTACGAAAGTTATGAATTATTTTAAATGTCCTGCGAATGAATTCTGTTATTAATTTATTTTTCATGACTTGTATAACTGATTGCACTATAGTACATATTACTTATGCATTCATAATAAAGACCTGCGTAAATAGTCTTGAAATGTAAATACGTCTTGTTTTTTAAATGTATTCTCGTGGCTGCATTATACTAAACCAATAATAAATGCTGTCGTATTATAAGCAAAGCACGATAGATGCATTTGTGTGCGTGTATATGAGTGCTAACAAGCAATGTCCCAGCTAGCATTTGGCTGATCATTTTTTGCATAAATCTATTTTTGATTCTCCTTAGATCACTTTTGATGATTAAAAACTGATTTATCACTTAGCTGATTGAAAAAGAATTCACTTATGATTCATCTATATGATCAAACAATAATTTCTTGAAAATAGAGAAACAAAATGAAAAGAAACCGCAAAAAGGGCGATTTAATGATTTAATACTACCAAAAAAATTGCTCAAAAATTAATCAGCAAATCGTATCATAAATGATTCTTTGGTATGATTCATCTGTAGGGTACCATTTTCTCACAACGGGAGTATCATTTATGATCGAAAAATGAGCTCATATGCGGTTGTTTTTCCCGTCAAGCTGATTCGGAAAAGATTCGATTATGATACAAAATGCTAGCTGGAGTCGTGAAGACTTCTTGTTATGAACAAACAGTCAACAAAGTAGTGTTGATACGTGTATGCTTGTTATTTTCCATATTGTACGTTTGAGTGTGTGTGTGTGTAAGATGTAGATGGTAAGCTATTATGTGTTTAAGGGAGGTTTTTTTTAAGCAAGCGCACACAACTAATATAAATGCATGTGAACGTTTGTTTGTGTGCAGAAAAATAGAAGACCATACACACATCGTGTGTGTGTATGTACATGCGTGACGCTTGTATACACGCCCATGCGTAGAAAGAAGCAAGCATCACAAATTTTTCAGTCACGAAGTACTTTCTTCTTCACTCCTATACTTGCAATAACTGAAACAAGTTCTTGCAAACAGTGTTGCTTAGCGTTTGCTTTAGAAGACTTCGCTGTAGTAAAGCATTTGAAAAATCCCTAATGTCTTGAAAGTTCTTATAAATGGTCTTGTGCAGGACTTTAATTCATAATTAATTACATTATTGATTAATTATTTATTAATTAATAAATAGAATCAATACTTCGTTCTTTTGAATTTTGTTATCAATCTTCTCTAATACCGCATAGAATACATCATTTTTAAATACAATTTTTGCAAAATTTATAAAACTTGTATTACTTTAACAGAAACTCGCCGGCACGCGTTCAAACACAAAATTGTGTCTTTTAATAAAAATTGCAAAGTTCATACATTGTACATATCTTCCAATATGAATGTAATCAATGACAACTTTTCCCGCTGCGTAACAAACGTCAAACATAGCACGAGTGTATAAACTCCCAGCAAACATAAAGTTATTATGATTGGAAATCAGTATCAGGAAAATACTTGTGAATCATAACTAAAGATTGTGTTATAATGATTAAAATATAATAATATCCAAAATATTGTGTTTTTTATTATAAAAATAGGAGAGCGAGTCAAGGTTTTTATATTAAGAACGTGAGAAAAAAATGTTTGGGCAATACTGGGTCTAAGACCTATCCTTGACGTACTTGTTTAGTTGTAGTTAACTGATTTTCACAAGGTTGTTGGACTCAAGTTAAACATAGAACCCGCCATCAGCCTCCCATCACTTACTCCTAGTTTACACTATGCAAGCCTTATTGCTAAGCTGATTGATATGTAGGAATGGTAGAGAGAGAGAGAGAGAGAGAGAGAGACGAGGGGAAAAAACGAGTACTCAGCTTCATGTACTGTCAATACGTTTTGCTCTCTCATTCGTGATGTCAAAACTGTGCATAAAAAATATGAGCTGAAAAATAAGGCTTGCATTGTGTGAACGCCGATGAAAGTTCAAAGAAGAAAATGTGATAAGCTTAGCAATAAGACTTGAGTAGTGGGATTTATTAAACTTATTCTTCAAATCCAGGGGGTCTACTCTGTAATTCGAAACGAAAGAAAATGCTTTCGAATTTGTATGCTTATAAGCCCCCAGTTTTTCATACCATTCACGTATGTGTGTACACCAACATTCGTAATTGTATATATACATAAATTCATACATAGACATGTGCTCGTGTGTGTGTGTGTGTGTGTGTGTGTGTGTGTGTGTAATCGTACGTGCTGGTGTGTACACAATATGAGCTTAAACACAAACTTATTAAATATGTATGACCTTTGTTTACAACAAATTTTGCACAACACTTTCCTTATCTCCTTGATCTTAACTCAAAACATTTACTCGAATTAAGTTGTACGAGTACAAGTTTTTTGGTTTACCTTTTGTATTTAATCTTATTTTTTATTCATCCAAATAATCTGTAAAGGATAAAAACACCTGTGAAACTTTTGATCGAGAATGTGTACAAACGTTTTTGTGTGCGTTTATGTGCGTGTGTATGAGTGTGTGTGTGTGCGTGTGGATGTGTGTGCACTTAAAATGTAATTAAAATTGTGTGACATACGGATATTTTTGATATTAAAGTTTTGGATTAATTTAAACTAAAATTTGGTTTGAGGAAACAATTTGTTTCAGAAAGCATTTGCACTAAAGATTTTTTCTGAAGCCAAGCACTTTTCTATGTAACTAGTTGACAAAAAAAATTGCCATAGTTTTAAATAATATTTCTAATTTTTTAATATTAAACTAACGAAACCTATTATAAAGTTTGCTTTAAATCACATGCACATAAAATCTCTCAGATGTAATAAAAATGAAAAGAGTTCAAATTTCCAAAAAAAAAAAAACATTTAGGATTTACAAATTTGAAGCACATGCTTTACAATGGCAGCCATAAACAAATGCCACTTTTACACCCAACAAAAACACACACAAAAATAGTGCCGGAAGCGGAAACGACTAAATGTAGTTGCAGTAGATGCAAACAACGACGTAAATGTTGATGTTGCACCCCAAGTGTTTCATATAAAAATTGTTGCATATTTTCCTCGAACAAAAACAAAGAAAGAGAAAATAAATAAATAAAGGATACAAATTCTTGCAGTTAAAGTAAATGAAAATAATGATTTATAGCTACAGCATACATATTGGCCAACAAAGTCTTCCAGTACATTGTCTGGAAAATATATAATGGAAATTACGGGTAAGCATCTAGTTTTACAGAAAAATTCTGTCGTGGGTACAGACTACCTACGGTCATTATATCGCTAAAAAGTAAAATTGAAAATGTTAAAAAAATATTCCAAAACCTATGAAGGGTTGTATTTTTGAGGAAAATAAAATCCAAAAAATATCACACCGATAATCAAACTGCACATTCAGGGGAATAATTCCAACTCATAGGAAGTAATAGGGAAAACAAAAAATTCTAATTGGATAAGGGAGAAATTTCACGCGGAATTTTATTAATGATTGCCCTGATTATTTTTAAATAAACACGAACTTTATACACTAATGCTTTCTATCAGTTTCTGAATCATACAACATGGTCCGAAGATTACAACATGTTGCGAAGGACCATAAAGCAATTTTAATGAATAAAAACATTTTTGTCAGAATTGGTTTAGTAGACTAAAATCAACTCGAAAATTCGAAAATTTTTAGGACAGACTAACCCCAGCACTGCTCATTAAGTTGAAAAGAAATTGAATAACTAACAGACGTACAGTTAAAAAAGGACCTGATATAATGGTTATCCTACTTCAATTGGGTTGTATTTGTTTAAAAAATTATTTTTTGTCTTCTGTTTGGTCTCACTGTCAAGCAATAGGGAATTTCAATCAATAATGTACATATTTATGCGCTTAGTTGCCAATCTTCAAGCACCGACTTCTAACAGCACTGTATATGTATATGACATGTATGTACATATAGATATGTATATAATTAAACAATTTTCACAAGAGTTATTAATGTTCGGTAGGGCTGTAATTAACCGGTGCATATGCTTTTAAAAAGCTTGAGTTGTGACAAACGAAAACAGGTTGTTGGTGTGTTGTTTTGCGGGTTTCATATTTCAAGTGTTTCAAATTCCTGGTTTATTTTCAGCACAAGCGAAAACCTTAAATGTGGTTTCTTTTTAAAAGAACAATATCAGAAATTTGTAATTAAATTCTAAAATATTTTATTTGGTTGCACAGAGAGCCCGTAGTGCGGATAAAAAAAGGAGAAATCCCAAAATTTAAGGAAATATTGCCTGTCACAAATTTATTTATTACAATGAACATGCAAAGTCATAAACAGACCACACTTAAACAATGCACAATTGCATTTGAAGTACACTGTGCGAAAGAGTCATAATACAAATAACTTTTTTTTATTGCCATCACAACACATCGAACGATAATTTCCCTACAAGAATAGTATCAGTCAATTGACCGGTGCGATGTTGTTCACTCTACTGCTTTCTACTAATCAATGATAGCATAAATATTAGTCAAGTTTGTCAGATCATAATTCCCCCCACAATTGAACAATCATACATATAATTTTTATTATTTTAATTGTTTTTTTTTTATTATAAAAAGTAACTTAAAAATATAAAAGTAAATAAAATATTTAAAATGAAAGATATATGTAATTCAGAAAAAATATACTAACCTAGGCGATTTTTATATCTCGAGTTGAAATAATTTAGGCACGCGTCTTTCCAATTTAACTCTCTTTATTCAACTAAAAAACAAAATTCAATTTCTTACTAGCTAAGAACAAGTAGTGAAAAAGTATGTATATGAAAATAACTAATGCTAGAGTTGCCATGTATAACAATGTATATACTATTATTGGGACATAACAATCTCCCACGCTTAATTAAAAACGATATATTAACTTCATTTTCAATTAATCTATATAATAAAATTAGATTTTGGAAATAAGTATTGCGAATTTCATAAATAAGTTTCCTTCACTAATCAGAAACATAATCTCTCAGGTAATTTGGAGCATTTCGTACCCTTGCAGATCTCCTGACAGTTTGGTGTTGACTATTTGTAGGTTGTAGAGTTGGCATCGGCTCGTGAGTGTGTGTAGAGCTTGAAGAAGACGCCTGAGTAGTAATAGGTTCACTTTGGTGATAATTCGCGTGCCCTTGATTGTTATGATTTTCAAATTGAAACAAAAATGTGTTGTAATGTTGACCCGGTTCATCTTGGTGTGTACGTGAATCGTTTTTGGTCTCATTAATGTCGGATGCAAATTGTACTTTACGTTTTTCTACTTTTGTAGATTTGAGTTGATCTATGTGCCGTTTCAGTGTGTACCCATCATCCAGTTTTATTATGTAATGAAGTTGTCCTAACTTACGTAATACCGTTCCAATTTTCCATATTGTTTTTTTGTTTCGCATGTGAAGGACTTGCACTCTCTCTCCCACGCTTAAGTAACGAACTCCTGGAATTTTTATTTATTGATGTTTCTCCTTTATTGGTTTTAAAGCATCTAGTCTTATTCGAATACGTCTTTGCAGATAAAGTTCAGCTGGACTTCTCCCACAGTTGAGTGGAGTAGCACGATATCTTTGAAGAATATCATTAATTTTTTTCTGTAACGTACCTGGTTCTGTTGACATGGCTTTTAACTTACGTTTTAAAGTTTGAACCGTATGCTCAGCCAATCCATTTGTGCTGGGATGCCCTGGCGCAATTAGTTTTTGAAAAATTCCATTTTCCATACAAAAAGTTTTGAACTGTTGGCTCGTGAAGATTGAAGCATTGTCCGATACCATAATTGATGGGGAACCGTGTATAGCAAATATGTGTGATAGTAAGTTTATTGTAATTTGGGTAGAAGGTGCTTCGTGAATGACTCTGCACTCTACCCATTTTGATTTTGCGTCAATCACAATCAAGAAATTGTGGTCCTGAAATGGACCCGCGTAGTCAACATGGATTCTGTCCCAATTTTCATCTGGTTCCTGCCATTGGTGGAGTGGGACTTTTGGTGGCTTATTTTGGACTTCAACGCAGCATTCACAAGATCTTACAGTTTTTTCGATGTCTCGATCAATTCCTTTCCAGTAACAGTACCTTCTTGCGAGCTGCTTCATTCTAGTTATACCTGGGTGTGTGTGATGTAATTCTTGCAAAATATGTACATGTCTGGAGACTTTTTGGAATAATAACCCTTTGGCCTTTAAATATGATTCCGTTATCAAGCATATACCTCAGTAGTAGGGAACTGCCAATCCGGGCGCCGATTAAAATTGTGAAATTTGGGTAATTAAAATTTGAAATTTGAGAATTTCAGTACAAAATTTTAAAATTTGGGTAATTAAAATTTTAAAATTTTAAAATTCTTGGAAATTTGTGAAATTTGATACCCTACGAGGGTGGATCAATAAGTCCGTCCAACTTTTTGTTTACATAAGGAATTTTTTGTTTACATAAGGAGTTTTTTTTGTTTACATTAACTTTGTGTGAACGGGTGATTTTTTTTGAGGTTACCTTAATATAGAAAGGACCTAACTCATTATTTTTTTTTTTGTGGGGTGGATTAAGGGGTTTCATAAGATTAAGATTTCATAAGTATATATGCCGACGGGAAAATCATGAAATGATTTTTCTTAATACCAACGGGAAAATCATGCAATGATTTTTCCTAATACTAATGGGTGTGAAATAGTGAAAATTAATTTTTCCTAATGCCTACGGCAATGCATGAATATTTTTCCTAGTGCCGACGGCAATGCATGAATATTATTTTTTTCAAATGCCGACGGCAAAACATGATTATTATTTTTTCAAATGCCGACGGGAAAATGATTTTTCATAATTCAGACGGGAAAACATAAAAGTTATTTCTAATGCTAATACAGGAGTTTAAGGCTTATAGTGATTTGGGGTGGGTGGGGTTGTTGTCGTAATACATAACCGAGGGACTTTATGGATTTGTCCGTCCGTCTGTCTGTTGTGCGAGGCTGTGATTGGCCGGGGGAGCGTGGTGTAGTTGAGGTAGATGGATTGAGTGTATGTGTGTATACCTGTCTGTTGGAATTTGTGTGATGGTGTGATTGACAGGGGGCGGGGTGTAGTTGAGGTAGATCGACTGCGTGTATGCAGGTGTTGCAAGTCTGTAGGAACTTAAGGCTTATAGTGATTTGGGGTAGGTGAGGGTGTTGTTGTACGAGTAACATGTATCCATGGGAATTTGTGGATGTGTCTGTCCGGAGGAATTTAAGCGAGGCTGTTATTGGGAGGGTTGTGGTGTAGTTGAGGTTGATCGACTGCGTGTATGTATGTATGACTATATGTTTGTAGGAGCTTAAGGCTGATCGTGATTTAAGAGAGGTGAGGATGTTGTTGTAATATGTAGGAATCTGTATGTATGTATGTATGTTTGTAGAAGTTTAATGCTATTAGTGATTTGAGGATAGGCGAGGGTGTTGTCGTACGAGTGATATGTACCCGTGGGAATCTGTATGCATGTTCGTAGGAGTTTAAGGCTGATCGTGATTTGTGTTGTTGTCAGTGTTGTTTGTAGGAATGACCGTGAGAATTTTTGTATGCATATCTGTAGGAATTTAAGGTTGGCCGTGTTTTGTGAGGGGTGGTGTGTTGTTGAAATAATTTGAATTTTTCTTAGATGAAATCTGGTATATATGTGTGTGTGTGTGTGTGTGCGTGTGTGTGCGTATGATTTTCTCACGCTAGTAGTTTTATGTACGTAGAAATAAATTGTATTCAATATCGAGATTTGGTTCTATAAAATATTTTCATATATCTTATACATATACATACGTATATTTTCATACTCAAGGTTGCTGGGTATTTTGTCATGCTTAAAATTGTGTATATTTTCATACTCAAGGTTGCTGGGTATTTTGTCATGCTTAAAATTGTCCAGCTTTAAAGTCTGCCTACGAGAAATTTGTTTATATTACAGATTTTGTTTATTTAACTACGTCCGGCTTCTTTCCCTGAACTTCTTTTCATACGATCATGGGAATTTATAGTTTCTCTGTCCATAATAAGGTCGTTTAGCTTGGGCATGTGCTCTGACTGAATGGTTTGCGTTATTCATATATTTTTATGATGTAGATATGTAAGTGTGATTGTCAAGATCTAATAAATATTTGAGTATTGATAAGAAATTTGATATTATGTGTACATACATATCTACAAATTGATTTTATGTATGTATGTACATATGTATGTACATACAAATATGTGTTTGACTCCGTGCTTGAATACATTTTTTTTTGTTTTTGTTGTTGTTCTAAATATTCGCCTGGTCTTTTTGTCAAATATCTTCATAGTTTTTTTTTTTTTTATTTGAAATTAAAAAACGTTGATTTAATTTTTATCTGTATTTACTTCAAAGTTTGTGAGGATTTGCTGTTTTAAGTAAAACTAAATTCCTTAAGATACATACTTTAGAATAATAGTAACTATAATAGAAATATTTCCTATATTTAATTTACATTTGTTTAAAGTTGATGCAGCTTATCTTCATTCTTAGAAATATTTTGATATAAAATTTTTTTCCAGCCGTAGGCTTTTTTCATCACCTTTTACATTTATTTTAGAACATCTTGCGTTGGCTTTTATAAAATTGCAAACGCTTTGAAATGAAACTGATCCAGCAGTCCAGCTTATGTAATGATAGTTTTTTGTTAGCCAGCTTGCTTCTTTTTTTTATTTTTTATTGATTATTGAGTTTTATAATGAAATTATTATATTCGTAATTGTTGAAAACAATCGCTACTTCTTTTGCGATGAAATCATTTGAATTACTTTTGAAACCTTGTACGTATATAAAAATTATGTTGTTTTCCATATTACTCAATTTATAAGACTTTTCGAATTTGACCTTTGATAGGTATATATATTCTAGTATATGATCATGAATAAGAATACAGTAAGCTGATTTCTTTGCTTACTATTTCAAATTAAAATTTTATTCAATTAGCCCGATATTGAATAAAAGGAGCTTTTTAATCTTAAACTCTGGTACAGGTAGAAACGCATGAGATTCTTTCATATACTACCTTTGCTGGAATCTTAGATACATGTAATAACTATATAGAATTGCATTACGTTTATTTTTAAATTTTATGTTAGGATTATCATCATATGGATATGAGACTGAACTTAAATGTACTTTTAAATAAGTTAATTCATAATGAATAATCTTATTTTCTTCTTGAATAGCGAACAACAGAAAACGAAGTCGTTTTCTTACAATTTAGGTCTAACCTCTCAACTGGTCCTCTAGTATAAAATATGACTTTATATGTCAACATTTCTGACTCCTCTTTGTCAGCGTTAGGGATAATTAATTTTCAACTTTTTATTCTTCAAATTGTGTTACTTCATACTGATAATATGTTTAAGTACATTAATAATGTACGAGTATATGTTTATTTTATGACGGGTCCCTATAGCTTTTATTTGATGTTCTAGATGAAGTGTTTTTTTTTTCTAATTTTATTAAAGTTTAGCGTATTGCGTATATATTTCTAATATATTTAAGTGAGCTTTTTGTACCTGTCAGACAGAGTGTACGTATCAGTTGATCAGTCAGTCTCTCTTTTTATTTTATTAATTTTTTCTTCTAATGTGTCACTACTATTTTTTCAGATTTTACTACTTGAAATAGAAAATATTTATATAATTTTAAAAGTATTAATATATACATACATATAGGTAAATATATGTATGTACGTAAAAATTACTTCATATACAAAGAAATACATCTTTAATAATCAACTATTCTAGAAAATCGATCTAAAATAACACATTTACCTCCATCATCATTTCACCGTCAGTGTTTTCATAAAGTGTTAAAAACATTGGAATATCTATGTTTAGGAGAATTTTTACTTCAAGTGTTTCTATATAAGATTTGGTGTTTGACCCCTTGACGTTATTGTGGTTAACGTAGGCTGCGTTGTATCGCATTCAGATGTAATAATTTCTCACTTAGAAAAGGTCCTCATTACCATCAATCATACCTGTATATAATACATTCATGAGTTGAGTTGATTTAGATACAATTGCTGTCTACAAATTAATGATTAGAAAAAAGCTTTCTCATCACATTCTAACAGGTTTTAATATTTTGCTAGCATGCATGCTTTAGCATGCTATTCTATCAATAGTGAGGCGAGAGTCCGACATATAGTGGTGTTTCAATTAAAAATCTATACTATTAGAATTACGAATTCACTCTTTTGAATTTTTAACAAAGTAGATACATATGTATGTATGTATTTCATTTGCCACAAACTCTTAAAATTTCTGTACTTATAAAAGTATGATGTCAGGAATTTTTTTAAATCATACATGCTTCAGCATGATTCTAGTTGAAGTCTGTATTTATTTAGTAAGTTTGTTTGATACCCATTCATACACATATACATTGTTAAAGATTGGATATCAAAGTACAATTTCCTTAGTTTATCTAGAAATGAACAGAGTGAATATCTATTATAATAACCATATTCACATTTTAAAATTTTGTGTGCTAGAGCTTTCGAAATGGAAAATGTACACCTTTTACTATAAAAAGTGATAATATGATGTGTTTCTGAATATTTTGAACTCTTAAGTTTTCACAATATTTCATACAGACCATCAAGTTTAGAGAATTGTAGTATATTAAGCTATTTATCTTCCCTGAGACCTAACATTCCGAATCAATCCTTCAAAAAACCAATACAAATTAGATTTTTCCTTTTTAATTTTATTTATATTTTCATTGAATTTCAACATTTTGTACCTCTTCAAATTACTGTATACTGTATTTTGCACCTTTTTCTCATTCGTTGAGTTAACTTTAATCGCAAATATTTTAATGATGACATGAACTTTTCTATTGTAGGCATTAAGTAAATCTTTGTGTATATCAATCCACTTATATGAACCATTATAGCTAAATTCTTAACACATAATTCCTTTTAATGATCCATTTATTTATTCTACTATTGATGCTTTCATATTATGAAATTTTTAATCCTCTGTTTATGCATGAATTTTGTGTTTATTAAAAATTCTTTCCCAACATCTATTTATATTTTTTTTGTTTTGATACTCATATCATTGCAAAAATATTTTCCATTGCCTTGGTTTTTTTCGAGTGCAGCTTTTATATTCAACGATACTCACAATATAAATTTTGAGAATGTGTCAGTTACAGTCAGCAAAAAATCAATAATTTCTATTTTCTCTAGAATAGCTAACCAGTTCACCTAAATCAGCTCCATAAAAGATCATCTATTCCATTCATTACATCACTACAATACACAAACAATTTTATAAATTTATTATGGATTACGTTTACTAAATTTCTTTTTAAGGACATTGAGTTGTTTTACAGTTTTTTGGAGAGTGTTGTGATCTACTTGATACATTTTCAGCTATTTATACTAAAATGTAGTTAATTTTCCAATCTATAAATTTTATCGCTCAGCTGTTCAATTTGTTTGTCAAAAGATGATTTAATTTTTAGAATGTCTTTTTCAATTTTATACCTATCTTCTATCTTTAATTTTATTTCACACTCCACTCCATCAATTTGCATTTGAATATATCCTTGAATTATATTAATGCCTTAAGCTTTATTAGTAATTCATCCTTTAGTTTGTCGATTTGAGTTTCTAGAAACAATTTACTGATAACATTGTTCTCCGTCAGTGAACGATGATGAATATGTATGCATGCATTAGTAGATATTATATATTTTATTAAGTTTTCAAATTAAAATTTGTCATAGTATTTTCACGTTTTCTCAATCATTAAAGAAAATAAACTCACTTTTAAACCCCATATTTGACCATCAAATTGTATTTTATCTTCATACAGTTTTAGATTTCTATCACCAAATTTCCATTCATTACTGAAATCTTTAGGTGAGCCATAGTTTGTATCTAATTCATTTCATACTTCCAAGACTGATAAATCAGTATAAATGTCTTCGGAATTGGAAGTCTGTGAGTGAAAATCACCTTCATTATCGTCATCACCATTTTCAGTATTCACATCATTAAATAAGATGGTATTATCAAATATTCTTCCTTATGCTAGGTTCTTTGGTGTACTTGTCTCTATCTTGACTGATGGGTTTTCAGGCTTGCTTTAAACTTGTATTATTTTCAACTTCTGTCTTCATTTTATTTTCTTCATTCATGGGAATTCTTTTATTTTTTTATTTTTTATTTTTTTTTTTAGAACTATTTATGAATTCTTTGAGTGGTTCTGTTATAGGTTTAAATGTATCTCTTAGTTGTTCACGTGTATCTATTTCACCAGTTTTTATACTACGAAGCTTTTTCTTCATGACATTTCTTGTCAACACCAACTGTTTTAAAATTTTTTCATCCATGTTTAATAAATAAAAGGTATCAGCTATTAGATCAGGTATCAGCTATTAGATCAGCTTATCAGGACCTGGTCTGGTTTTCAGATCAGCTTTTCAGGACCTGGTCTGGTTTTCAGATCAGCTTTTCAGGACCTGGTCTGGTTTTCAGATCAGCTTTTCAGGACCTGGTCTGGTTTTCAGATCAGCTTTTCAGGACCTGGTCTGGTTTTCAGATCAGCTTTTCAGGACCTGGTCTGGTTTTCAGATCAGCTTTTCAGGACCTGGTCTGGTTTTCAGATCAGCTTTTCAGAACCTGGTCTGGTTTTCAGATCAGCTTATCAGGAGCTGGTATGGTTTTCAGATCAGATTTTCAGGACCTGATCTGGTTTTCAGATCAGCTTATCAGGACCTGGTCTGGTTTTCAGATCAGCATATCAGGAGTTGGTCTAGTTTTTAGATCAGGTTGTCAGGCAGCTGATCTGTAAAACAGATCAGGTTATCAGGAGCTGTTCAGATTTTCAGATCAGATTATCTGTTTCAAATTGGGTCATCAGTTTACAAGTAGCTGGACATTTATAACATTTAGATGAATGAAGTTTAAGGCCAGATAAAATGCGAAAAACTATACTGTTATGTAGTCAAATTGTTTTCTATGACGATCATCACTTAATTCAGTATCTTTCCTTATAATCAAAATTCCATATTTTTAATTCCAACACGATTTATATTTTTCTCATATTACTTAAACATTCTAACTACATTATGATTATTTCCTATCAAATATTTGGTGATTCTAGTATAAGTTTGACATTAGTAGAATGAATCAACATTATTTTCTTACCCCATACAAAAATATGCTTCTCACACACAACATGGTTAAATATCGTATTGGTATTACTTCTAGCTTTCTTAAAAGAAATAACAGATTCATTATCTGTAAATGTGTAATACCCATGACTTTCATTAATGAAATTAATTTCTACAGGTATTTATATTTAGGTTGTTAGAGAGATTTTGAGTTTAAATATGAAGATGTTTTCAAGTTTTAGTCCATTAGAACTGTCTAGCCAACCAATCATAATATTATTTATTTTTTATTTATTTTTTTACCAATTTAACAGACCAACTATTCTTGCACGAATAGAAATTGATAGAAGGGAACTATGATTTATTTTTGAGCTAACGTTTGATGACTCATCAAAATTTCGTGCCATCCTATATTTAGGTTGTTTTACTAACCGCTTTTGTGTAACTAAATACATTTTATAAATATTATCTCTTATTATAAAAAATAAAATAATACAGCTATTCGATTTCAGAAAATATTTCTAAAATCGTGTAGCTGCATTATTTTATTTTTTATAATAACAGATAATGCTCCATACTCATAATCAAAACATCATAAAAATATCATTTGTTTTGAGTATGAGTATTCGGTAATATTTATGAAATGCATTTATTTACAAAAAATGTGGTTAGTAAAACAAAGTATATTTTAACAGTCTAAAATCAGTATTTTGTATGACAATACTGGTTTTAAACTCCTAAAATATACTTTGTTTTGACTATGAGTAGGAACCATTATCTCTTATTATAGGAAAAATAAAATAATATAGCCATATGATATCAGAAAATATTTTCCGATATCATATGGCTACATTATTTTATTTTTCTATAATAAGAGATAATATTTATGAAATACATTTCATAAATATTGGTACATACTCATAGTCAAAACAACCTAAAAATAGGATGGTACGAAATATTGATGAATCATCAAAATTTAATACCAAGGTATATTTATGTTGTTTTACTAACCGCATTTTGTAACTAAATGCATTTTATAAATATTATCTATTACTATAGAAAAAATAGTATGGTATGACAACAGAAAACATGATTTCTGTTGTCATACCATACTATTTTTCTATAATAAGAGATAATGAGCCATACTCATACTCAAAACAAAGGATGTTTTGACTCTGAGTGTGCTTCACTATTTATGAAATGCATTTAGTTACAAAATGGGGTTAGTAAAACAAAGTATATTTTAAGAGTTTAAAACCACCATTTTTATGGTAATACTGGTTTTAAACACTTAAAGCATACTTTGTTTTGACTATGTGCATACACCAATATTTAGGAAAGGTATTTCATAAATATTGACCCATACTCATAGTCAAAACAACATAAAAATACCTTGGTATGAAATTTTGATGAGTCATCAAACGTTAGCTCAAAAATAAATCATAGTTCCCTTCTATCAATTTCTATTCGTGCAAGAATAGTTGGTCTGTTAAATTGGTAAAAAAATAAATAAAAAATAAATAATATTATGATTGGTTGGCTAGACAGTTCTAATGGACTAAAACTTGAAAACATCTTCATATTTAAACTCAAAATCTCTCTAACAACCTAAATATAAATACCTGTAGAAATTAATTTCATTAATGAAAGTCATGGGTATTACACATTTACAGATAATGAATCTGTTATTTCTTTTAAGAAAGCTAGAAGTAATACCAATACGATATTTAACCATGTTGTGTGTGAGAAGCATATTTTTGTATGGGGTAAGAAAATAATGTTGATTCATTCTACTAATGTCAAACTTATACTAGAATCACCAAATATTTGATAGGAAATAATCATAATGTAGTTAGAATGTTTAAGTAATATGAGAAAAATATAAATCGTGTTGGAATTAAAAATATGGAATTTTGATTATAAGGAAAGATACTGAATTAAGTGATGATCGTCATAGAAAACAATTTGACTACATAACAGTATAGTTTTTCGCATTTTATCTGGCCTTAAACTTCATTCATCTAAATGTTATAAATGTCCAGCTACTTGTAAACTGATGACCCAATTTGAAACAGATAATCTGATCTGAAAATCTGAACAGCTCCTGATAACCTGATCTGTTTTACAGATCAGCTGCCTGACAACCTGATCTAAAAACTAGACCAACTCCTGATATGCTGATCTGAAAACCAGACCAGGTCCTGATAAGCTGATCTGAAAACCAGATCAGGTCCTGAAAATCTGATCTGAAAACCATACCAGCTCCTGATAAGCTGATCTGAAAACCAGACCAGGTTCTGAAAAGCTGATCTGAAAACCAGACCAGGTCCTGAAAAGCTGATCTGAAAACCAGACCAGGTCCTGAAAAGCTGATCTGAAAACCAGACCAGGTCCTGAAAAGCTGATCTGAAAACCAGACCAGGTCCTGAAAAGCTGATCTGAAAACCAGACCAGGTCCTGAAAAGCTGATCTGAAAACCAGACCAGGTCCTGAAAAGCTGATCTGAAAACCAGACCAGGTCCTGATAAGCTGATCTAATAGCTGATACCTGATCTAATAGCTGATACCTTTTATTTATTAAACATGGATGAAAAAATTTTAAAACAGTTGGTGTTGACAAGAAATGTCATGAAGAAAAAGCTTCGTAGTATAAAAACTGGTGAAATAGATACACGTGAACAACTAAGAGATACATTTAAACCTATAACAGAACCACTCAAAGAATTCATAAATAGTTCTAAAAAAAAAAAATAAAAAATAAAAAAATAAAAGAATTCCCATGAATGAAGAAAATAAAATGAAGACAGAAGTTGAAAATAATACAAGTTTAAAGCAAGCCTGAAAACCCATCAGTCAAGATAGAGACAAGTACACCAAAGAACCTAGCATAAGGAAGAATATTTGATAATACCATCTTATTTAATGATGTGAATACTGAAAATGGTGATGACGATAATGAAGGTGATTTTCACTCACAGACTTCCAATTCCGAAGACATTTATACTGATTTATCAGTCTTGGAAGTATGAAATGAATTAGATACAAACTATGGCTCACCTAAAGATTTCAGTAATGAATGGAAATTTGGTGATAGAAATCTAAAACTGTATGAAGATAAAATACAATTTGATGGTCAAATATGGGGTTTAAAAGTGAGTTTATTTTCTTTAATGATTGAGAAAACGTGAAAATACTATGACAAATTTTAATTTGAAAACTTAATAAAATATATAATATCTACTAATGCATGCATACATATTCATCATCGTTCACTGACGGAGAACAATGTTATCAGTAAATTGTTTCTAGAAACTCAAATCGACAAACTAAAGGATGAATTACTAATAAAGCTTAAGGCATTAATATAATTCAAGGATATATTCAAATGCAAATTGATGGAGTGGAGTGTGAAATAAAATTAAAGATAGAAGATAGGTATAAAATTGAAAAAGACATTCTAAAAATTAAATCATCTTTTGACAAACAAATTGAACAGCTGAGCGATAAAATTTATAGATTGGAAAATTAACTACATTTTAGTATAAATAGCTGAAAATGTATCAAGTAGATCACAACACTCTCCAAAAAACTGTAAAACAACTCAATGTCCTTAAAAAGAAATTTAGTAAACGTAATCCATAATAAATTTATAAAATTGTTTGTGTATTGTAGTGATGTAATGAATGGAATAGATGATCTTTTATGGAGCTGATTTAGGTGAACTGGTTAGCTATTCTAGAGAAAATAGAAATTATTGATTTTTTGCTGACTGTAACTGACACATTCTCAAAATTTATATTGTGAGTATCGTTGAATATAAAAGCTGCACTCGAAAAAAACCAAGGCAATGGAAAATATTTTTGCAATGATATGAGTATCAAAACAAAAAAAATATAAATAGATGTTGGGAAAGAATTTTTAATAAACACAAAATTCATGCATAAACAGAGGATTAAAAATTTCATAATATGAAAGCATCAATAGTAGAATAAATAAATGGATCATTAAAAGGAATTATGTGTTAAGAATTTAGCTATAATGGTTCATATAAGTGGATTGATATACACAAAGATTTACTTAATGCCTACAATAGAAAAGTTCATGTCATCATTAAAATATTTGCGATTAAAGTTAACTCAACGAATGAGAAAAAGGTGCAAAATACAGTATACAGTAATTTGAAGAGGTACAAAATGTTGAAATTCAATGAAAATATAAATAAAATTAAAAAGGAAAAATCTAATTTGTATTGGTTTTTTGAAGGATTGATTCGGAATGTTAGGTCTCAGGGAAGATAAATAGCTTAATATACTACAATTCTCTAAACTTGATGGTCTGTATGAAATATTGTGAAAACTTAAGAGTTCAAAATATTCAGAAACACATCATATTATCACTTTTTATAGTAAAAGGTGTACATTTTCCATTTCGAAAGCTCTAGCACACAAAATTTTAAAATGTGAATATGGTTATTATAATAGATATTCACTCTGTTCATTTCTAGATAAACTAAGGAAATTGTACTTTGATATCCAATCTTTAACAATGTATATGTGTATGAATGGGTATCAAACAAACTTACTAAATAAATACAGACTTCAACTAGAATCATGCTGAAGCATGTATGATTTAAAAAAATTCCTGACATCATACTTTTATAAGTACAGAAATTTTAAGAGTTTGTGGCAAATGAAATACATACATACATATGTATCTACTTTGTTAAAAATTCAAAAGAGTGAATTCGTAATTCTAATAGTATAGATTTTTAATTGAAACACCACTATATGTCGGACTCTCGCCTCACTATTGATAGAATAGCATGCTAAAGCATGCATGCTAGCAAAATATTAAAACCTGTTAGAATGTGATGAGAAAGCTTTTTTCTAATCATTAATTTGTAGACAGCAATTGTATCTAAATCAACTCAACTCATGAATGTATTATATACAGGTATGATTGATGGTAATGAGGACCTTTTCTAAGTGAGAAATTATTACATCTGAATGCGATACAACGCAGCCTACGTTAACCACAATAACGTCAAGGGGTCAAACACCAAATCTTATATAGAAACACTTGAAGTAAAAATTCTCCTAAACATAGATATTCCAATGTTTTTAACACTTTATGAAAACACTGACGGTGAAATGATGATGGAGGTAAATGTGTTATTTTAGATCGATTTTCTAGAATAGTTGATTATTAAAGATGTATTTCTTTGTATATGAAGTAATTTTTACGTACATACATATATTTACCTATATGTATGTATATATTAATACTTTTAAAATTATATAAATATTTTCTATTTCAAGTAGTAAAATCTGAAAAAATAGTAGTGACACATTAGAAGAAAAAATTAATAAAATAAAAAGAGAGACTGACTGATCAACTGATACGTACACTCTGTCTGACAGGTACAAAAAGCTCACTTAAATATATTAGAAATATATACGCAATACGCTAAACTTTAATAAAATTAGAAAAAAAAAACACTTCATCTAGAACATCAAATAAAAGCTATAGGGACCCGTCATAAAATAAACATATACTCGTACATTATTAATGTACTTAAACATATTATCAGTATGAAGTAACACAATTTGAAGAATAAAAAGTTGAAAATTAATTATCCCTAACGCTGACAAAGAGGAGTCAGAAATGTTGACATATAAAGTCATATTTTATACTAGAGGACCAGTTGAGAGGTTAGACCTAAATTGTAAGAAAACGACTTCGTTTTCTGTTGTTCGCTATTCAAGAAGAAAATAAGATTATTCATTATGAATTAACTTATTTAAAAGTACATTTAAGTTCAGTCTCATATCCATATGATGATAATCCTAACATAAAATTTAAAAATAAACGTAATGCAATTCTATATAGTTATTACATGTATCTAAGATTCCAGCAAAGGTAGTATATGAAAGAATCTCATGCGTTTCTACCTGTACCAGAGTTTAAGATTAAAAAGCTCCTTTTATTCAATATCGGGCTAATTGAATAAAATTTTAATTTGAAATAGTAAGCAAAGAAATCAGCTTACTGTATTCTTATTCATGATCATATACTAGAATATATATACCTATCAAAGGTCAAATTCGAAAAGTCTTATAAATTGAGTAATATGGAAAACAACATAATTTTTATATACGTACAAGGTTTCAAAAGTAATTCAAATGATTTCATCGCAAAAGAAGTAGCGATTGTTTTCAACAATTACGAATATAATAATTTCATTATAAAACTCAATAATCAATAAAAAATAAAAAAAAGAAGCAAGCTGGCTAACAAAAAACTATCATTACATAAGCTGGACTGCTGGATCAGTTTCATTTCAAAGCGTTTGCAATTTTATAAAAGCCAACGCAAGATGTTCTAAAATAAATGTAAAAAGTAGTAGGGAACTGCCAATCCTGCGCCAATTAAAATTTTGAAATTTTAAAATTTTAATTACCCAAATTTTAAAATTCTTGGAAATTTGTGAAATTTGATACCCTTGAGTTTTCGGCGGCACGCTTTGATGTTTTTTTGTTTACATAAGGAATTTTTTGTTTACATTAGGAGTTTTTTGTTTACATTAACCCTTGTGGGAACGGGTGATTTTTTTTGAGGTTACATTAATTGTGTGAACGGGTGATTTTGTTTTTTGTGGGAATACGTTAAGTGGGTTCATAGGTTGGAGGTTTTTCGTTTTGTAATGTATGTATGTATATGCCGACGGGAAAATCATGAATATGATTTTTCCTAATACTAATGGGGGGGTGAAATAGTGAAAATTATTTTTTCCTATTGCCGACAGCAATACATGATTATTTTTCCTAATGCCTACGGTAAAACATGAATATTATTTTTTTTTTCAAATACCGACGGCAAAACATGATTATTATTTTTTTCAAATGCCGACGGGAAAATGATTTTTCATAATTCAGACGGGAAAACATAAAAGTTATTTCTAATGCTAATACAGGAGTTTAAGGCTGGCCGTGATTTGGGTGGGTGGGGTTTTTGTTGTAATATATAACCGATGGAGTTTATGGATGTGTCTGTCTGTCTGTTGTGCGAGGCTGTGATTGGTCAGGGGAGCGTGGTGTAGTAGAGGTAGATAGATTCGGTGTATGTGTGTATACCTGTCTGTTGGAATTTGTGTGAGGGTATGATTGACAGGGGGCGGGGTGTAGTTGAGGTA
The DNA here is from genome assembly GCA_944452675.1 of Tachina lurida. Lineage (NCBI taxonomy): Eukaryota > Metazoa > Arthropoda > Insecta > Diptera > Tachinidae > Tachina > Tachina lurida. The sequence continues at coordinate 148,759,746 of OX101756.1, read as the reverse complement.
GATCGACTGCGTGTATGCAGGTGTTGCAAGTCTGTAGGAATTTAAGGCTTATAGTGATTTGGGGTAGGTGAGGATGTTGTTGTACGAGTAGTATGTATCCATGGGAATTTGTGGATGTGTCTGTCCGGAGAATTTAAGCGAGGCTGTTATTGGGAGTGGGTGTGGTGTAGTTGAGGTTGATCAACTGCGTGTATGTATGTCTATATGTTTGTAGGAGCTTAAGGCTGATCGTGATTTGGGAGAGGTGAGGGTGTTGTTGTAATATGTATACGTAGGAATCTGTATGTATGTATGTCTGTAAAAAATTAAGGCTGATCATGATTTAGGGTAGGTGAGGTTGGTGTAGTAATATGTCTGTGTGTATGTACATATGTTTGTAGAAGTTTAATGCTATTAGTGATTTGAGGATAGGCGAGGGTGTTGTCGTACGAGTGATATGTACCCATGGGAATCTGTATGCATGTTCGTAGGAGTTTAAGGCTGATCGTGATTTGTGTTGTTGTCAGTGTTGTTTGTAGGAATGACCGTGAGAATTTTTGTATGCATATCTGTAGGAATTTAAGGTTGGCCGTGTTTTGTGAGGGGTGGTGTGTTGTTGAAATAATTTGAATTTTTCTTAGATGAAATCTGGTATATATGTGTGTGTGTGTGTGTGCGTGTGTGTGCGTATGATTTTCTCACGCTAGTAGTTTTATGTACGTAGAAATAAATTGTATTCAATATCGAGATTTGGTTCTATAAAATATTTTCATATATCTGATACATATACATAAGTATATTTTCATACTCAAGGTTGCTGGGTATTTTGTCATGCTTAAAATTGTGTATATTTTCATACTCAAGGTTGCTGGGTATTTTGTCATGCTTAAAATTGTCCAGCTTTAAAGTCTGCCTACGAGAAATTTGTTTATATTACAGATTTTGTTTATTTAACTACGTCCGGCTTCTTTCCCTGAACTTCTTTTCATACGATCATGGGAATTTATAGTTTCTCTGTCCATAATAAGGTCGTTTAGCTTGGGCATGTGCTCTGACTGAATGGTTTGCGTTATTCATATATTTTTATGATGTAGATATGTAAGTGTGATTGTCAAGATCTAATAAATATTTGAGTATTGATAAGAAATTTGATATTATGTGTACATACATATCTACAAATTGATTTTATGTATGTATGTACATATGTATGTACATACAAATAAGTGTTTGCCTCCGTGTTTGAATACATTTTTTTGTTTTTGTTGTTGTTGTAAATATTCGCCTGGTCTTTTATGTATAGATGTCAAATATCTTCATAGTTTTTTTTTTATTTGAAATTAAAAAAACGTTGTTTTAACTTTTATCTGTATTTACTTAATAGTTTGTGAGGATTTGCTGTTTTAAGTAAAACTAAATTCCTTAAGATACATACTTTAGAATAATAGTAACTATAATAGAAATATTTCCTATATTTAATTTACATTTGTTTAAAGTTGATGCAGCTTATCTTCATTCTTAGAAATATTTTGATATAAAATTTTTTCCAGCCGTAGGCTTTTTTCATCACCTTTTACATTTATTTTAGAACATCTTGCATTGCCTTTTATACATTTATAAACATTTTTAAATGAAACTGATCCAGCAGTCCAGCTTATGTAATGATAGTTTTTTGTTAGCCAGCTTGCTTCTTTTTTTTATTTTTTATTGATTATTGAGTTTTATAATGAAATCATTATATTCGTAATTGTTGAAAACAATCGCTACTTCTTTTGCGATGAAATCATTTGAATTACTTTTGAAACATTGTACGTTTATAAAAATTATGTAGTTTTCCATATTACTCAATTTATAAGACTTTTCGAACTTGTCCTTTGATGGGTATATACATATGTATTCTATTATACGATCATGAATAAGAATACAGTAAGCTGATTTCTTTGCTTACTATTTCAAATTAAAATTTTATTCAATTGCCCCGCTATTGAATAAAAGGAGCTTTTATCTTAAACTCTGGTACAGGTAGAAACGCATGAGATTCTTTCATATACTACCTTTGCTGGAATCTTAGATACATATAATAACTATATAGAATTGCATTACGTTTATTTTTAAATTTTATGTTAGGATTATCATCATATGGATATGAGACTGAACTTAAATGTACTTTTAAATTAGTTAATTCATAATGAATAATCTTATTTTCTTCTTGAATAGCGAACAACAGAAAACGAAGTCGTTTTCTTACAATTTAGGTCTAACCTCTCAACTGGTCCTCTAGTATACAATATGACTTTATATGTCAACATTTCTGTCTCCTCTTTGTCAGCGTTAGGGATAATTAAATTTTAAACTTTTTATTCTTCAAATTGTGTTACTTCATACTGATAATATGTTTAAGTACATTAATAATGTACGAGTATATGTTTATTTTATGACGGGTCCCTATGGCTTTTATTTGATGTTCTAGATGAAGTGATTTTTTTTTTCTAATTTTATTAAAGTTTAGCGTATTGCGTATATATTTCTAATATATTTAAGTGAGCTTTTTGTACCTGTCAGACAGAGTGTACGTATCAGTTGATCAGTCAGTCTCTCTTTTTATTTTATTAATTTTTTCTTCTAATGTGTCACTACTATTTTTTCAGATTTTACTAGTTGAAATAGAGAATATTTATGTAATTTTTAAATGTATTAATATAGGTAAATATATGTATGTACGTAGAAATTAGTTCATATACAAAGAAATACATCTTTAATAATCAACTATTCTAGAAAATCGATCTAAAATAACACATTTACCTCCATCATCAACTCACCATCAATATTTTCATAAAGTCTTAGAATATCTATGTTTGATAGAATTTTTACTTCAAGTGTTTCTATATAAGATTTGGTGTTTGACCCCTTGACGTTATTGTGGTTAACGTAGACTGCGTTGTATCGCATTCAGATGTAATCATTTCTCACTTAGAAAAGGTCCTCATCACCATCAATCATACCTGTATACAATTCATTCATGAGTGGAGTTGATCCAGATACAATTGCTGTCTACAAATTAATGATTAGAAAATAGCTTTCTCATCACCTTCTAACAAGTTTAATATTTTGCTAGCATGCATGCTTTAGCATGCTTCTATCGATAGTGACGCGAGAGTCCGATATTTAGTGCTGTTTTAATTAAAAATCTATAATATTAGAGTTACGAATTCACTCTTTTGAATTTTTAACAAAGTAGATACATATCTATTTCATTTGCCACAAAGTCTTAAAATTTCTTTCCTTATAAAAGTATGACGTGAGGAATTTTTTGAAATTATACATGCTTCGGCATGCTTCCAATATTTTTTTCGGTAAATTTATTTCATATTCATACAGATACAGATATAAAGTAAGATCTGTTTACTTTCAATTTTACAATTTATGCATGCTTCAGCATGATTCTAGTTGAAGTCTGTATTTATTTAGTAAGTTTGTTTGATACCCATTCATACACATGTACATTGTTAAAGATTGGATATCAAAGTACAATTTCCTTAGTTTATCTAGAAATGAAAGGAGTGAATATCTATTATAATAACCATATTCACATTTTAAAATTTTGTGTGCTAGAGCTTTCGAAATGGAAAATGTACACCTTTTACTATAAAAAGTGATAATATGATGTGTTTCTGAATATTTTGAACTCTTAAGTTTTCACAATATTTCATACAGACCATCAAGTTTAGAGAATTGTAGTATATTAAGCTATTTATCTTCCCTGAGACCTAACATTCCTAATCAATCCTTCAAAAAACCAATACAAACTAGATTTTTCCTTTTTAATTTTATTTGTATTTTCATAAAATTTCAACATTTTGTACCTCTTCAAATTAGTGTACCTTTTTCTCATTCGTTGAGTTAACTTTAATCGCAAATATTTTAATGATGAGATGAACTTTTCTATTGTACGCATTAAGTAAATCTTTGTGTATATCAATCCACTTATATGAACCATTATAGCTAAATTCTTAACACATAATTCCTTTTAATGATCTATTAATTTATTCTACTATTGATGCTTTCATATTATGAAATTTTAATCCTCTGTTAATGCATGAATTTTGCAGTGTTTATTAAAAATTCTTTACCAACATCTATTTGTATTTTTTTGTTTTGATACTCATATCATTTCAAAAATATTTTCCATTGCCTTGTTTTTTTTTTTCGAGTGCAGCTTTTATTTTCAATGATACTCACCATATAAATTTTGAGAATGTATCAGTTACAGTCAGCAAAAATCAATAATTTCTATTTTCTCTAGAATAGCTACCCACTTCACCTAAATCAGCTCCATAAAAGATCATCTACTTATTCCATTCATTACACCACTACAATACACAAACAATTTTCGAAATTTATTATGAAGTTCGTTTACTAAATTTCTTTTTAAAGACATTGAGTTGTTTTACAGTTTTTTGGAGAGTGTTGTGATCTACTTGATATACTTTTAGCTATTTATACTAAAATGTAGTTAATTTTCCAGTCTATAAATTCTATGGTTCAGCTGTTCAATTTGTTTGTCAAAAAGATGATTTAATTTTTAGAATGTCTTTTTCAATTTTATACCTATCTTCTATCGTTAATTTTATTTCACACTCCACTCCATCAATTTGCATTTGAATATATCCTTGAATTATATTAATGCCTTAAGCTTTATTATTAATTCATCCTTTAGTTTCTAGATTTGAGTTTCCAGAAACAATTTACTGATAACATTATTCTCCGTCAGTGAATGATGATGATTCTCTATGTATGCATTGGTAGAAATTATATATTTTATTTAGTTTTCAAAATCAAATTTGTCATAGTATTTTCACGTTTTATCAATCACTAAAGAAAATAAACCCACTTTTAAGCCTTATATTTGACCATCAACTTGTATTTTATCTTTATTCAGTTTTAGATTTCTATCACCAAATTTCCATTCATTATTGAAATCTTTAGGTTAGCCATAGTTTGTATCTAATTCATTTCTTCCTTCTAAGACTAATAAGTCAATATAAGTATCTTAGGTGTTGGAAGGCTGTGGGTAAAAATCATCTTCTTCATCATCATAATCATTCACACTATTAGCATCATTAAATAAGATAGTATTATTAAATATTGTTCCTTTTGAAAGTTTCTTTAACTTCTCTCTATCTTGACTGATGGTTTCTGAGACTTAAATACTTGTACTATTTTCAGATTCTATATTGTTTTTACTTTGTTCTTTCTTGTGTATTCTGTCATTATTTTTAGAACTATTCATAAATTCTTTGAGAGGTTCTGTTACAGGATCAAATATATCTCTTAGTTCTTCACGTGTATCTATTTCACCAGTTTTTATACTACGAAGCTTTTTCTTCAAGACATTTCTTGTCAACACCAACTGTTTTAAAATTTTCTCATTCATGTTTAATAATACCAAATAAGAGGTATCAACTATTAGATCAGGTATCAGCTTATCAGGAGCTGGTCTGGTTTTCAGATCAGCTTATCAGGACCTGGTCTGGTTTTCAGATCAGCTTATCAGGAGCTGGTCTGGTTTTCAGATCAGCTTATCAGGAGCTGGTCTGGTTTTCAGATCAGCTTATCAGGACCTGGTCTGGTTTGCAGATCAGCTTATCAGGACCTGATCTGGTTTTCAGATCAGCTTTTCAGGACCTGGTCTGGTTTTCAGATCAGCTTTTCAGGACCTGGTCTGGTTTTCAGATCAGCTTATCAGGACCTAATCTGGTTTTCAGATCAGCTTATCAGGACCTGGTCTGATTTTCAGATCAGCTTATCAGGACCTGATCTGGTTTTCAGATCAGCTTATCAGGACCTGGTCTGATTTTCAGATCAGCTTATCAGGACCTGATCTGGTTTTCAGATCAGCTTATCAGGACCTGGTCTGGTTTTCAGATCAGCATATCAGGAGTTGGTCTAGTTTTCAGATCAGGTTATCAGGCAGCTGATCTGTAAAACAGATCAGGTTATCAGGAGCTGTTCAGATTTTCAGATCAGATTATCTGTTTCAAATTGGGTCATCAGTTTACAAGTAGCTGGACATTTATAACATTTAGATGAATGAAGTTTAAGGCCAGATAAAATGCGAAAAACTATACTGTTATGTAGTCAAATTGTTTTCTATGACGATCATCACTTAATTCAGTATCTTTCCTTATAATCAAAATTCCATATTTTTAATTCCAACACGAGTTATATTTTTCTCATATTACTTAAACATTCTAACTACATTATGATTATTTCCTATCAATATTTGGTGATTCTAGTATAAGTTTGACATTAGTAGAATGCATCAACATTCTTTTCTTACCCCATACAAAAATATGCTTCTCACACACAACATGGTTAAATATCGTATTGGTATTACTTCTAGCTTTCTTAAAAGAAATAACAGATTCATTATCTGTAAATGTGTAATACTCATGTCTTTCATTAATGAAATTAATTTCTACAGGTATTTATATTTAGCTTGTTAGAGAGATTTTGAGTTTAAATATGAAGATGTTTTCAAGTTTTAGTCCATTAGAACTGTCTAGCCAACCAATCATAATATTATTATTTTTTTATTTATTTTTTATTTATTATTTTTTTATTTTTATTTTTTTTTTTTTTTATTTTTTATTTTTTACCAATTTAACAGGCCAGCTATTCTTGCACGAATAGAAATTGATAGAAGGGAACTATGATTTATTTTTGAGCTAAAATTTGATGACTCATCAAAATTGCATACCAAGGTATTTTTATGTTGTTTTGACTATGAGTATGTGTCAATATTTATGAAATACCTTTCCTAAATATTGGTGCATGCACATAGTCAAAACAAAGTATGCTTTAAGTGTTTAAAACCAGTATTACCCTAAAAATGGTGGTTTTAAACTCTTAAAATATACTTTGTTTTACTAACCGCATTTTGTAACTAAATGCATTTCATAAATATTGAAGCATACTCAGAGTCAAAATATCCTTTGTTTTGAGTATGAGTATGGCTCATTATCTCTTATTATAGAAAAAATTGTATAATTATATGATATCAGAAATCATGTTTTCTGTTGTCATATGACCATACTTTTTTATTATTTCTATAGTAATAGATAATTTTTATAAAATGCATTTAGTTACAAAATGCGGTTAGTAAAACAACATAAATATACCTTGGTATGAAATTTTGATGATTCATCAATATTTCGTACCATCCTATTTTTAGGTTGTTTTGACTATGAGTATGTACCAATATTTATGAAATGTATTTCATAAATATTATCTCTTATTATAGAAAAATAAAATAATGTAGCTATAAGATATCGGAAAATATTTTCTGATATCATATGGCTATATTATTTTATTTTTCCTATAATAAGAGATAATGGTTTCTACTCATAGTCAAAACAAAGTATATTTTAAGAGTTTAAAACCAGTATTGTCATACAAAATACTGATTTTAAACTGTTAAAATATACTTTGTTTTACTAACCACATTTTTTGTAACTAAATGCATTTCATAAATATTTCCGAATACTCATAGTCAAAACTAATGATGTTTTGATTGTGAGTATGGAGCATTATCTGTTATTATAAAAAATTAAATAATGCAGCTACTCGATTTTAGAAAATATTTTCTGAAATCGAATAGCTGTATTATTTTATTTTTTTTATAATAAGAGATAATATTTATAAAATGTATTTAGTTACACAAAAGCGGTTAGTAAAACAACCTAAATATAGGATGGTACGAAATATTGATGAGTCATCAAATTTTAGCTCAAAAATAAATCATAGTTCCCTTCTATCAATTTCTATTCGTGCAAGAATAGCTGGCCTGTTAAATTGGTAAAAAATAAAAAATAAAAAAAAAAAAAATAAAAATAAAAAAATAATAAATAAAAAATAAATAAAAAAATAATAATATTATGATTGGTTGGCTAGACAGTTCTAATGGACTAAAACTTGAAAACATCTTCATATTTAAACTCAAAATCTCTCTAACAAGCTAAATATAAATACCTGTAGAAATTAATTTCATTAATGAAAGACATGAGTATTACACATTTACAGATAATGAATCTGTTATTTCTTTTAAGAAAGCTAGAAGTAATACCAATACGATATTTAACCATGTTGTGTGTGAGAAGCATATTTTTGTATGGGGTAAGAAAAGAATGTTGATGCATTCTACTAATGTCAAACTTATACTAGAATCACCAAATATTGATAGGAAATAATCATAATGTAGTTAGAATGTTTAAGTAATATGAGAAAAATATAACTCGTGTTGGAATTAAAAATATGGAATTTTGATTATAAGGAAAGATACTGAATTAAGTGATGATCGTCATAGAAAACAATTTGACTACATAACAGTATAGTTTTTCGCATTTTATCTGGCCTTAAACTTCATTCATCTAAATGTTATAAATGTCCAGCTACTTGTAAACTGATGACCCAATTTGAAACAGATAATCTGATCTGAAAATCTGAACAGCTCCTGATAACCTGATCTGTTTTACAGATCAGCTGCCTGATAACCTGATCTGAAAACTAGACCAACTCCTGATATGCTGATCTGAAAACCAGACCAGGTCCTGATAAGCTGATCTGAAAACCAGATCAGGTCCTGATAAGCTGATCTGAAAATCAGACCAGGTCCTGATAAGCTGATCTGAAAACCAGATCAGGTCCTGATAAGCTGATCTGAAAATCAGACCAGGTCCTGATAAGCTGATCTGAAAACCAGATTAGGTCCTGATAAGCTGATCTGAAAACCAGACCAGGTCCTGAAAAGCTGATCTGAAAACCAGACCAGGTCCTGAAAAGCTGATCTGAAAACCAGATCAGGTCCTGATAAGCTGATCTGCAAACCAGACCAGGTCCTGATAAGCTGATCTGAAAACCAGACCAGCTCCTGATAAGCTGATCTGAAAACCAGACCAGCTCCTGATAAGCTGATCTGAAAACCAGACCAGGTCCTGATAAGCTGATCTGAAAACCAGACCAGCTCCTGATAAGCTGATACCTGATCTAATAGTTGATACCTCTTATTTGGTATTATTAAACATGAATGAGAAAATTTTAAAACAGTTGGTGTTGACAAGAAATGTCTTGAAGAAAAAGCTTCGTAGTATAAAAACTGGTGAAATAGATACACGTGAAGAACTAAGAGATATATTTGATCCTGTAACAGAACCTCTCAAAGAATTTATGAATAGTTCTAAAAATAATGACAGAATACACAAGAAAGAACAAAGTAAAAACAATATAGAATCTGAAAATAGTACAAGTATTTAAGTCTCAGAAACCATCAGTCAAGATAGAGAGAAGTTAAAGAAACTTTCAAAAGGAACAATATTTAATAATACTATCTTATTTAATGATGCTAATAGTGTGAATGATTATGATGATGAAGAAGATGATTTTTACCCACAGCCTTCCAACACCTAAGATACTTATATTGACTTATTAGTCTTAGAAGGAAGAAATGAATTAGATACAAACTATGGCTAACCTAAAGATTTCAATAATGAATGGAAATTTGGTGATAGAAATCTAAAACTGAATAAAGATAAAATACAAGTTGATGGTCAAATATAAGGCTTAAAAGTGGGTTTATTTTCTTTAGTGATTGATAAAACGTGAAAATACTATGACAAATTTGATTTTGAAAACTAAATAAAATATATAATTTCTACCAATGCATACATAGAGAATCATCATCATTCACTGACGGAGAATAATGTTATCAGTAAATTGTTTCTGGAAACTCAAATCTAGAAACTAAAGGATGAATTAATAATAAAGCTTAAGGCATTAATATAATTCAAGGATATATTCAAATGCAAATTGATGGAGTGGAGTGTGAAATAAAATTAACGATAGAAGATAGGTATAAAATTGAAAAAGACATTCTAAAAATTAAATCATCTTTTTGACAAACAAATTGAACAGCTGAACCATAGAATTTATAGACTGGAAAATTAACTACATTTTAGTATAAATAGCTAAAAGTATATCAAGTAGATCACAACACTCTCCAAAAAACTGTAAAACAACTCAATGTCTTTAAAAAGAAATTTAGTAAACGAACTTCATAATAAATTTCGAAAATTGTTTGTGTATTGTAGTGGTGTAATGAATGGAATAAGTAGATGATCTTTTATGGAGCTGATTTAGGTGAAGTGGGTAGCTATTCTAGAGAAAATAGAAATTATTGATTTTTGCTGACTGTAACTGATACATTCTCAAAATTTATATGGTGAGTATCATTGAAAATAAAAGCTGCACTCGAAAAAAAAAAACAAGGCAATGGAAAATATTTTTGAAATGATATGAGTATCAAAACAAAAAAATACAAATAGATGTTGGTAAAGAATTTTTAATAAACACTGCAAAATTCATGCATTAACAGAGGATTAAAATTTCATAATATGAAAGCATCAATAGTAGAATAAATTAATAGATCATTAAAAGGAATTATGTGTTAAGAATTTAGCTATAATGGTTCATATAAGTGGATTGATATACACAAAGATTTACTTAATGCGTACAATAGAAAAGTTCATCTCATCATTAAAATATTTGCGATTAAAGTTAACTCAACGAATGAGAAAAAGGTACACTAATTTGAAGAGGTACAAAATGTTGAAATTTTATGAAAATACAAATAAAATTAAAAAGGAAAAATCTAGTTTGTATTGGTTTTTTGAAGGATTGATTAGGAATGTTAGGTCTCAGGGAAGATAAATAGCTTAATATACTACAATTCTCTAAACTTGATGGTCTGTATGAAATATTGTGAAAACTTAAGAGTTCAAAATATTCAGAAACACATCATATTATCACTTTTTATAGTAAAAGGTGTACATTTTCCATTTCGAAAGCTCTAGCACACAAAATTTTAAAATGTGAATATGGTTATTATAATAGATATTCACTCCTTTCATTTCTAGATAAACTAAGGAAATTGTACTTTGATATCCAATCTTTAACAATGTACATGTGTATGAATGGGTATCAAACAAACTTACTAAATAAATACAGACTTCAACTAGAATCATGCTGAAGCATGCATAAATTGTAAAATTGAAAGTAAACAGATCTTACTTTATATCTGTATCTGTATGAATATGAAATAAATTTACCGAAAAAAATATTGGAAGCATGCCGAAGCATGTATAATTTCAAAAAATTCCTCACGTCATACTTTTATAAGGAAAGAAATTTTAAGACTTTGTGGCAAATGAAATAGATATGTATCTACTTTGTTAAAAATTCAAAAGAGTGAATTCGTAACTCTAATATTATAGATTTTTAATTAAAACAGCACTAAATATCGGACTCTCGCGTCACTATCGATAGAAGCATGCTAAAGCATGCATGCTAGCAAAATATTAAACTTGTTAGAAGGTGATGAGAAAGCTATTTTCTAATCATTAATTTGTAGACAGCAATTGTATCTGGATCAACTCCACTCATGAATGAATTGTATACAGGTATGATTGATGGTGATGAGGACCTTTTCTAAGTGAGAAATGATTACATCTGAATGCGATACAACGCAGTCTACGTTAACCACAATAACGTCAAGGGGTCAAACACCAAATCTTATATAGAAACACTTGAAGTAAAAATTCTATCAAACATAGATATTCTAAGACTTTATGAAAATATTGATGGTGAGTTGATGATGGAGGTAAATGTGTTATTTTAGATCGATTTTCTAGAATAGTTGATTATTAAAGATGTATTTCTTTGTATATGAACTAATTTCTACGTACATACATATATTTACCTATATTAATACATTTAAAAATTACATAAATATTCTCTATTTCAACTAGTAAAATCTGAAAAAATAGTAGTGACACATTAGAAGAAAAAATTAATAAAATAAAAAGAGAGACTGACTGATCAACTGATACGTACACTCTGTCTGACAGGTACAAAAAGCTCACTTAAATATATTAGAAATATATACGCAATACGCTAAACTTTAATAAAATTAGAAAAAAAAAATCACTTCATCTAGAACATCAAATAAAAGCCATAGGGACCCGTCATAAAATAAACATATACTCGTACATTATTAATGTACTTAAACATATTATCAGTATGAAGTAACACAATTTGAAGAATAAAAAGTTTAAAATTTAATTATCCCTAACGCTGACAAAGAGGAGACAGAAATGTTGACATATAAAGTCATATTGTATACTAGAGGACCAGTTGAGAGGTTAGACCTAAATTGTAAGAAAACGACTTCGTTTTCTGTTGTTCGCTATTCAAGAAGAAAATAAGATTATTCATTATGAATTAACTAATTTAAAAGTACATTTAAGTTCAGTCTCATATCCATATGATGATAATCCTAACATAAAATTTAAAAATAAACGTAATGCAATTCTATATAGTTATTATATGTATCTAAGATTCCATCAAAGGTAGTATATGAAAGAATCTCATGCGTTTCTACCTGTACCAGAGTTTAAGATAAAAGCTCCTTTTATTCAATAGCGGGGCAATTGAATAAAATTTTAATTTGAAATAGTAAGCAAAGAAATCAGCTTACTGTATTCTTATTCATGATCGTATAATAGAATACATATGTATATACCCATCAAAGGACAAGTTCGAAAAGTCTTATAAATTGAGTAATATGGAAAACTACATAATTTTTATAAACGTACAATGTTTCAAAAGTAATTCAAATGATTTCATCGCAAAAGAAGTAGCGATTGTTTTCAACAATTACGAATATAATGATTTCATTATAAAACTCAATAATCAATAAAAAATAAAAAAAAGAAGCAAGCTGGCTAACAAAAAACTATCATTACATAAGCTGGACTGCTGGATCAGTTTCATTTAAAAATGTTTATAAATGTATAAAAGGCAATGCAAGATGTTCTAAAATAAATGTAAAAGGTGATGAAAAAAGCCTACGGCTGGAAAAAATTTTATATCAAAATATTTCTAAGAATGAAGATAAGCTGCATCAACTTTAAACAAATGTAAATTAAATATAGGAAATATTTCTATTATAGTTACTATTATTCTAAAGTATGTATCTTAAGGAATTTAGTTTTACTTAAAACAGCAAATCCTCACAAACTATTAAGTAAATACAGATAAAAGTTAAAACAACGTTTTTTTAATTTCAAATAAAAAAAAAACTATGAAGATATTTGACATCTATACATAAAAGACCAGGCGAATATTTACAACAACAACAAAAACAAAAAAATGTATTCAAACACGGAGGCAAACACTTATTTGTATGTACATACATATGTACATACATACATAAAATCAATTTGTAGATATGTATGTACACATAATATCAAATTTCTTATCAATACTCAAATATTTATTAGATCTTGACAATCACACTTACATATCTACATCATAAAAATATATGAATAACGCAAACCATTCAGTCAGAGCACATGCCCAAGCTAAACGACCTTATTATGGACAGAGAAACTATAAATTCCCATGATCGTATGAAAAGAAGTTCAGGGAAAGAAGCCGGACGTAGTTAAATAAACAAAATCTGTAATATAAACAAATTTCTCGTAGGCAGACTTTAAAGCTGGACAATTTTAAGCATGACAAAATACCCAGCAACCTTGAGTATGAAAATATACACAATTTTAAGCATGACAAAATACCCAGCAACCTTGAGTATGAAAATATACTTATGTATATGTATCAGATATATGAAAATATTTTATAGAACCAAATCTCGATATTGAATACAATTTATTTCTACGTACATAAAACTACTAGCGTGAGAAAATCATACGCACACACACGCACACACACACACACACATATATACCAGATTTCATCTAAGAAAAATTCAAATTATTTCAACAACACACCACCCCTCACAAAACACGGCCAACCTTAAATTCCTACAGATATGCATACAAAAATTCTCACGGTCATTCCTACAAACAACACTGACAACAACACAAATCACGATCAGCCTTAAACTCCTACGAACATGCATACAGATTCCCATGGGTACATATCACTCGTACGACAACACCCTCGCCTATCCTCAAATCACTAATAGCATTAAACTTCTACAAACATATGTACATACACACAGACATATTACTACACCAACCTCACCTACCCTAAATCATGATCAGCCTTAATTTTTTACAGACATACATACATACAGATTCCTACGTATACATATTACAACAACACCCTCACCTCTCCCAAATCACGATCAGCCTTAAGCTCCTACAAACATATAGACATACATACACGCAGTTGATCAACCTCAACTACACCACACCCACTCCCAATAACAGCCTCGCTTAAATTCTCCGGACAGACACATCCACAAATTCCCATGGATACATACTACTCGTACAACAACATCCTCACCTACCCCAAATCACTATAAGCCTTAAATTCCTACAGACTTGCAACACCTGCATACACGCAGTCGATCTACCTCAACTACACCCCGCCCCCTGTCAATCATACCCTCACACAAATTCCAACAGACAGGTATACACACATACACCGAATCTATCTACCTCTACTACACCACGCTCCCCTGACCAATCACAGCCTCGCACAACAGACAGACAGACACATCCATAAACTCCATCGGTTATATATTACAACAAAAACCCCACCCACCCAAATCACGGCCAGCCTTAAACTCCTGTATTAGCATTAGAAATAACTTTTATGTTTTCCCGTCTGAATTATGAAAAATCATTTTCCCGTCGGCATTTGAAAAAAATAATAATCATGTTTTGCCGTCGGTATTTGAAAAAAAAAATAATATTCATGTTTTACCGTAGGCATTAGGAAAAATAATCATGTATTGCTGTCGGCAATAGGAAAAAATAATTTTCACTATTTCACCCCCCCATTAGTATTAGGAAAAATCATATTCATGATTTTCCCGTCGGCATATACATACATACATTACAAAACGAAAAACCTCCAACCTATGAACCCACTTAACGTATTCCCACAAAAAACAAAATCACCCGTTCACACAATTAATGTAACCTCAAAAAAAATCACCCGTTCCCACAAGGGTTAATGTAAACAAAAAACTCCTAATGTAAACAAAAAATTCCTTATGTAAACAAAAAAACATCAAAGCGTGCCGCCGAAAACTCAAGGGTATCAAATTTCACAAATTTCCAAGAATTTTAAAATTTGGGTAATTAAAATTTTAAAATTTCAAAATTTTAATTGGCGCAGGATTGGCAGTTCCCTACTACTGTAAAAGGTGATGAAAAAAGCCTACGGCTGGAAAAAAATTTTATATCAAAATATTTCTAAGAATGAAGATAAGCTGCATCAACTTTAAACAAATGTAAATTAAATATAGGAAATATTTCTATTATAGTTACTATTATTCTAAAGTATGTATCTTAAGGAATTTAGTTTTACTTAAAACAGCAAATCCTCACAAACTTTGAAGTAAATACAGATAAAAATTAAATCAACGTTTTTTAATTTCAAATAAAAAAAAAAAAAACTATGAAGATATTTGACAAAAAGACCAGGCGAATATTTAGAACAACAACAAAAACAAAAAAAAATGTATTCAAGCACGGAGTCAAACACATATTTGTATGTACATACATATGTACATACATACATAAAATCAATTTGTAGATATGTATGTACACATAATATCAAATTTCTTATCAATACTCAAATATTTATTAGATCTTGACAATCACACTTACATATCTACATCATAAAAATATATGAATAACGCAAACCATTCAGTCAGAGCACATGCCCAAGCTAAACGACCTTATTATGGACAGAGAAACTATAAATTCCCATGATCGTATGAAAAGAAGTTCAGGGAAAGAAGCCGGACGTAGTTAAATAAACAAAATCTGTAATATAAACAAATTTCTCGTAGGCAGACTTTAAAGCTGGACAATTTTAAGCATGACAAAATACCCAGCAACCTTGAGTATGAAAATATACACAATTTTAAGCATGACAAAATACCCAGCAACCTTGAGTATGAAAATATACGTATGTATATGTATAAGATATATGAAAATATTTTATAGAACCAAATCTCGATATTGAATACAATTTATTTCTACGTACATAAAACTACTAGCGTGAGAAAATCATACGCACACACACGCACACACACACACACACACATATATACCAGATTTCATCTAAGAAAAATTCAAATTATTTCAACAACACACCACCCCTCACAAAACACGGCCAACCTTAAATTCCTACAGATATGCATACAAAAATTCTCACGGTCATTCCTACAAACAACACTGACAACAACACAAATCACGATCAGCCTTAAACTCCTACGAACATGCATACAGATTCCCACGGGTACATATCACTCGTACGACAACACCCTCGCCTATCCTCAAATCACTAATAGCATTAAACTTCTACAAACATACATACATACATACAGATTCCTACATATTACAACAACATCCTCACCTCTCTTAAATCACGATCAGCCTTAAGCTCCTACAAACATATAGTCATACATACATACACGCAGTCGATCAACCTCAACTACACCACAACCCTCCCAATAACAGCCTCGCTTAAATTCCTCCGGACAGACACATCCACAAATTCCCATGGATACATGTTACTCGTACAACAACACCCTCACCTACCCCAAATCACTATAAGCCTTAAGTTCCTACAGACTTGCAACACCTGCATACACGCAGTCGATCTACCTCAACTACACCCCGCCCCCTGTCAATCACACCATCACACAAATTCCAACAGACAGGTATACACACATACACTCAATCCATCTACCTCAACTACACCACGCTCCCCCGGCCAATCACAGCCTCGCACAACAGACAGACGGACGGACAAATCCATAAAGTCCCTCGGTTATGTATTACGACAACAACCCCACCCACCCCAAATCACTATAAGCCTTAAACTCCTGTATTAGCATTAGAAATAACTTTTATGTTTTCCCGTCTGAATTATGAAAAATCATTTTCCCGTCGGCATTTGAAAAAATAATAATCATGTTTTGCCGTCGGCATTTGAAAAAAATAATATTCATGCATTGCCGTCGGCACTAGGAAAAATATTCATGCATTGCCGTAGGCATTAGGAAAAATTAATTTTCACTATTTCACACCCATTAGTATTAGGAAAAATCATTGCATGATTTTCCCGTTGGTATTAAGAAAAATCATTTCATGATTTTCCCGTCGGCATATATACTTATGAAATCTTAATCTTATGAAACCCCTTAATCCACCCCACAAAAAAAAAAATAATGAGTTAGGTCCTTTCTATATTAAGGTAACCTCAAAAAAAATCACCCGTTCACACAAAGTTAATGTAAACAAAAAAAACTCCTTATGTAAACAAAAAATTCCTTATGTAAACAAAAAGTTGGACGGACTTATTGATCCACCCTCGTAGGGTATCAAATTTCACAAATTTCCAAGAATTTTAAAATTTTAAAATTTTAATTACCCAAATTTTAAAATTTTGTACTGAAATTCTCAAATTTCAAATTTTAATTACCCAAATTTCACAATTTTAATCGGCGCCCGGATTGGCAGTTCCCTACTACTTACCTCCCTTCATCATCATTGCCATTTTTCAGATCTGTCAGAAGTTTAGATAATTCGGCATCATTTGCAGTTTCCCTTGCTAATATTTCAGAATTTATATATTGACTGGAGATTTCAAAAATTGATTCAGTACATAATCGATTTATTTCCTCGTTTATTATTATATCCGTTGATGTTGTTGTTTGAGGTCGTGTTGCACGAGATATACTTACTTACTTACTTGGCATGATGATTATAATTCTGATTTGAAAATATATCGACAATGTTATTGATGCCATAAATTTTGTTAATATCCTCATCATTATCATAATTTACTTTGTTTTTTGAAGATTTCATTAAAGTTGTAATACATACTTGTTGTACGTGTCCTTTTTTTCCACATGCATAACATTTGAGGTTATGTGTTTTAACACGACAGTCTTTTGTTCTGTGGTTGTCTTTGCCACACCGAATACAGACATGGTCAATTCCCAATTGGCTATAGTTTATCCTGGATTTTGACCTACCTTGCGATTTTGAACGATTTCTGGAACGATATTTTTGACGACTTGTAGTCCTGGATTGAATTTTGTTTACATCACTGCTGATGGATTGTTTAGAATCAAGTTCACGGCTATCTATTTTTGAGGCTTCTAATGCTAAAGCTCTATCTACGATCTCTTCAAATTTCCCTTCCTTGGACTGGAGTAGTTGTTCACGAATTGAATTGTCTTTAATGCCACGTATGAATTGTGCTCTCAAAAAAATGGGTGATATATCGGTGTTACAATCACATGTCGACACAAACTCGCATCCACTAATGTCTCGGCGTAATAGGACCACATATTCAGCGATAGTTTGCTGATCGCTCTGATATGTTGACAAGAATCTATGTTGACTTACCAAGATATTTGTTTTCGGGCATAAATGTGCTTCCAACTTTTTTATTAATTCATCATAGCTAACCTCACTAATTGTCTTGGGGGCCACCAACGAAACTAATAACTTGAAGTATGTTGAGCCAATCGAGTTTACTAAGATCTGGTGACAAAGGTTTTTATCTTTAGAAACCCCTTTCATCTCTAAATAATTTGTGAATCTTTGGTGGTATAATTTAAAACTTTCTTTTTTTTTCATCATAATTTTCAAATGGCGGCAAAAACACTTGTAATGGCTGAGCATTTCGGTTTTGTTGTTGTTGTTGTGAACTGGAAATTTCCCGCATGTGTTGTAGAAGTTCATATTGCGTTTTGTTGAAATCCGTTATGAATTTTGTAAATTGTGCCTCATCCATAATTTCAGTGGAATTGTATTTTTATATAATCGCAAAATGTATGTTATATATATATAGAATAACTATTATTCTATTTTTCTCCTCGTCGCCACTTTTATATCTCGAATTGAAATAATTTAGGCACGCGTCTTTCCAATTTAACTCTCTTTATTCAACTAAAAAACAAAATTCAATTTCTTACTAGCTAAGAACAAGTAGTGAAAAAGTATATGAAAATAACTAATGCTAGAGTTGCCATGTATAACAATGTATATACTATTATTGGGACATAACAGCGATATCTAGCCCTCTTCACACCTTTTCACCCCCAACTCATCTTGCTTTTACAAATATCTAAAACGTTTAAAAGATATATACGAGTATATTATATTACATTTTTTAAATTTAGTTTATTCACTATTGTTTTTACTTATATTTTTTAACACTTATTAATTTTAATTTTCACCGGCAGAATGAATTGTATTTTTTTTAATAAAACTCGATGTTTTAAAAGTTTTGGCATATTTACATTAGATGTTCTACTCTAACACATATGCTATAGTGGAGCAACTATAATTAATAAATAAATCCATCATCACTTCCCATGAAATGACTAGTCAATTGACTGTTACTATTGAATTCAATGTAAAATTGTTGCAAATGTGTTAGTCAAAAAATTTTGTTTGTGTTAGTTTCAGTTATTCATTTCTTCCCAGCTAGCATTTGGATGATTGAATTTTCGGTAGTCATCTTACTCACTCATTTTTGACTAGTTTTGGTGATTAAAAATTGAGTTTTCATACAGTTCATCAAAAAGATCAGTCAAATTTGTCTATTCCTTATGATTAAAAACTGATTACAATTATTTTTATCATTTGCTTGAGTACTTTTTGACTATTCTTGGTGACCAAAATGCGATACAATTCGGTAGTCATCTTACTTACTAATTTTTGATTACTTATGGTGATTAAAAATTGAGTTTTCATACAGTTCATCAAAAAGATCAGTCAAATTTGTCTATTCTTTATGATTAAAAACTGATTACAATTATTTTTATCATTTGCTTGAGTTCTTTTTGACTATTCTTGGTGACCAAAATGTGATACTTACTTACTCTTTTACCCCCACCATTTCGCAAACATAAAAAGTGATCAGCTTGTAAACAAGTTCCCGTTAACCAACAAGTCAAAGGAAAAGCAATGCAGAAAAAATTATATATTGTATTTTGATTGCATAGTGAGAAGTCCTGTTTTTGATCGCTAAAGTGAGAATTGGTGTCTATTTTTGTAATATAATAAAAAAGTTTTTTATTGAAAAAATTAAAAAAAGTTAATAAGTATAATAAACAAAATACTAATAACTATTTAAAATAAATTAAAAAATTAGAAAATTTAAAAAATCAAGTGAAATTATGTCAGCCAAAAAAATTAGACGCATTGCTAAAAGAGAAGCTGAAAAAATTATGTCATGCAATTTTAGTAAATAAAATGAATTCTTGAAATTATTTTATTATTATTTTGTTTTTTAATTAATAGTATATGTATATATAACATAATTTTATTCCCCTAGACTTAAGAGAGTAGTAGGGAACTGCCGCTCCGGGGACAATTAAAATTTTGAAATTTTGAAATTTTAATTACCCAAATTTCAAAATTCTTGGAAATTTGTGAAATTTGATACCCTACGAGGGTGGATCAATAAGTCCGTCCAACTTTTTGTTTACATAAGGAATTTTTTGTTTACATTAGGAGTTTTTTTTTTTTTTTTTTTTGTTTACATTAACCCTTGTGGGAACGGGTGATTTTTTTTTGGGGGTTACATTAATTGTGTGAACGGGTGATTTTGTTTTTTGTGGGAATACGTTAAGTGGGTTCATAGGTTGGAGGTTTTTCTTTTTGTAATGTATGTATGTATATGACGACGGGAAAATCATGAATATGATTTTTCCTAGTACCAACGGGAAAATCATGAATATGATTTTTCCTATTACTAATGGGGGTGAAATAGTGAAAATTATTTTTTCCTAATGCCGACGGCAATGCATGAATATTTTTCCTAATGCCGACGGCAAAACATGTTTATTATTTTTTTCAAATGCCGACGGGAAAATGATTTTTCATAATTCCGACGGGAATTATTATTGCTAATGCTAATATAGGAGTTGAAGACAGGCCGTGATTTGGGTGGGTGGAGTTGTTGTTGTAATATATAACCGAGGGAGTTTATGGATGTGTCTGTCTGTCTGTCTGTTGTGCGAGGCTGTGATTAGCCGGGGGAGCGTGGTGTAGTTGAGGTAGATAGATTCGGTGTATGTGTGTATACCTGTCTGTTGGAATTTGTGTGAGGGTATGATTGACAGGGGGCGGGGTGTAGTTGAGGTAGATCGACTGCGTGTATGCAGGTGTTGCAAGTCTGTAGGAATTTAAGGCTTATAGTGATTTGGGGTAGGTGAGGATGTTGTTGTACGAGTAGTATGTATCCATGGGAATTTGTGGATGTGTCTGTCCGGAGGAATTTAAGCGAGGCTGTTATTGGGAGTGGGTGTGGTGTAGTTGAGGTTGATCAACTGCGTGTATGTATGTCTATATGTTTGTAGGAGCTTAAGGCTGATCGTGATTTGGGAGAGGTGAGGGTGTTGTTGTAATATGTATACGTAGGAATCTGTATGTATGTATGTCTGTAAAAAATTAAGGCTGATCATGATTTAGGGTATGTTTGTAGAAGTTTAATGCTATTAGTGATTTGAGGATAGGCGAGGGTGTTGTCGTACGAGTGATATGTACCCGTGGGAATCTGTATGCATGTTCGTAGGAGTTTAAGGCTGATCGTGATTTGTGTTGTTGTCAGTGTTGTTTGTAGGAATGACCGTGAGAATTTTTGTATGCATATCTGTAGGAATTTAAGGTTGGCCGTGTTTTGTGAGGGGTGGTGTGTTGTTGAAATAATTTGAATTTTTCTTAGATGAAATCTGGTATATATGTGTGTGTGCGTGTGTG
The DNA here is from genome assembly GCA_944452675.1 of Tachina lurida. Classification (NCBI taxonomy): domain Eukaryota; kingdom Metazoa; phylum Arthropoda; class Insecta; order Diptera; family Tachinidae; genus Tachina; species Tachina lurida. Next base: position 148,737,889 of record OX101756.1, on the reverse strand, counting down.
TGCGTATGATTTTCTCACGCTAGTAGTTTTATGTACGTAGAAATAAATTGTATTCAATATCGAGATTTGGTTCTATAAAATATTTTCATATATCTGATACATATACATAAGTATATTTTCATACTCAAGGTTGCTGGGTATTTTGTCATGCTTAAAATTGTGTATATTTTCATACTCAAGGTTGCTGGGTATTTTGTCATGCTTAAAATTGTCCAGCTTTAAAGTCTGCCTACGAGAAATTTGTTTATATTACAGATTTTGTTTATTTAACTACGTTCGGCTTCTTTCCCTGAACTTCTTTTCATACGATCATGGGAATTTATAGTTTCTCTGTCCATAATAAGGTCGTTTAGCTTGGGCATGTGCTCTGACTGAATGGTTTGCGTTATTCATATATTTTTATGATGTAGATATGTAAGTGTGATTGTCAAGATCTAATAAATATTTGAGTATTGATAAGAAATTTGATATTATGTGTACATACATATCTACAAATTGATTTTATGTATGTATGTACATATGTATGTACATACAAATAAGTGTTTGCCTCCGTGTTTGAATACATTTTTTTTGTTTTTGTTGTTGTTCTAAATATTCGCCTGGTCTTTTATATATAGATGTCAAATATCTTCATAGTTTTTTTTTTTTATTTGAAATTAAAAAACGTTGATTTAATTTTTATCTGTATTTACTTCAAAGTTTGTGAGGATTTGCTGTTTTAAGTAAAACTAAATTCCTTAAGATACATACTTTAGAATAATAGTAACTATAATAGAAATATTTCCTATATTTAATTTACATTTGTTTAAAGTTGATGCAGCTTATCTTCATTCTTAGAAATATTTTGATACAAAATTTTTTCCAGCCGTAGGCTTTTTTCATCACCTTTTACATTTATTTTAGAATATCTTGCATTGCCTTTTATACATTTATAAACATTTTTAAATGAAACTGATCCAGCAGTACAGCTTATGTAACGATAGTTTTTTGTTAGCCAGCTTGCTTCTTTTTTTTATTTTTTATTGATTATTGAGTTTTATAATGAAATCATTATATTCGTAATTGTTCAAAACAATCGCTACTTCTTTTGCGATGAAATATTTGAATTACTTTTGAAACATTGTACGTATATAAAAATTATGTTGTTTTCCATATTACTCAATTTATAAGACTTTTCGAACTTGTCCTTTGATGGGTATATACATATGTATTCTATTATACGATCATGAATAAGAATACAGTAAGCTGATTTCTTTGCTTACTATTTCAAATTAAAATTTTATTCAATTGCCCCGCTATTGAATAAAAGGAGCTTTTATCTTAAACTCTGGTACAGGTAGAAACGCATGAGATTCTTTCATATACTACCTTTGCTGGAATCTTAGATACATATAATAACTATATAGAATTGCATTACGTTTATTTTTAAATTTTATGTTAGGATTATCATCATATGGATATGAGACTGAACTTAAATGTACTTTTAAATTAGTTAATTCATAATGAATAATCTTATTTTCTTCTTGAATAGCGAACAACAGAAAACGAAGTCGTTTTCTTACAATTTAGGTCTAACCTCTCAACTGGTCCTCTAGTATACAATATGACTTTATATGTCAACATTTCTGACTCCTCTTTGTCAGCGTTAGGGATAATTAATTTTAAACTTTTTATTCTTCAAATTGTGTTACTTCATACTGATAATATGTTTAAGTACATTAATAATGTACGAGTATATGTTTATTTTATGACGGGTCCCTATGGGTTTTATTTGATGTTCTAGATGAAGTGATTTTTTTTTTCTAATTTTATTAAAGTTTAGCGTATTGCGTATATATTTCTAATATATTTAAGTGAGCTTTTTGTACCTGTCAGACAGAGTGTACGTATCAGTTGATCAGTCAGTCTCTCTTTTTATTTTATTAATTTTTTCTTCTAATGTGTCACTACTATTTTTTCAGATTTTACTACTTGAAATAGAAAATATTTATATAATTTTAAGAGTATTAATATATACATACATATAGGTAAATATATGTATGTACGTAAAAATTAGTTCATATACAAAGAAATACATCTTTAATAATCAACTATTCTAGAAAATCGATCTAAGATAACACATTTACCTCCATCATCATTTCACCGTCAGTGTTTTCATAAAGTGTTAGAAACATTGGAATATCTATGTTTAGGAGAATTTTTACTTCAAGTGTTTCTGTATAAGATTTGGTGTTTGACCCCTTGACGTTATTGTGGTTAACGTAGGCTGCGTTGTATCACATTCAGATCTAATAATTTCTCACTTAGAAAAGGTCCTCATTACCATCAATCATACCTGTATATAATACATTCATGAGTTGAGTTGATCTAGATACAATTGCTGTCTACAAATTAATGATTAGAAAAAGCTTTCTCATCACATTCTAACAGGTTTAATATTTTGCTAGCATGCATGCTTTAGCATGCTATTCTATCAATAGTGAGGCGAGAGTCCGACATTTAGTGGTGTTTCAATTAAAAATCTATACAATTAGAATTACGAATTCACTCTTTTGAATTTTTAACAAAGTAGATACATATGTATGTATGTATTTCATTTGCCACAAACTCTTAAAATTTCTGTACTTATAAAAGTATGATGTCAGGAATTTTTTTAAATCATACATGCCTCGGCATGCTTCCAATATTTTTCTCGGTAAATTTATTTCATACTCATACAGATACAGATATAAAGTAAGATCTGTTTACATTCCATTTTACAATTTATGCATGCTTCAGCATGATTCTAGTTGAAGTCTGTATTTATTTAGTAAGTTTGTTTGATACCCATTCATACACATGTACATTGTTAAAGATTGGATATCAAAATCCAATTTTCTTAGTTTATCTAGAAATGAACAAAGTGAATATCTTTTATAATAACCATATTCAGACTTTAAAATTTTGTGTGCTAGAGCTTTCGAAATGGAAAATGTACACCTTTTACTACAAAAAGTGATAATTTGATGTGTTGCTGAATATTTTGAACTCTTAAGTTTTCACAATATTTCATACAGACCATCAAGTTTAGAGAATTGTAGTATATTAAGCTATTTATCTTCCCTGAGACCTAAAATTCCTAATCAATCCTTCAAAAAACCAATACAAATTAGATTTATCCTTTTTAATTTTATTTATATTTTCATTGAATTTCAACATTTTGTACCTCTTCAAATTACTGTATACTGTATTTTGCACCTTTTTCTCATTCGTTGAGTTAACTTTAATCGCAAATATTTTAATGATGTGATGAACTTTTCTATTGTAGGCATTAAGTAAATCTTTCTGTATATCAATCCACTTATATGAACCATTATAGCTAAATTCTTAACACATAATTCCTTTTAATGATCTATTAATTTATTCTACTATTGATGCTTTCATATTATGAAATTTTTAATCCTCTGTTTATGCATGAATTTTGCAGTGTTTATTAAAAATTCTTTACCAACATCTATATGTATTTTTTTGTTTTGATACTCATATCATTTCAAAAATATTTTCCATTGCCTTGGTTTTTTTTCGAGTGCAGCTTTTATTTTCAACGATACTCACAATATAAATTTTGAGAATGTGTCAGTTACAGTCAGCAAAAAATCAATAATTTCTATTTTCTCTAGAATAGCTACCCAGTTCACCTAAATCAGCTCCATAAAAGATCATCTATTCCATTCATTACATCACTACAATACACAAACAATTTTATAAATTTATTATGGATTACGTTTACTAAATTTCTTTTTAAGGACATTGAGTTGTTTTACAGTTTTTTGGCGAGTGTTGTGATCTACTTGATACATTTTCAGCTATTTATACTAAAATGTAGTTAATTTTCCAATCTATAAATTTTATCGCTCAGCTGTTCAATTTGTTTGTCAAAAGATGATTTAATTTTTAGAATGTCTTTTTCAATTTTATACCTATCTTCTATTGTTAATTTTATTTCACACTCCACTTATTAATTCATCCTTTAGTTTCTCGATTTGAGTTTCCAGAAACAATTTACTGATAACATTGTTCACCGTCAGTGAACATTGTATACATTGGTAGAAATTATATATTTTATTTAGTTTTCAAAATCAAATTTGTCATACTATTTTCACGTTTTATCAATCATTAAAGAAAATAAACCCACTTTTAAGCCCCATATTTGATCATCAACTTGTATTTTATCTTTATTCAGTTTTAGATTTCTATCACCAAATTTCCACTCATTATTGAAGTCTTTATGTGAGTCATAGTTTGTATGTAATTCATTTCATCCTTCCCAGACTAATAAGTCAATATAAGCATCTTCGATGTTGGAAGGCCGTGAGTAAAAATCATCTTCTTCTTCTTCATCGTCATAATCATTCTCAGTATTAGCATCATTAAATAAGATGGTATTATCAAATATTGTTCCTTTTGAAAGTTTCTTTAACTTGTCTCTATCTTGAGTGATGGTTTTTCAGACTTTAAACTTGTATTATTTTCAACTTCTGTCTTCATTTTACTTTGTTCTTTCTTGTGTAATCTTTCAATATTTTTAGAACTATTTATGAATTCTTTGAGAGGTTCTGTTATAGGATCAAATATATCTCTTAGTTGTTCACGTGTATCTATTTCACCAGTTTTTATACTACGAAGCTTTTTCTTCAAGACACTTCTTATCAACACCGTTTTAAAATTTTCTCATCCATGTTTAATAATAGCAAATAAGAGGTATCAGCTATTAGATCAGGTATCACCTATTAGATCAGGTATCAGCTATCAGATCAGCTTATCAGGAGCTGCTCTGGTTTTCAGATCATCTTATTAGGAGCTGGTCTGATTTTTAGATCAGCTTATCAGGAGCTGGTCTGGTTTTCAGATCAGCTTATCAGGACCTGGTCTGGTTTTCAGATCAGCTTTTCAGGACCTGATCTGGTTTTCAGATCAGCTTTTCAGGACCTGATCTGGTTTTCAGATCAGCTTATCAGGACCTGATCTGGTTTTCAGATCAGCTTTTCAGGACCTGATCTGGTTTTCAGATCAGCTTTTCAGGACCTGATCTGGTTTTCAGATCAGCTTATCAGGACCTGATCTGGTTTTCAGATCAGCTTATCAGGAGCTGGTCTGGTTTTCAGATCAGCTTATCAGGAGCTGGTCTGGTTTTCAGATCAGCTTATCAGGACCTGATCTGGTTTTAAGATCAGGTTATCAGGTATCAGATCAGGTTATCGGACAGCTGATCTGTAAAACAGATCAGGTTATCAGGAGCTGTTAAGATTGTCACATCAGATTATCTGTTTTAAATTGGGTCATCAGATTACAAGTAGCTGGACATTTATAAAATTTAGATGAATGAAGTTTAAGGCCAGATAAAATGCGAAAAACTATACTGTTATGTAGTCAAATTGTTTTCTATGACGATCATCACTTAATTCAGTATCTTTCCTTATAATCAAAATTCCATATTTTTAATTCCAACACGATTTATATTTTTCTCATATTACTTAAACATTCTAACTACATTATGATTATTTCCTATCAAATATTTGGTGATTCTAGTATAAGTTTGACATTAGTAGAATGCATCAACATTCTTATCTTACCCCATACAAAAATATGCTTCTCACACACAACATGGTTAAATATCGTATTGGTATTACTTCTAGATTTCTTAAAAGAAATAACAGATTCATTATCTGTAAATGTGTAATACCCATGACTTTCATTAATGAAATTAATTTCTACAGGTATTTATATTTAGGTTGTTAGAGAGATTTTGAGTTTAAATATGAAGATGTTTTCAAGTTTTAGTCCATTAGAACTGTCTAGCCAAACAATCATAATATTATTATTTTTTTATATATTTTTTATTTATTTTTTTTTACCAATTTAACAGACCAACTATTCTTGCACGAATAAAAATTTATAGAAGGGAACTATGATTTATTTTTGAGCTAACGTTTGATGACTCATCAAAATTGCATACCAAGGTATTTTTATGTTGTTTTGACTATGAGTATGTGTCAATATTTATGAAATACCTTTCCTAAATATTGGTGCATGCACATAGTCAAAACAAAGTATGCTTTAAGTGTTTAAAACCAGTATTACCCTAAAAATGGTGGTTTTAAACTCTTAAAATATACTTTGTTTTACTAACCCCATTTTGTAACTAAATGCATTTCATAAATATTGAAGCATACTCAGAGTCAAAATATCCTTTGTTTTGAGTATGAGTATGGCTCATTATCTCTTATTATAGAAAAAAAAATAGTATGATTATTTCTATAGTAATAGATAATATTTATAAAATGTATTTAGTTACAAAATGTGGTTAGTAAAACAACATAAATATACCTTGGTATGAAATTTTGATGATTCATCAATATTTCGTACCATCCTATTTTTAGGTTGTTTTGACTATAAGTATGTACCAATATTTATGAAATGTATTTCATAAATATTATCACTTATTATAGAAAAAATAAAATAATATAGCTATATGATATCAGAAAATATTTTCGGTTATCATATAGCTATATTATTTTATTTTTCCTATAATAAGAGATAATGGTACCTACTCATAGTCAAAACAAAGTATATTTTAAGAGCTTAAAACCAGTATTGTCATACAAAATACTGATTTTAAACTGTTAAAATATACTTTGTTTTACTAACCACATTTTTTGTAACTAAATGCATTTCATAAATATTAACGCATACTCATACTCAAAACAAATGATATTTTTATGTTGTTTTGATTGTGAGTATGGAGCATTATCTGTTATTATAGAAATAATCATACTATTTTTTTTCTATAATAAGAGATAATGAGCCATACTCATACTCAAAACAAAGGATATTTTGACTCTGAGTATGCTTCAATATTTATGAAATGCATTTAGTTACAAAATGGGGTTAGTAAAACAAAGTATATTTTAAGAGTTTAAAACCACCATTTTTAGGGTAATACTGGTTTTAAACACTTAAAGCATACTTTGTTTTGACTATGTGCATGCACCAATATTTAGGAAAGGTATTTCATAAATATTGACACATACTCATAGTCAAAACAACATAAAAATACCTTGGTATGCAATTTTGATGAGTCATCAAACGTTAGCTCAAAAATAAATCATAGTTCCCTTCTATAAATTTTTATTCGTGCAAGAATAGTTGGTCTGTTAAATTGGTAAAAAAAAATAAATAAAAAATATATAAAAAAATAATAATATTATGATTGGTTGGCTAGACAGTTCTAATGGACTAAAACTTGAAAACATCTTCATATTTAAACTCAAAATCTCTCTAACAACCTAAATATAAATACCTGTAGAAATTAATTTCATTAATGAAAGTCATGGGTATTACACATTTACAGATAATGAATCTGTTATTTCTTTTAAGAAATCTAGAAGTAATACCAATACGATATTTAACCATGTTGTGTGTGAGAAGCATATTTTTGTATGGGGTAAGATAAGAATGTTGATGCATTCTACTAATGTCAAACTTATACTAGAATCACCAAATATTTGATAGGAAATAATCATAATGTAGTTAGAATGTTTAAGTAATATGAGAAAAATATAAATCGTGTTGGAATTAAAAATATGGAATTTTGATTATAAGGAAAGATACTGAATTAAGTGATGATCGTCATAGAAAACAATTTGACTACATAACAGTATAGTTTTTCGCATTTTATCTGGCCTTAAACTTCATTCATCTAAATTTTATAAATGTCCAGCTACTTGTAATCTGATGACCCAATTTAAAACAGATAATCTGATGTGACAATCTTAACAGCTCCTGATAACCTGATCTGTTTTACAGATCAGCTGTCCGATAACCTGATCTGATACCTGATAACCTGATCTTAAAACCAGATCAGGTCCTGATAAGCTGATCTGAAAACCAGACCAGCTCCTGATAAGCTGATCTGAAAACCAGACCAGCTCCTGATAAGCTGATCTGAAAACCAGATCAGGTCCTGATAAGCTGATCTGAAAACCAGATCAGGTCCTGAAAAGCTGATCTGAAAACCAGATCAGGTCCTGAAAAGCTGATCTGAAAACCAGATCAGGTCCTGATAAGCTGATCTGAAAACCAGATCAGGTCCTGAAAAGCTGATCTGAAAACCAGATCAGGTCCTGAAAAGCTGATCTGAAAACCAGACCAGGTCCTGATAAGCTGATCTGAAAACCAGACCAGCTCCTGATAAGCTGATCTAAAAATCAGACCAGCTCCTAATAAGATGATCTGAAAACCAGAGCAGCTCCTGATAAGCTGATCTGATAGCTGATACCTGATCTAATAGGTGATACCTGATCTAATAGCTGATACCTCTTATTTGCTATTATTAAACATGGATGAGAAAATTTTAAAACGGTGTTGATAAGAAGTGTCTTGAAGAAAAAGCTTCGTAGTATAAAAACTGGTGAAATAGATACACGTGAACAACTAAGAGATATATTTGATCCTATAACAGAACCTCTCAAAGAATTCATAAATAGTTCTAAAAATATTGAAAGATTACACAAGAAAGAACAAAGTAAAATGAAGACAGAAGTTGAAAATAATACAAGTTTAAAGTCTGAAAAACCATCACTCAAGATAGAGACAAGTTAAAGAAACTTTCAAAAGGAACAATATTTGATAATACCATCTTATTTAATGATGCTAATACTGAGAATGATTATGACGATGAAGAAGAAGAAGATGATTTTTACTCACGGCCTTCCAACATCGAAGATGCTTATATTGACTTATTAGTCTGGGAAGGATGAAATGAATTACATACAAACTATGACTCACATAAAGACTTCAATAATGAGTGGAAATTTGGTGATAGAAATCTAAAACTGAATAAAGATAAAATACAAGTTGATGATCAAATATGGGGCTTAAAAGTGGGTTTATTTTCTTTAATGATTGATAAAACGTGAAAATAGTATGACAAATTTGATTTTGAAAACTAAATAAAATATATAATTTCTACCAATGTATACAATGTTCACTGACGGTGAACAATGTTATCAGTAAATTGTTTCTGGAAACTCAAATCGAGAAACTAAAGGATGAATTAATAAGTGGAGTGTGAAATAAAATTAACAATAGAAGATAGGTATAAAATTGAAAAAGACATTCTAAAAATTAAATCATCTTTTGACAAACAAATTGAACAGCTGAGCGATAAAATTTATAGATTGGAAAATTAACTACATTTTAGTATAAATAGCTGAAAATGTATCAAGTAGATCACAACACTCGCCAAAAAACTGTAAAACAACTCAATGTCCTTAAAAAGAAATTTAGTAAACGTAATCCATAATAAATTTATAAAATTGTTTGTGTATTGTAGTGATGTAATGAATGGAATAGATGATCTTTTATGGAGCTGATTTAGGTGAACTGGGTAGCTATTCTAGAGAAAATAGAAATTATTGATTTTTTGCTGACTGTAACTGACACATTCTCAAAATTTATATTGTGAGTATCGTTGAAAATAAAAGCTGCACTCGAAAAAAAACCAAGGCAATGGAAAATATTTTTGAAATGATATGAGTATCAAAACAAAAAAATACATATAGATGTTGGTAAAGAATTTTTAATAAACACTGCAAAATTCATGCATAAACAGAGGATTAAAAATTTCATAATATGAAAGCATCAATAGTAGAATAAATTAATAGATCATTAAAAGGAATTATGTGTTAAGAATTTAGCTATAATGGTTCATATAAGTGGATTGATATACAGAAAGATTTACTTAATGCCTACAATAGAAAAGTTCATCACATCATTAAAATATTTGCGATTAAAGTTAACTCAACGAATGAGAAAAAGGTGCAAAATACAGTATACAGTAATTTGAAGAGGTACAAAATGTTGAAATTCAATGAAAATATAAATAAAATTAAAAAGGATAAATCTAATTTGTATTGGTTTTTTGAAGGATTGATTAGGAATTTTAGGTCTCAGGGAAGATAAATAGCTTAATATACTACAATTCTCTAAACTTGATGGTCTGTATGAAATATTGTGAAAACTTAAGAGTTCAAAATATTCAGCAACACATCAAATTATCACTTTTTGTAGTAAAAGGTGTACATTTTCCATTTCGAAAGCTCTAGCACACAAAATTTTAAAGTCTGAATATGGTTATTATAAAAGATATTCACTTTGTTCATTTCTAGATAAACTAAGAAAATTGGATTTTGATATCCAATCTTTAACAATGTACATGTGTATGAATGGGTATCAAACAAACTTACTAAATAAATACAGACTTCAACTAGAATCATGCTGAAGCATGCATAAATTGTAAAATGGAATGTAAACAGATCTTACTTTATATCTGTATCTGTATGAGTATGAAATAAATTTACCGAGAAAAATATTGGAAGCATGCCGAGGCATGTATGATTTAAAAAAATTCCTGACATCATACTTTTATAAGTACAGAAATTTTAAGAGTTTGTGGCAAATGAAATACATACATACATATGTATCTACTTTGTTAAAAATTCAAAAGAGTGAATTCGTAATTCTAATTGTATAGATTTTTAATTGAAACACCACTAAATGTCGGACTCTCGCCTCACTATTGATAGAATAGCATGCTAAAGCATGCATGCTAGCAAAATATTAAACCTGTTAGAATGTGATGAGAAAGCTTTTTCTAATCATTAATTTGTAGACAGCAATTGTATCTAGATCAACTCAACTCATGAATGTATTATATACAGGTATGATTGATGGTAATGAGGACCTTTTCTAAGTGAGAAATTATTAGATCTGAATGTGATACAACGCAGCCTACGTTAACCACAATAACGTCAAGGGGTCAAACACCAAATCTTATACAGAAACACTTGAAGTAAAAATTCTCCTAAACATAGATATTCCAATGTTTCTAACACTTTATGAAAACACTGACGGTGAAATGATGATGGAGGTAAATGTGTTATCTTAGATCGATTTTCTAGAATAGTTGATTATTAAAGATGTATTTCTTTGTATATGAACTAATTTTTACGTACATACATATATTTACCTATATGTATGTATATATTAATACTCTTAAAATTATATAAATATTTTCTATTTCAAGTAGTAAAATCTGAAAAAATAGTAGTGACACATTAGAAGAAAAAATTAATAAAATAAAAAGAGAGACTGACTGATCAACTGATACGTACACTCTGTCTGACAGGTACAAAAAGCTCACTTAAATATATTAGAAATATATACGCAATACGCTAAACTTTAATAAAATTAGAAAAAAAAAATCACTTCATCTAGAACATCAAATAAAACCCATAGGGACCCGTCATAAAATAAACATATACTCGTACATTATTAATGTACTTAAACATATTATCAGTATGAAGTAACACAATTTGAAGAATAAAAAGTTTAAAATTAATTATCCCTAACGCTGACAAAGAGGAGTCAGAAATGTTGACATATAAAGTCATATTGTATACTAGAGGACCAGTTGAGAGGTTAGACCTAAATTGTAAGAAAACGACTTCGTTTTCTGTTGTTCGCTATTCAAGAAGAAAATAAGATTATTCATTATGAATTAACTAATTTAAAAGTACATTTAAGTTCAGTCTCATATCCATATGATGATAATCCTAACATAAAATTTAAAAATAAACGTAATGCAATTCTATATAGTTATTATATGTATCTAAGATTCCAGCAAAGGTAGTATATGAAAGAATCTCATGCGTTTCTACCTGTACCAGAGTTTAAGATAAAAGCTCCTTTTATTCAATAGCGGGGCAATTGAATAAAATTTTAATTTGAAATAGTAAGCAAAGAAATCAGCTTACTGTATTCTTATTCATGATCGTATAATAGAATACATATGTATATACCCATCAAAGGACAAGTTCGAAAAGTCTTATAAATTGAGTAATATGGAAAACAACATAATTTTTATATACGTACAATGTTTCAAAAGTAATTCAAATATTTCATCGCAAAAGAAGTAGCGATTGTTTTGAACAATTACGAATATAATGATTTCATTATAAAACTCAATAATCAATAAAAAATAAAAAAAAGAAGCAAGCTGGCTAACAAAAAACTATCGTTACATAAGCTGTACTGCTGGATCAGTTTCATTTAAAAATGTTTATAAATGTATAAAAGGCAATGCAAGATATTCTAAAATAAATGTAAAAGGTGATGAAAAAAGCCTACGGCTGGAAAAAATTTTGTATCAAAATATTTCTAAGAATGAAGATAAGCTGCATCAACTTTAAACAAATGTAAATTAAATATAGGAAATATTTCTATTATAGTTACTATTATTCTAAAGTATGTATCTTAAGGAATTTAGTTTTACTTAAAACAGCAAATCCTCACAAACTTTGAAGTAAATACAGATAAAAATTAAATCAACGTTTTTTAATTTCAAATAAAAAAAAAAAACTATGAAGATATTTGACATCTATATATAAAAGACCAGGCGAATATTTAGAACAACAACAAAAACAAAAAAAATGTATTCAAACACGGAGGCAAACACTTATTTGTATGTACATACATATGTACATACATACATAAAATCAATTTGTAGATATGTATGTACACATAATATCAAATTTCTTATCAATACTCAAATATTTATTAGATCTTGACAATCACACTTACATATCTACATCATAAAAATATATGAATAACGCAAACCATTCAGTCAGAGCACATGCCCAAGCTAAACGACCTTATTATGGACAGAGAAACTATAAATTCCCATGATCGTATGAAAAGAAGTTCAGGGAAAGAAGCCGAACGTAGTTAAATAAACAAAATCTGTAATATAAACAAATTTCTCGTAGGCAGACTTTAAAGCTGGACAATTTTAAGCATGACAAAATACCCAGCAACCTTGAGTATGAAAATATACACAATTTTAAGCATGACAAAATACCCAGCAACCTTGAGTATGAAAATATACTTATGTATATGTATCAGATATATGAAAATATTTTATAGAACCAAATCTCGATATTGAATACAATTTATTTCTACGTACATAAAACTACTAGCGTGAGAAAATCATACGCACACACACGCACACACACATATATACCAGATTTCATCTAAGAAAAATTCAAATTATTTCAACAACACACCACCCCTCACAAAACACGGCCAACCTTAAATTCCTACAGATATGCATACAAAAATTCTCACGGTCATTCCTACAAACAACACTGACAACAACACAAATCACGATCAGCCTTAAACTCCTACGAACATGCATACAGATTCCCACGGGTACATATCACTCGTACGACAACACCCTCGCCTATCCTCAAATCACTAATAGCATTAAACTTCTACAAACATACCCTAAATCATGATCAGCCTTAATTTTTTACAGACATACATACATACAGATTCCTACGTATACATATTACAACAACACCCTCACCTCTCCCAAATCACGATCAGCCTTAAGCTCCTACAAACATATAGACATACATACACGCAGTTGATCAACCTCAACTACACCACACCCACTCCCAATAACAGCCTCGCTTAAATTCCTCCGGACAGACACATCCACAAATTCCCATGGATACATACTACTCGTACAACAACATCCTCACCTACCCCAAATCACTATAAGCCTTAAATTCCTACAGACTTGCAACACCTGCATACACGCAGTCGATCTACCTCAACTACACCCCGCCCCCTGTCAATCATACCCTCACACAAATTCCAACAGACAGGTATACACACATACACCGAATCTATCTACCTCAACTACACCACGCTCCCCCGGCTAATCACAGCCTCGCACAACAGACAGACAGACAGACACATCCATAAACTCCCTCGGTTATATATTACAACAACAACTCCACCCACCCAAATCACGGCCTGTCTTCAACTCCTATATTAGCATTAGCAATAATAATTCCCGTCGGAATTATGAAAAATCATTTTCCCGTCGGCATTTGAAAAAAATAATAAACATGTTTTGCCGTCGGCATTAGGAAAAATATTCATGCATTGCCGTCGGCATTAGGAAAAAATAATTTTCACTATTTCACCCCCATTAGTAATAGGAAAAATCATATTCATGATTTTCCCGTTGGTACTAGGAAAAATCATATTCATGATTTTCCCGTCGTCATATACATACATACATTACAAAAAGAAAAACCTCCAACCTATGAACCCACTTAACGTATTCCCACAAAAAACAAAATCACCCGTTCACACAATTAATGTAACCCCCAAAAAAAAATCACCCGTTCCCACAAGGGTTAATGTAAACAAAAAAAAAAAAAAAAAAAACTCCTAATGTAAACAAAAAATTCCTTATGTAAACAAAAAGTTGGACGGACTTATTGATCCACCCTCGTAGGGTATCAAATTTCACAAATTTCCAAGAATTTTGAAATTTGGGTAATTAAAATTTCAAAATTTCAAAATTTTAATTGTCCCCGGAGCGGCAGTTCCCTACTACTTAAGAGCAATGAATTTAAGAAGTTATTTTATTATTTTGTTTTGTTTTGTAAATGCATAAGAATTGAATTATAATAAAAATTTTATCATAAAACTATATCAAATTATAGTCTGATTTCTATTAAAAACAGGGTCAAATATTATACATAATATGATCATAATATGACTTCAAATTATGGTAAGATTCGTTTCAAAAATTGATCGAATATCATACAAAATATGATCATTAAACGATTTCAAAAATGGGTCGAAAATGAAGCAGAATGTGATCATAAAATGATTGCAAATTCAACTCAAAAGTGAACAGAAAATATTATCACATATGATAACAAATGTACATGAAAACTACATTAAAGCAGAGATCATAAATGACTATTCAGGAATAGTCACATGCAGGGTACCATTTTCTTCCGATGACAGAATCATTTATGATTAGAAAATTATTGCATATTTGATAGTTTTAATCATCTAGAATATTCAAATGTGACTATTTTTTGATCATTATTTTCACAAAATGCTGGCTGGGTTGTAGGGTTATTTGTACTGTTTGATTAATCAAATAGTTTTATAAAAATATTTGATCGAAACAATGGGCCTTATTACGATTGTCGTATTACGACTTCGACTAAGACGATTTTGTATTAGACTAAAGAACATTGCAAGATTTTTTTTTTTATCTAGTACGAAATCGTCGTATCGTAGTCAAAATACGACACTCGTAATTAGGCACAATGTCTAAAGCAGGTTGTGTAAGTGGTAAAAAGGTAGTAATAGAAGTTTAATTTTTGTATGTACGAAATATCAATATGAATGAAATTTCTATGTTTGAATCAATATGATTTCTTCAATGTGTCTCAAAAATATTAATATAAAGGTCATGAAAGTGCTCAGGTGATTGACCATTTCTCGTATATTCTTTAAACTTTCTTTTATCTTATTTCCACTCATCCTTCTTCATATTTTTGTTGTCCGTTTTGTGATGATTACAAACTATGTATGCTTATTTTTCATTGCTGTAGCGTTGCATGTACTTGATATACATAAATATACTTTGGATATGATCAATTGATTTTGTTTCATAACTCACATTTTTTGTTCTAACTGAAACAATTTATCAAAGTCTCCGTATTAAGGAAAAGTTACTGACTTTCCTGATTGGCTCGTTATTGTTGGACTTTTGTTGCAGTGTAAGAAAACGGGTACAAGTTAATCGTTAAATTTACCCATTTATGAGCATAACACATTGAACAACTCCGCAAGACAACCATAAACATTAATTTAAAATGTATAAATTAAAACAAAAAACGAAAACACAAAGTTATGAAATGAACACAAAAAAAATAATAATAACAATAAAATAATGACACTCGTTCTAAATACAAAATTTTTTTCTTCAACTCTACAAAAAAAATACTAAAATTCTCGTTTTCTTTAAATGCCTATGGGCAGCAACACACTCATGTAATATAAATATTTATGTGAGCAGAAATGAGTGAAAAAATTACTTTGTTCTTTATGCAAACACCCCAGCACTAACCCTTTTCAGTCCGTTACGTGAGCTTCAAGTCTCCTTCCCCTCACCAAACTTGTTGTTGTTGTTTCTTTGCAATCTTCGTCCTTTTTTACAAACATGCAACACATAAATATTAACATAACCTGAGGTTATTCGAAAGCAATTTGTCACTCCCTACATACATATGTATGTATATGAACGTATGTGTGTGTGTACGTGTGTGTGTGTGTGTGTGTGCTACCCACACACTAAAACGCAAATGCAAACGGGCACACATACATTTACGTTTATCTCTCAAACATAAGATTACATATAGAAATATACGATTACAACAACCTTGAACCATCTTAAATCAACAGAAATTTAATAGATTTTTTTTTATATCTTTCATACGTTTAGTTTTTGTTATTTTTTTATCTTTTTCAATTTATATTTATGTACATATATGTGTATGTATTGCTATTTGTATGTTTTGTGTACGTATGTATGTATGTATTCACTTTTATCTTTGTTTATTAATTCATCCTTACAAATAAATGTATGTACTCCTTTTTCACACTCACACACACAAAAACACACACACTTTTATGTTAATTCTATAAAAATATTAGAAAAGCATAAATCGTGACAACGTGTTTTGTTTAGCATGTCAATGCAGAATTACCTTGAAAATAAATTTGTTATTTTTTTCCAAAGTATCTGTTGATTTTATGTTGGAGGCATGGTATGGTATCTTTCTTTTATTCAAACCATTACGCTTTCGGATGTTAAAATATTTTACATATCGCTCATTTACTTCAATAATGTGACAACTCAAAAAAACAGTTTTGCAGAAAACGCGTTTTCAGTTTTCAATTTGCATACAACTCAGTGAAGACATGAAAAAATATTCTTCTCTCAGGAGGTGATGGTACAAGATAAGATACGAAATGCCGCATTATTCTGCATTATTAACTCAAAAAACTAATTTTTTAAGTTATGACACTATTGAAGTAAATGAAGCGGTATGTATGTATGTCCTTATGCATGTAAAAGTATTTGTTTTTAACTTCGCGTCATTACTAGTTCGCATTTTTTTTTTAATTTTAAGGTTCGTTTGATAGAGTGTGGCATGGTGCACTTTTGTCAAGGTTCCGTTCTTTCACCAACTCTATTCCTAATCTTCCCAAATGACCTTCTTTTTAAAACTTCCAACCCTATTTATTCTTTCGCGGACGACAGCAGCATTTGCCATTCTTTCTCATTCAGCAATAGACCTAGCCTTCCGGAGGTTGAGGCTATGTGACAAACAATGAATTAGACATTAACTACGATTTAGAAAAAATTTCTGAATGGGGTCATGCGAATAGGATCGATTTTAACGCCCGTAAGACCCAATGCAGTACGATTACTCATAGCCGCATGACAGTAAATGCTGCTGCCTCTGTAACTATGGGTGGTATAAATATTAAGCAATCGGAAGCTCTTGATGTTTTTGGCATTAAAATTCAGTGTGATGTTCGTTGGACTGAGCACATTTTTCAGGTCTCAAAAGAAGCATTCAAGTGCCTAGGATTTTTGAAACGGTGCAAGCAATACTTCACCTCATGTGATCTTCTTACTATTTATACCACTTATATCCGACCGAAAATGGAATATAACTTTCATGTATGGGCCGGCGCTTCAAAGTCTATTTTGGGATTGCTCGACTACGTAAAGGAGAGGGCGAAGAAGCTCATTGGTGACAGTAGGGTATCCAACTCAATTGACTCATTGGAGCATCGACGCAATGTGGGGTACATTTCCTTGTTCTTTCGTTACTACAATGGAATGTTTTCTAATGAAATTAGGTAACTTGTTCCTGAAACCCGAACATTTTTACGCACAACACGAGCTTCATTCAGGGCACATCCTTTTGTGGTAGATTGGGCAATAAATCGCACTACGCATTACAGAGAGAATTCCTTTTTTAGCCGTACTATTCGTATGTGGAATAAACTACCTGCGGAAGTGTTTCCTGTCACTTTCCACGTGGGAAACTTTAAATCGAATGTCCACAGACACTACTCCCTCTATCCTCCTCTCCATAACCTATTTTCCTAGTTCACGGAAATCTGTGTAAAAATTAATGCTTCTAAGCGAGTGAATGCACATGAAATTAATACGATCGAACAGAATACATAGAATAAAATCAACGTTGAATTGTGCAATTGACCAAATATACGCAAAAAGTTAAATGGCGTAATTTGTACTTAATATTTGCAATAGAATATTTTAATTTTTGAAATTCGTCGCAAGCGTGTCCCATTATTCAACGTAAAGTATTGAACACATCGACCGCAGCAGCTACCAACCACAATATGTCAAAAATTTAATACACACAGCAACATATCTACACGACCAGTTTTGTTGCTGTCGCCAACTTAGACTAACTAATATCTATTGTATGCGAGGATTTGCTGCCAATATAATACAAAATGTGAAATGAACTTTAGCTTTAAATTACTGGATATTATCAAGGCGAATTCATACTATGTGACTAACTTGAATCTACGTTAGACGTCAAATCACATTTTCAGTACATTTTTTTTTTGACAGCAAAAGGATAAATTGTTCGAAGCGAGTTGACCTGAGTATACCTTATATTATATGAGTTTGCCTTGGATAGTATTTAACAGCAAGCATATTTAAAATTTTATATAAAGAAGTAAATTGATTATGCCGAGTACACATCTGGCACACATACCCCCAAAAAAGCGTAATCCCTAATTACTAATGAAAAACTGTTTCATTCATTGACTTACAACATTCATGGACATACTGCAAAATTTCAGTGTCCATTAAAAATTTACTGGTTACTGAAAACATGCAGTAATAAGTAAAATTTTACTACTAATGCACTTTTATCATAGGATATGTATATTCATTCGTGAAAAAGCACTAAGTGTGGCTTTGTAGGTGTAGTTAAGTAGATCGTTTTGCCATTAAAAAAAATCGCAATATACCCTCAAAATCAGAATCAGCGATCGAACAAAAGCGATTTCAGCGTTTTTTTATCGATAACTTCCGATTTTGAGGGTGAATTGCGAATTTTTTTTAATGGTAAAACGATCTACTTAACTACACATACAAAGCCACACTTAGTCGTTATTCACGTTTTTCACTGGATACTGAACATTTTTCAGTAATCAGTAAAAATTTACTGAATTCTGGAATTTGTAATGCAATAAATATATATATAATGCAGAATGCCCATGAATGATTTCCAATCATTTGATTTTTTTATTCTATAAAATTGTCTATTAGTTATGTATGAAACTGTTTAACTTAATAAATACGTGTCTGAATCAAAAATTTTTCATTAGTAATTAGTGGTTACGCTTTTTTGGGCACATGTGAGTCAGTTTTTAAATTTTTGCGTACATTTTAGGGAAGTAATTTTATTGTTGTTGCTCCAAAAAAATATTTTTAGACACTGGTTTTATATGGAAATTTTTTTCCGCAGCTAAAAAGAAGATTCTACGAGTATCAAGTGTCATACCGTTTTCGCATTTGAACAAAATATGCCAACTTCTGATGTAACCTGTTAAATTTTCGTACATATTATTTTAAAGTTAGCTGTAATAATATTGCTGAATACATTCTTAACCCAAAAGAATTATTTGTTCCAGTAGTGAAAATTGTTGACTGCATTTCGCCAAAATTTTACTTACAATAGCAGAGTGAGAGCAATAACAGAGAGGAAAAATAAGAAAACTAAAGATTTGTACTCGAAGCAACAGAAAGATTACAGCTGGTGGTCTGGTGGTCTGGTAGTCTGATGGTGACGTGGGTCAGTCAAACGACATTACCCTATCACCCACGTTCGCCTTTTTTTACGTAGAAAAATGCGACAACTTTTGTACGTTAATCCGCTGTCTTTATTATTTATTTCTTTTTTTAATTTTATTTGGACATAACGCCAGCACTACTCATTAGTATTAAGAAGGAGAGAAAGAATGTTAAAATTAATCATTTTTATCTTTCCTCAAATTCTTTTTTCTTCTTGGCGAAGAAAATTATGTATATGCACATATGAAATGTATATTTAATGGGTTAGGGCTGGTACGAAAAACTATTTGATAACCTTATGCCGTTACAGTTGAAAGCGCACACCACCACCTGGAAGAAACTTTAAGCGAAAATGTCCACCAATAGTCTTTGGAACGGGAAGTCGAAATGCAAGCGGTTATGCTGAGTGAATTTTCAATTTCGTTTATCACACCAACTGACATCTGAAAAGCGTTAGAGCACGAGCTAGACACACTCTTACAAAACGATATGAAAACTGTGTGTTGGGAGAAAAACGAGACACAAGCCAGCCACATGCCAACACTGTGAACAATTTCCATCCCACTGACGAAAACGTTTATTTTTTCTTATTAAATTCAACTCACAAATGAAAAAACTGTAAGCAGTAAAAGCAGCCCTTTTTCGCAGGATTCACTTGAATGACCAAGAAGTAAGCGCTCACCTACATACACGCATCACTAAACCGAACAGTAATAAAAGGACATTATGTCCTTTCAAATGCTTAACATACATTATAATCATAATGAAGAGTAACAGGCGACCGAAAGTTTTTCCTTTTTGCTTACACTAATTTACATACATACGAGCTGACAAGAAAATGACTACAAAAGAAATTTCAATGCTCCAGAACACATAATAAGAAACGCATTTATAGGCAAACAAAGACCCAAACATTATAAATGTGTGTGCTCGTAATTTAATGACTCCGACATTCCGACATCAAAAAGGGATCACCGGAAATTAGTTTAGACAAAAAATAACATGAAGAAAAAATAATAAACTCTTAAAAGTTTTTCTCATTTCCATTTTCTTTTTTTAATATTCGACTCTGACATCATTTCGAAGAAAAAACTTTCTTTAATGTTAAAACTTGAGAGTCTGTACGACAGAAAAACATAAACAAAATTTAAAAAACCATGTGCCTGTGTGTGTTCAGTTTTTCATGTAATAAATATTATTATTCCGCACATCTCCAGTTTCGAGTGATACCTTAAGACAACATTGACAACCGAATTCACGCTATGGCCTTGTCTTTTCCAAGAACCACTTATTTTCTTATTTTTTTTTATTCATTCATTTAAAATGAAAAAAAAAAACTAATCTTTAGGCCATGAACGTTTCCTTTAAGTACGTATCTTAAAATAATAAGCTAAAAATTAAAAAATAATACAGCAAATAAAGATAGCAAGCAAACTTGAATACGGCCTCATCGTTAAGGTGAAGGAATGACATTATTTTCCATGAATAATTATTTTTTTCTCCGATAGAAACCTGGTTGAGGAAGAAAATTGCATACAAATAATTGCCTACAAACTTCCACGGATTCAGGTTATACCAATTTTGTATAACGCTACCATGTTTTTGGCTCCAATTCAAAAAAGAAAAAGTTACATGCTACAAATTTGTCTCAAATTTTTGTTTAGTCAAGACAAATTTTGTTTAGCCAAGACAAATTTTGATTAGCCAGGAAAAATTTTGTTTAGCCAAGACAAAACCATTAACATCCAGATTGAATATAATTTCCTTTTTATTTTCGTGATTTGGGGCCTTATTCATGAAACCTATTTTGTTTTCATAAAAGGTGTATAAGTCGATTTGAAAATTTATTTTATAAAACTTTTATAAACTTAAAATACTTTCTCTACTGTCTGTCCACTGAAAGCTCAGCTCCATTTGTCAAAACGTAAACAATTTTGACAGCCGAAATTTTGTTTGATAAAAATTAAAATACTTTTTCTCTTTACATGCATACTTACATAAATAGAACGAATTATGTGACCATAAGATTATTGTCGAAAATGAATTTTAAACTTGAAATCGGTACATTTCTGCTTAATAAATTTTATATAAATCAGGTCGTACTTCAAACCTAAAATATATAAAATTTATCCTAAGTCAACTTAAGCCACATATTTTGTTGCTTAAAATATGGGTCTAACCTTATCGAACATTAACATACTGGTTTGTTCCAACATCACACATCATATTCGATGGTTTTGAAAACTCTTGTCTGTTCCTTAAAATTAAATTCCAATAGGAAATTTTTTTGAAGCTTATATCGAATATATGGAAAGATAAACAAACATATACACACCAACACGTCTTATTATAAGAAACTGCCATGACCTTTAACAAAACAACCTGTTTTGAATTTTTGAATAACCCACCGATACTTAAATTGTCCTTTGAAAAGAAAGTTGTGAAAAATTAATACTTAAAAACACTCTTAACATCTCATTCCACCACCCAACTGGGAAATGGTGACAAACATCTTTAAATTTATTAAGCTATAGAAGTTTAAAAAAAAGTATTGTACTTAATAACAATACCAACAACAAATTCGCATGCACTTTTTAATTCTATTCAACAACAATAACTTTTTTTAATGACAAAAGATGAATAAAGGTGTTAAGGAACCCAGAAACACATAAAAACCGGAAGCAACACTGCCACGAACTTCATGCTTTCACCCACTTCATTTAATTTTCGGTCTTTACAATGTGATTTTAAGGATTCTTTTAATGGTAAGTGTATGAACAGACTCTTATTACTTGTAAATGTGTTTCAGTAAAAGAAAAAAAAAAAAAAACTATAAAGCAGACCACAAAAATTAACCATCCCACCACAATGGAGTGAGTGTGAATGTAAAAGAAACATCGTACTACAATAAATTTTTATATTGGCAAGTTTCTTTGGATATTTTAATGACTTTTATGAAAATTAATAGAGGCCGCATATTAAAATTTAATGTATTTTTTGCTACCGCGGACGTTTTTAGTACCTATTCTTTATAAGTAGAAAATACCGGTCATAAAAAGAAGAGTAGGAGCTCATTAAAATACATAATTTTGATTTTATCGCAGAAAGAAGCAAATGGCATAAAATGTAATAAATATCCTTGTTATGTTCTTCATAGACGAGTTGACATGCGAGTGATTTTACTGCAGTTAATTCCTGTGGTACGATCACGTTGGGTCACGTTTAGAAAACACCTTATTATCTAACTAGTCCATATCAATATGCATTTGAAAGTGTTCCCATCTACATATGTACGTAAGTATGTCTAACGATGCATGTGCTTTAATTTCTACATGAGCCCCACATACAGACAGTGGGGCAGACCAGTAGAACATACGAGTACAATCAATTGTGGCATAACACATGCCACATATGATGAATTCGTGTTTCTGTCGCAACAAATAAAAAATAGTTGGTTATTGGAAACTGACCAAATCTCACATGCTAGACACAAATAGAAATTTACTAAATATACATACATACATATGTATATTGTATGTGAGTTCAAATTAGGCAAATAAAATACACAAAATGCATCGTTTTCAATAATCAAACATGTGCTTTTCTATCATTATACATAAATGCATCCATACACATACATACATACATACATACATACATACGTTCATAGTCCCACTTTAGATGATGAATGTTTTCTAGCTGCAATTTTCCATTTTATTCATATGCATATGTTTTCACAAAATTCACTGAAATTTATTTATACATTTACATGGTTTTTCAGGGTTGAAATAATAAATGGGGGGGAACAAAACACATTTGAAGTATGTATGTACATTTTATTAAAACTTCCTGCAAAATGACCAACATAAATTAAAACTTCCTCAGGAGTCCTTCTGAATTATGAAATAATAATTGTGTCATTAAGATGTCTTTACATGGTAATACAATATATTACGACATGTCAAAAAATGCTGTAGAATGTACAAAATCTTATCATGTAAACGCAAAATGTATCGAGTAGGAGAGAATACGGATAGAAATTTTGACAAGCGGTCGGTAAATGTTTTGTTTTCTAAACCATTTTAGAAACTGAAGTATTCTCATTACACCAGAGGTGTATTTCAAAGTAAACATTGGCAGCACTAATTGTATTTATTGAAGGTGTTAACACTTTTGCAGAAGCAACCAACATCAACTCAGGAAATTTTCATGTTGTTTTTGTAAATATTGTACAACTGCAGCCATCAAGTAGCTGGTGGTACAGCAAAATCAAACAAACAATAAACAAACATATAAAAAATTTTATTTTGTAGTAAAATTACATTGAAATAATATGTAAATGTTTTCTCCTATATTCGGTTTTATTAGTACACATCTTTTTTTTTTGCAATTTTAGAATTTGTATTTTAAACAAGGAGAGGATTTCATAATATTTTGATTCTACAAAGTCGTAATACTTTGTATTACCGTGTAAAGACACATTTATAAAATTTTGAGACAGGGTCGTTTTATGCACTTATCCTTTTTTTGCCACAGAACTAGTGAATAGTTTCAGATAAAATTTTTATTGATATTGCACTTATTATAACGTGATACAGATTGTTTGTTGTAACTCTGCATATCGGAACGACTTCTTTAAAAATTGGTCCAAAAATTTATGTGTACGATTTTAATAATATAATGTTAATTTTTTTTAATAAATCAAAAAACAAAATGAACCGAAATTTGTATGGTCTACAAAGATTTATGTTACAATAAAAATTGTGTAGCAAAAATATAAGTAAATTTTGAAATATTTCAATATTTATAGATATGTAGTTCGTCATTGAAAATTATTTTTTATGGTTAAACACAGTTTTCTCAAAGCAACCCATCTAGCATCCAAGAACATTTCATGTTCCTATAGATACGTTATTTGATTTACAAATTCTAGAAGATTTTGTTCTAATATTTCATTTCATTTATTTATTTTCTAATCGAGCCCATAGGGCCATATATGATTAGTTAAGATTACAGTGTAATGACAAGTAAAAAGATATATATATCGTGTCTAGATAATATAGGAATGTAGTAATTAGGTAACAAACAAATAATCCTTTGATTAACAGTGAAGGAAAGTAAGAAGGACTGATAGTTTAACGATTATGGTTAACGATGATGGTTAAGTAATGCGAGTTTGAAACTGGTAGCAGATATATCGAATCTTCGAAGATTTATCCGGAGTTAATTGTAGAGCCTACAAGCTCTTATCAGGAAAGACCTTTCAAGGATTGAATTAATAATTTGGGGTATGATCAATTGCGGATTCCGAGTTGACCTTGAGAAACGAAATAAGAGTTGCAAAGATGGATTAAAATTATAATTATTATAATTATATAAAATTCGTCAAATTTTGAGTTCCTAGATGAAGATTTCATACTTTGGATGTTTACATGTACTAGTTTCAAACCGGTGTTATTCGCAAAGCTTTTCCTTAGTATACTATTATCATTGACAACAGGACCTAGATTGTCAAGAAAAAGATTATTTGTATTCATGAAAATAATAATAAAGGTGTGGATATAAAGATACAAAGAATTTAATTATAACTTAAAGGTGTTATTTACAATGGTTTGTAATAAAAGTAAAAGAATTCGGCTATAGAATTCGCAAAAAACAAACAAAATAAATGGAAACAGTAATCCAATAAGCACTCAAAACATTAAAATTCAAGCACCTGAAATTTAACTGGAGACTGGAAACAAGTTCCCATTTCACTGGAGAATGCTATTGAATTGAATTGAATTAAAGTGTAAATCAAGCATAATTCAACCCATGACAATTGAATGTTTGACTTGAATAACACTTGCTTTACACTTGATTTCAAGCAAAATTGCTTATTGGGAAGTAATATATGAATAAACTATTTAAAATACAAACATGAAATAAAATAAATTTGATGTGCAATGGTGTTGAGATCACTAATGATGATATTGTGTGGCGTCACTCAAGTGCGGGAAGTAGATTGCAATTCCAAACGTACTGATGCCAAATTTTCATCATCCGATTCATTGGAATTTGTATTAAAAAAAGAGCAAAATTCATCCCAGTTGAACGTTTTTATGCTGTTGTCGGTGAGAGTTATTTTAACTTTTGGTTTGACTGCATTGATGAAACTATATTTGATTATAGTATTCGCTTTCCGGAGTTTCCTACACATATAGAGAAAGCGGTCGGATTTGGGAGTAAGGTGGTCGTTGAGAAAAATTCTCTTATTTATTGACGTTTCCATTATAGATGAAAGGTACAATTTACTGGATTTAAAATAGCTTTTCATAACGAGATCACGCGTAGATATGTTATTGAATTTCACAAGGACCGTATTTCCGGATTTTATAAAGTTACAGCAATTCAAATCATTTGGTGCAATGTTTACTTTTAATTCACTGAATATTTTTAAGACAATACGAAAAATATCAGATTGGTATTTGGGTAAACCATTAATTAAAATATCGCCTCTATTCAGTTGTTTTTGTAACATTTCATTATGGTATTCAAGTGAGTTGACTTTTTTAGTTATGAAGCTTTCCATGGATGATATTCTATCCTTACAATTGTTGATTTCACCTCTTAATTCAGTAGAATTGGATTGTAGTTCGGCTTTCACCTCTGATAGTGTGGTGTCGAATTTTGACTGAATGTCTTCGAATTTTGACTGAATGTCTTCGAGACCTTTCCGTAATTCATCACGTACTGTTCCAGATTCAGAACCACTTTGGTTGTTTTTACAAGAGTCGCAAATAAAACTAATTGAGCCTTTGGATTTTGCAATGGTAGCCAACTGATCTGCATTAATACCAACACAGTTGGCATGAAACCATTTAGTGCAAAGGATACATGAAATACTGCCTTGCGTTTTGGTGATGTTTTTCCGACAGGAATTAAGTGAACAACTTATATTGTCGGTGGATGGCATGGTGAACACAAACAGTTGCACTTTAAGCGGGTAAACGAATGACTAATTAGTAGGGATCGCAAATAACGATTATTTTCCAAATTTAAATTAAAAAAATCACAATAATAGAGAAGTGCTACGTGCACAAGGAATATACCAAGATACTCCATGTTACATGGACTACCGATAGATGCAATGATTTTTATTTTTTTGATTTTTATTTATTCCTCACAAAATAACTCTTATTTTGTGACTTTTATTTATTCCTCAGAAAATAACAGTTATTTTTTGATTTTTATTTATCCCTCACAAAATAAGAGTTATTTTGTGACTTTTATTTATTCCTCACAAAATAACAGTTAATTTTTGATTTTTATTTTTTGCTCAAAAAAATTTTAACTTTTAAAATTAATAAATAATAAAAAAGTAAATTTAATTTAACATATAAGAGTTTTTTTTAAAGACTCTGGCGATAAATTAAATTTTAAATCGGTTAATATTCATTTTAACGCAAAAATTACGCTTTCTACATTTTAAAAGTTAAGCAAAAAAATAAAAATCAAACAGTAACTGTTATTTTGTGAGGAATAAATAAAAGTCACAAAATAACTCTTATTTTGTGAGGGATAAATAAAAATCAAGAAATAACTGTTATTTTCTGAGGAATAAATAAAAGTCACAAAATAAGAGTTATTTTGTGAGGGATAAATAAAAATCAAGAAATAATGATTAAAAAGTGATTTTTAAAATAAAAATTATAACCGTTACGGTCCCTGCTAATTAGTTTTAGTTAGAAAAGTGAGGTTAAGTATTTGTGTAAAATAGACTCCTTGTATTAATAATAATCCAAACGAATTGTTGATTATCTGCAAACGTAATCCATTAACCGAGATAATGTCTACACTTTTTAAATTAATTTCGTCAACCAAAGCACCACAAGAAAGGTTTTATTAAATAGTTTAATTAAATTTTTGCAAATTTATATTAGCCAACCGAGAAAAATTTAACTTTTCATTACGGAGTTGCCAGACTTATTTTATTTTTAATTATTGAAAGGTAAAAACTAAAAAAAGTTATTACATTTATTTCAGAATTAAATAAGATAAATAACCGTACTCAACAACGTCCGACCGAAGGTGAATTTTTTGGCCGAAGCCGAACCAGATTTTGTCACAACTTGATCGAAGTCGAATCTAATAACTCCAAATTTTTGGTATATTTAGGGAAAACCCGCTGAGTAGCTTCTTCAGGGATTTATAATAATTATTATATTATTATAATAATATAATTCCTGAAGGAGCTGCTCCCACGTTGATCTGCAAAATATTGGAAGAAATGCGTACTATTATAATTCATTCAAATTAATTTAAACTATCTTTAACAGAAAAAAAAACTTTTCCCATCTTTCAAATTCCAAAAATTCACCGCATTAATATTTAACATGCAATAAGTATTTTAATAAAGGTATTCACGTCAACTCTTGCAACTGTGAAATATGAATAATTAATTGTATTTTTTGACATGTACTCAGTACCAGACTTAAACAAATTCATACTTGAAATTTTGCCTAATTAAAATGTTTTCAATATTATACGCCTTCGCTTTTGATTGAAGAAAATTGAATTACTCAAAGCAAACAATAAATAAAATAATATTAACAGTCATATACATAAATGCATTCGAATGTGTGCATGTAAGTATGTAAGTATGTGTGTAAAGGATATGAGGTTCAATTAAACTGCAATGCACAAGTATTAGTCAATGCAAAAGTCTCGTAACAATAACAGTATATACATACGTGCCTCAAATAAACTTGCCACTCTTTCCATATTAACAATTTACATGGACATACATACATACATACATACATATGTATGTATGTGTGTATAACAGCTACTTAATGTTCAGGTTGCATGTCATTTGGGCATCCGTTTGTATTGGCTACAACCAGTCAAAAGAAGGTTCTTATTAAACCAACAAAAGTTTTATTAAAAAAAAAATACACAATCATGATAATAACGATAATTTCAATCATAAGGAAGCTGTACTAAGGGCTTTTCATAAACAGTAAATCTATAGCAACAACAACTACAATAAGCAATAACAATAACAATAATAATAAAGGATAACACACATTGTGGAAAACTATGTATGCATGTACATAATGACATTTAAACAATTTCATTTTAACGGAAATTCATACGAGTAGTTTTATATTCTTTCTATTTTTATTCAATTTCCACAACGGATTCGTGCAACTCGCGGATGCACGTAATTATAGGAAGGTATCTAAACGTATACATATATGCACATATTTATGTACATACATACATACATACATACATACTTACAGTAAGGGACAAAATTGTTCACAGAATAGTAGTTATTAAGAATATGTTGAATTATATTATTGTAGATATTATTTTATTTGAATATTATATACTTTTTGTAATTCATAGGCAATGATATGATAGAAAACACTTTAACTTAAAAATATTTTATTTCATAAAAAATAAAAAAAATTTTTTTTTGGAGTGTAGGTGTGAACAATTATGACTCTCGTAGAAGCAACATACTAATTTAGCTGTTAATACTTTGTATGTTTACCACGAGCGGCTTCAACAGTGTTTATCCTTCTGGGCATACTTTCCACAAGATTTGTAAGAACAGCTTTAACAATATCTTCCCAAGCTTCAATGGCGTGATTACAAAGCTCATCCAAAGTACTAGGTGGTTCTTTTTTAGAAATTATTCTCCTCTTTAATATTGACCACAGGTGTTCAATCGTGTTCAAATCAAGCGATTGAGGAGGCCAATCTAAAGTCTTAATACCATTGCTAACAAGCCACTCCTTACTAATTTTAGCCGTGTGCTTAGGGTCGTTATCTTGCATAAAGATGTCGCTCTGACCAGGTCCCAAACCAAATATATCCAGACTTGGGAGATATGAATCTTTCGGAATGGTTGTGTAGTCAGTAGCACAAGTTTTACCTTTTATTCGTCGAAGAATTTCAAGCTCATTACCACGAAAACAACCCCAAGATATCATTGAACCACCTCCAATTTTTAATGTGCTGCATATGTTGCGCTCTTTAACACCAACACTTTTATCTACCCATGTCCACTGCCGTCCGTCTGATCCTATTTTGTTGATTTTGAACTCATCTGACCACGTAACGCGTTTCCAGTCTTCTACAGTAAAATTTTCATATTTTTTGCAAAGGCTAATCTTTTTTTCGATTTTTTTTTCACTTAAAAATGGTTTTTAGCCTTGGTTCCAGCAACGAATCCACGTGCTCGTAAATTCCTCCGAACTTTTTTAGCGCTAACATCTATATAATACTCTTCTTGAAGATTTTTTTTTGCCTCAACAGCTGTATTAACCGCTCCTGTTGTGATCATTCGCTTAGCTACGCAGATACCAGCAGGTGAAAGTTTCTTTGGGCGACCTGCTTAAGATATTGAAATCACTTTATTTTTCTATTTTATTTACTAATCCAATTAAAATTTTATAATTTTGGGCAGTTGTATGATATGTGAACCCTTCAGTTAAATCTTTGACAATATTTTTCTTCAAAGAAGCTTTCACAGGGATTGGCATTATAAAAATTTTAAATCTAAGCACACTATTATTTAAGATTTAGTTTAAAAACAATTTTAGACATATTTTATTTACTTAAGACCAAATCCACAGAAAATCAATTAAGAGTAATTAAAAAGTTACTAATTTTATGTATACCTTATTTTATAAGGGACAAAATTGTTCACACACATGTTTTCTTTTTTAACTTTATAATAAATACAAACATAACGGTATTTCCGAAACAGATATGTCATACAACATTAAACAACATGGCACTCAATATGTACAATTTTAAGAGTTGACAGATGTATTATGAACAAAAATTTTTTGTATAGAATATATTTTCCTTTTTTCTGTGAACAATTTTGTCCCTTACCGTATATATGCATACACATACAAAGGAAGATGCAATGCAGT
The DNA here is from genome assembly GCA_944452675.1 of Tachina lurida. Classification (NCBI taxonomy): domain Eukaryota; kingdom Metazoa; phylum Arthropoda; class Insecta; order Diptera; family Tachinidae; genus Tachina; species Tachina lurida. Next base: position 148,707,121 of record OX101756.1, on the reverse strand, counting down.
GGCAGTAGCAGTTGCACAAAACAGACTAACCGAGACTACACAGTACTCAGCATTCAAACACTTTCATTATTTTACTTTTGTCGCTTCCACTTAGTGTTGTTGCTGCTGTTGTTGTTGCTGATATTGTAGTGATGTTAAAATCAGTAACAACAGGGGTGGAAAACGAAAAAACACCCCTCCCTTGGTGTTGGAAGCGCCAGGTAAAAAAGCAGCAAAATAAATAAAATGAATTGAGTGAAAAGGGATATCAATTATATCAAGAGCTTATATGTGTGTGCGAGTACGTTTGTATGCATGTGGAATATATCCTCGAACTAATGCCAGTTCTAGTTGTGAAGGGTAGTACACGGAACAATTTATTAAGGTACATATACCTATGTATGCACACCAATATGTTTATTTAAGTTCGCTTGAGTTGCACATCTGCCAGAAAGCGTTGATTTTTCATATTCACAGTCTAGACTCTTATTCATGGAGTGAGGGTTGGTTCTTAATAGATTCTCACAATTTTATTACATTTATAATTGCATATCAGCTGGATCACAGCGAAATGTTTGTTGCACGAAATGTGTGTGTGTGTGTGTATTTACTAGTGATGTAACGAATGGCAATTTTAAATATTCGCTAATACGAATACAAATACTTGAGGCAATAATCACGAATATTGAACAATAAATTACAAATAAAAAGACATTTATGTCTATGTCTGGATTTAAAAGATTTTGCACCAATACTCCTGTTCGCGTACGATATATATATATAATTGCCTTACATACATAGGTATTATGTAATTCATTATCTATCGCTATAGCTCCTTTTTTGTATATTGTATTATCTAAACGACTAAAGTTTAAATAAAAATTGTCAAATGACAAACATGACAGCTTTAAATGTATGCAAATTGATTTTTTGATTTGATTTGCTTTGAAATCGATTATCCGGATTTTCGATTATACGGAATACCCCTGGTTTTATTTGATCCCGATAATCGGGATTCTACTGTAATTGGGAAAAATTACGCCGTGCTAGTTCAAAAATATAACAAGTGGAGGACCTGCAGAGTAAACCTAATTCGAGTACGCTGAATTCAATGGTGCTAACCATTTTTTTTAGGTTAGCTCCTGTTTAAAAAATAATTAAGATTGAAAACTTTGTTAAAAGAACCTAAAACTCGCAATTTTTCCCAGGAAAAATTAGTTTTTCCCACCAGGTCCCCGGCTTGTTGCATAAAAAAGTTTCGAATTCGAGCACAGTGTTATTATTAAATTTTAATGGATGTTATGAGATACAAAATATAAAATTTCTATGGTAAACTTACGGGATTACACTCTGCAACAGTAAAATGGTACATTTGAAATGTTTTATTGCTTTTGCTGGGCATACTTGAGATCTAGATCTAGAGAAGGAACTCTGTTTGCACCCTCAAAACCGAAAGTTATGGACAAAAATGTTTTGAAATACCTCAGTTTTGTATTTACTTGAAGGTTTTAAACTTATTTGAAAGTTTAAATAGAAAAGGAAATGGATTTGCAAAGTACCTACATTAAAATAAAATTTTAAAAATTCATAAAAAGTAAAATTATGTATATTTCCAGTATTTTCGATTTTGTCATATACAGTATTATTACTGATACCGCAAAAGTACTAAACCACACCTAACACCAGTAAATTGCGAAAAAAAATACCTCATAGATATATTTACTTATTTTCGACTTTAAAAAAATCATACAACTGTTTAGTAAATCTTTTTAGTAAATCGAATATGGCATTAGGTATTTTTTTTTGGAAGAAAGTATTCAAAAAATCTGTGACAATATGGAATAATCGCCTGAGTCGATTTCAGAAAATTTATATTTATTTGGCCTTATCGTGGTCGACGTATGTCGACTTCGACTATGACAGTTTTGTCATAGCTTAAAGAATAAATGTGGTGGTGTTATTTAATCTATTACAAAAAACGTCGTATTAAGAGTCGGAATACGCCAACCACGATAAAGGCGGATTGTGTTGTAGTATGTCCCTGACTAAAGTTGCAGTGGCTATATTGCAACATTGCTACATATGCAAAGAAAGGATCAAACGAAAGTATAGCTTTTTAATATCTTAGCTTTACCGTGAAAACTTCCGAAAATACTGTTTTGCGTGAGTCGTCTTAAACGATTATTCTATATTGCCACAGCAGATATATTCCTGAATTTGACGAATACGAATTTCGTTTAATATTCGAATATTCGGGTATACGAATATAATTATTAATTAAATCACTGGCTTGTAAATACAAACAATAACGTACATATATACATACATACATACAAACATACTCGTATGTACTTATAATTTCATTAAACTATAAATGTGGCAAATAACCGTTACATTTCAAAAATACAAAGTCGAAGAAAAGTGTATGTTCTATTGTAAAACAAGCTTCTTCAAAAATTATTCTTAAGTTAAGGACTTACAACCGTTAAAAAAGGATTTTGATTACATAGAAAGAAATTAAATCGTAATATTGGCGGTGTCCAAAGTCCTTCCTTTTCATTTTAATCTTCTTTTTAATTTTACAACATACATTTGCTTAAATGTTCAGGATGTATGTTTGCAGTATTTTTAATATTGATTTTTTTCTTGGATTTTACATGATTTCAAATAACAGCAAGAAAAATGTGGTTTATATACAATGCCAAATTTTCCCGTAAATATATTCTCACAAAATTATAACAAAATATTTTATTCATATCCCATAAAAATATGCTGGAATAGTTTTAGATGCTTTGGCATCTTGTAAAGTTTTTGCAAATAATTATAAGTTGCCCTATTTTTCTGTTTCCCTTTCCTTTGTAGAAGGAAGAAGGGAGTATGTATGTACATATGTACATATATGTATATGCTTTATGTTTTCATATTCTTTTTTCTACAATTTTGGGTAATAAAACTCCAAACATAAACACATTCAAGAATAACTGTTGTTTGCTTAAGATGAATAAGTATTTGTAAAAATATGGTACATATGTATGTATGTATATTTAAAAGTAGCAGCAGCAGCAGCAGCAGGCGTAATGGCTGTGGTTAAAGTTTTGCACGTAGTAGATGTAGTCGGAGCACTAATAATAATGGGAACAACATTAGCTTGTTTAAGATACTTAAGCTGAAAAGTAAAAAGCTTTAAGAGTTTTGTACAACCAGCTAAGGCAACAGCGGTCGCAAATGGAACGGCAGCCAGTAAATGTGAGTTTCGCAAATATAAAGAAAAAATACGCCAAGAAGTAAAATGAAAAATAAATATACATATACATATGTATGTATGTATGTATGTATGTATGTATGTATGTGTGTATGTATGTAAATCTTCATAAAGCCTCGTTAGTGTGTCATGATTCCTTTATTTTCCTTTTAATTTTTTACTATGTTTGTGGGGATGATGATGTAAGTGTGTGTGTATTTATGTGAATCATAATTTACTTTACAGTTTGCCCCATATGCACATATGATAAGTTTCTTTTAGACATGGGCGTGATACAACATGATCACGTGTGTGTAGCACATGTAATCTTTTTTATCCCCTGCAAAAAAGTAAACTGAGAATTATTCTCAAACGTGAATTTAATGGAATAAAATGTTCTACCACAACACTTTCCATACAGTTCTACTTTAATTTTTTTTTTTGTAGAAACCAATACAATCCGCGAAGCGATTAGCTTTTCTGCAGAAAACACCCAGGGTCTATGGCGGGAATCGAACCCACAACCTCTGGACTGAGAGGCTAGCATCGCTACCACTCAGCCACAGGGGCACCCTGAATAACTATCGCCAAACTCTAAATTTAACTTATACACCGGAAATTAGTCAAATCCTCTGAGAAACTTTTTGGTAGAAAAATGTATCCCTTTAACTAATCTCTGTTAGGGTCTTTATTGTCCCTTTAGTAGAAACTAAACAAATATCGAGATCACAGGGAGTACCGTCCACAACATTTAAAAAAAAAATACATGCGTATTCATACATACTTACATATTTAATAAGAAAATCGAAATACGAGTATATGAAAACATTTAATAAGAATATAATTAATAATAATTTTGAGAGCAACTGCATTCTTATTTAGAATATACCAGTTTATGGGTACTTTTCTGCCCCTTTTACCGAAAGGGACAAAAAATAAAAGTTCATAGAGTTAAAGAATTAAAATTATCTACAACAAACTACAAAGTAGATACAATAAGCTTGACTTAAACTCATGCATATAATTTTTTGTTCTTGTCTGTTAGCATAAGTCGGTGGAACCTTGTTATCTTCATGAACATTTTCCAAAAAAAAATCCCTGAATATGGAAACTACACCTTGGAAAAAAAATAAACATATTGTGTTTCTGAATACAAATTGTTACCGTGAATGAAGTTTTAGGAACGCTGCCATCTCTTGTTTCTCTACAAACTCGCAAACTTCTTTTTTCTTTCTTTTTTTGCCAAAGAAAAGTCTATATTTGTTTGTGTTTATTCACATGTACAATTTTAAATTGTTCTGCTTTTTTTAATGCACACACATAAAAAACCACGAATAATAACATTTCATAAGAAAAATTAAAACATAAACACACACGTTCACATTAATACACTAAAATGCAACAAAATACATTCATATCAACAGGGATATGATGCAACATTTTACTACGTTGGCAACCAACATCAGCAACACTTTTTCCATTGTTAACACTTTTACAAGCAAGCAGAAAGGGCAGCCTTTAAAGTCCTTACGATTTTTCTCAAGTTTACATAGTCAAATCATCAAAACTGAAATCTGGGTAGATATACATATGTACATATAATCATAGCAAATTTATTGGCCAACTTCGAAGAGCGATTAGATGAATAAAAATTGTTTAATGCAACAAGACGCTCTTTCTAATGCAGCAAGCCCCAGCTTTCTAAATGCATTAGTTTTGTCATAAATTAGCTTCAAAATACACCTTTGATAAAAATAATTTAAAAAGAATCCGATGTGACAAACTTTTCTGATTCGTAATCAGCTACCGGAGAACCACTGAGTGGCGAGTTTCAAGCAAATTCATTAATATTACAAAAAAAAAATAGTCCGCCATATTGAATCCGCCATTTTGAACTTTCAAAATCTAATACCAGGTTCGTAATAAGCGACCCCGAAAAACCCGAGTAACGAGTTTATATCCATAAAACCATTCCGGCGCCTCAACATCAATTTGTTAACTTCAAAGTCATTTTTCTCCAAAACTTATTTTCTGAAAATAGGTCCCTTTCAGCTTTCCGCCTCACATATACAAAATTAAAAATTATAAAAAAAATTAAGTTAAACTATTTTATTGTAAACAACAACAAACATAATAATAATGCTGAAAATGTAATATAAGCAAAAAAAAAAATAAGAGGCAGTTGTAATTTTTTGCGAACCGAAAATCGTAACATTTATCGACACATTTGTTCGTTTGCGGTAACGATAATGTGATTCCGTCATTTCTATTTTACGATAGTCTCCAGCTGTATTTTTGTTAACCATTTAGTTATACATCATGTGGCATGATATGATTGACATTCACCTTCTGACAAGGATAGGTATTTTGAAGTTTCTAGTAAAATCGTGCTAACGTATTAATTTAATATTTCCCCTCTGTTTCCTGTTTGAAAATTTTATTGAAAATTTATTTCAGAAGTTTTTTTTTAAATTCAAACAATTTAAAAAAAATGTGATGATAAATGTTTTATTACCTTGAAAAGCAATGAAATGCATTGAAAATGTATTGTGGTGTTAAAAAAAAAGCGAAAATGAGCTACATATTACAAACTGTGGATGTACAAATATGATTGTAAAAATATGAATGTAGCAATGATATTTTGTGTTCGCTAACAGTGTCTAAGAGCCTGCAAAAACTGTGAAATAGACTTGCCAAAATTATCTGATCGGGTATTTAAGTTATTTTTTTTTTAGAAAAACATGTTACAATCATCAAGAAGAGAATTATATAGATTAAACAAGATGTAAATTTAATCAATATTTAAACTTAATGAAAATTCATGTATGTATCACTTTATTTATTCGCAACTTTTGTTAAGATAATTACACATTTTTGTAAAAATGTTATGGGGGAGGACTTATATTTTTTACGATATGGGAACCTTTTTTTTATTTCTCTCAAAAATACTTATTTTTTAAAAACAAAGAGAGAATGGAAGTACCTTCCATATTTATATCATGATATAAATATAGAAGGTACTTCCATTCTCTAATTTTTTCTTGACATTAACCTTCTGACAAGGATAGGTATTCTGAAGTTTCCAGTATAAATGTGCTACCGTATTAATTTAATATTTCCCCTCTGTTTCCTGTTTGTTTGAAAATTTTATTGTAAAACTATTTCAGAAGTTTTTCTATAAATTCAAACAATTTAAAAGAAATCGTGATTATAAATGTTTTATTATCTTGAAAAGCAATGAAATGCATTGTAAATGTATTGTTGTGTTAAAGAAAGCGAAAATTAGCTGCATATTACAAACTGTGGATGTACAAATATCATTGTAAAAATATGAATGTAGCATTCTTTGAGTTCTGTACATTATCTGGTGTCCGCCATGAGTGTCTAAGAGCCTGCAAAATTTTTGAAATAGACTTGCCAAAATTATCTGATCGGGTATTAAAGCCATTTCTTAGAAAAACATGTTACAATCAACAAAAAGCGAATTATATAGATTAAACAAGATGTAATATCAATCAATATTTGCTAAACTTAATGCAAATTCATTGTCAACTAATCAAAATCATCAATCAATTTGGATGAAAATATAGTTAAAATATTTATTTTAGGCAGAAAATTTAGAAAGATGCTCCACGTTATTACATAACCACTTTTTAAACTTCACAGATGTATAGTCATGTATATTACTTTATATATTTTCAAATTTTTGTTAAGATAATTACACATTTTTGTAAAAAATTTATAAGTGAATACTTATATTTTTTATGATATGGGAACTCAATAAACAAACTTCAAAAATACTTATTTTTTAAAAACAAAGAGAGAATGGAAGTACCTTCTATATTTATATCATGATTTATATCATGTCATGTGGTATCTCTGTATAGAAAATGTCAAAATAAGCGAAAAGTACAAAGAATAATAAAGATGAACTAAATTTGAGCTTGTGATTTTATTTTTTTTACTTCAAACGACAGCTAATATCCCGTTAGTCAAAGTCAATAAAGTTTCGTTATATTTATTATACCGATACGATTATCGTAATACAAGTTACTGCATCCAGTAGCAGCTACCAGTCATCACATATCCTCGGTTGCCCCAACCCCTAAAGTATGCTGGAACATTAAAAAATCATGTGAATAGAACCCTCGAATTATGCTTCGAAAATAAGCTTTCAGATTTAAAGGCAAATTTTGTAAATAGAAACGTTTTTTTCGTTTTGAAATTTGTATGAAAAAAATATTTTTTGAAACGAATTTTCGTTACATACAAATTTGAAACGTTTAGAAACGAAATTTTTTACAAAATCTGCCTATTAAAGTCACTGCTAAAACTATCGTTGTTTGAGCAATTTAAGTGCGACCGCACAAATACCCACTTGCATACATTATAAATACCCACTTGACCTGAGATTCGATAAAAAACGAATGCCCACTAAAGCGAAAAATTTCGAAACTAAATTGTTCGATATTTGTTCGCAAATCTAAAAAAAATCTAATGTTCGCAAAAGCTCCGAACTTCGCACTTCTCTCGATAGTTTTTCGAATGTGTGACGGTAGCTGCGTAGAAGTGTGTCAGCCTTTTAGTCTAGAAGCACAAGTTCGATGCATAACAGCACAGTAAATTAAAAAATAAAATAAGAACACGTATGTACGTATGTGTAATAATTCAACAGAAACAAATTTGTCACGATAGCCTAGCGGATGTGTGCGAGTCTGTTATAATGGGGTACCATGTTCAAAGCCTGCAGCGTAAGTAATTGAACAAATAAATAAAATAAGTAAAAGAAATTACTTTTTACTTTTCTGCTGCATTTTTGCGGTATCGAAATTAGTTCGATAACCTCTCACTTTTGATATTGCTAACGAAGTCCGAGATCTAATGTTTTTTGGGACAAAACTGAGCGACAGGTGAACATTTTTCGATTAATTTTTGAGTGTCACTCTCGATAGTTTTACACGATAAATGTTCGAGATATGTATATTCGAAATCGATATCATTAACGAAAGCGTGGTCAACTGGGTAAGTATGGGCACACACACATACATACATTCATACGTACATACATACATACATATATATGTTTGTATATAGGAGTGTCTATAATCTTTGCTCAGATGTGTATGCATTTATACTGGCATTTTAGTATGTAAGAGAAGTTTAATAGTTGCATTAAAATAAGAATGTACATATGTATGTATGTATGTATGAATCACATTGCGACAATGTATGCATATATGAAGTGGTGATGTAACAAATAATCATATTCATGAATAATATTCGCTTATTTCAGCAAATTCGGATTCATTTTCATACATAAAGTGTAAAAACAGCAATAAGTAGATTGAAATTTTCTTTAAAAAAAGATGTTTAGCTTTACTAATTTTTAACCGATTTCAATGATTTAATAAATCTCGATTCAACACTAATTAAATGTTAATTAACTTCTTTTGTATTTACCAACAATTCAAACTTTCAAATCCGTGCAAAAACTACTGAGTTAAATATAATCTTAAGAGTTAGTCCCGATTTTATTTTATTTTATCGATAACTTTCGATTTTGTGGGTGAAATCCAATTTGCAAAAATTGAAAACCTGATATACTCAAAACAAGTAAAAGTAATTTTTCACTGCCACATGCAAAATGATTATTGTAGCAATCAAATTAAAAATTAAATCAAGAAATGATAAAACATGTTTATAAATTTCGAAAAATCTTTTCGTTCGCTACAAATCAAAGTTGTTTCTTTAGTTATTTGTCACGCTGAACGCGAATCTGCATTCCATTTTTTTTAACAGCTCTAGTTTTCGAGATATAGCGTTATCTTAAAAATACTGGCACTGTCACTGCGTACAGTAGCATAACTTCAGAAGGGGTTTATCTATTCAGTAGCTTAATGTATTCCAAATGAATGGAGCCCTTGTTCATTGAAATTGGTGCACAACTTTTGATACTATTTCCAATTTAGAAAAAGAACTGAAAAACATCTATTCATAAAAAAACTTTGAAACAATAGATACATATCTGTAAAACTTTTGAATTTGTGGACGTAACGTGACAAAAAGTGGACTTTTCTGTGGAAATGCCCATATCCAAAAATGAAAAAAGCGCCAAAAAGTAAGAAAAAGCGAAAAAACTAAAAAAATCGCCAAATCCAAAAAAAGTTCACAGTGTACTTAAAATTAAAAAAAAAAAAATAAAATTTCTACATCAGGTAAGATATTTGATTATATAGGCTAACGTTAGTATAGTATTTCTAACGCAGTATCCGAAAGAACTCTTCGTATGCGGGTCAAAGTCGTCGCATTTTACTGAATTTATTTCCAATTCAAGACAGGAATGTTGAACCACAAATTATATATGTATATTACAAGACAACAAAGTCATTTAATAATAGTTTTTATACTCAACAGCCTAGAAATTTTTTCAGTTTGTTGTTATAAGTTGAGTTTTACAAAGTAATTTTGTGAGACTTTAACAAACTAAAAACAAACAGATTGACGCACAGTGGGGCCTTTTGACTTTTTTCGTTGCAAAAATCATAACTTTTGAACTGATGAAGATATTTAAAAATTTTAAAAAGCATTTGAAAGGAAACTCCTTTAGGTTAGGCGCTGCACTGTGCACAGTGTCTGCTTTCGACTGTTTTTATTACAAACATCATAACTTTTAAGGTAAGAATAAATAAATAAAATAAAATAAATTTTAATAAAAATGAGTATCATTATTGACCATAGCTTTGTGGAGACACTACGCACAGTGGTTTTTTTGTTGAAAACATCATAATTTTTGAAGTTACCAAGAAATTTGTAATGGGGAAAAACAACAACAACTTTTTGTGCTTTAAATGACATTCTCATAGGGAAGTCTAGAAAAAAATTATACTCTAATATAACATGTTATATTAATATAACTCATTTTATTTATATTACAGATAAAAATTATTGAAATATTTTTAATACTAATGTTAATTTATAATATTATTTTGTAGTATGATATATTATATGATAATGAGTTATTTTTATTAATTTTTTTAATAGTTAGTTTTCTTCAAAATAGTCATTAACATTTTGATCGATTTGTAATAGACTTAACATATCGGAGCTATAATTATATTCTTCCAAATCTTTTCGAGATCTTACATGTCTCCGCGATGAAATCAGTGAGTCTGAAGAGGCCGCCAACATATTAAAATGATCCTCATTCTGTCTAATTCGTGATATTTTGCAAGTATTCGCATATCTAAAGTGCTTGTAATCTTTGTTTTTGCATTCCTGGGCTTCTTCTGATAACTCTCCAATTGGTAAGCAATGGTATTCAATTAAATTTTGCCCATGAGCCAAAATCTTATGGACCGTAGGAGTAAGTTTCTTCTCAGGGTACTTTTGAGCCAAAAGCTGGGCAGTTTTTGATGCATAATCCTGAAACTTTGGGCCATTTACCATTTCTCTAGAGCTTATAACATTTAGAATAACGGCCAACCTTTTTATAATATGGTTGTCGACACCAGTAATTTGGGCTGTTACCTCATCATTTTCAAAAAACGATGTGGACATGTTACCATCGTTAGTATTTTCATATCCCTGCTTTGGGCAGTCTATTTTTAGTCCAAGGTTCTTAAAAAATTCATTTTGTATAATATTTTTTCGAGCAGTTAGTTTTTCTTTTGGTGTTGCATTCTCATGAAAACTTTCTCCTTCTCTCGGAATTGTATACGCTAATTTTAAAATAAACTCCATGCACCTAATTCTGGCATGTAACGGAGAAATTCCATATTCATAGTTTTGTTCATCACTTGAATCATTAAAATTTTGAAAGTCCTTCTGTGACTTTTTGCAAATTGCACACTTCAAAGTTGAAGAAGTATCTGTTATTACATTTAAGACTTTGCCATCAATCATTGTAAGAGAAAATTCATAATTAATGACAACCTTTTTTCCATTCTTCACTTCAATAACAGAAGACTTTAGTTCGGAAATTTGCTTTTTTATATCGTTTACTGTAGACTTGATTATTTCTGAAGACTCCTTTGCATATTTAAAAAATATCGGACGGCAAAAATGGGCTGACGATGGGCGAGGATTTTTCCAATGCTCAGAGATTTCACTTCTAAGTCGTAAAGGAACTATAGAAGCCATAAACATATTTGCATCTGTAATAGTTATGTCAGTTGTCGATATTGTTTGTTTGTAAGCACTTTGACTAGATGATCCATCACATCCCCACTTGTTTATCAATGTAAGCCTATCTGGAAGTAATGCTCTTTCTTTTTCACGAAAACTTTGAACTAACCGTTTAGATGTATGATCCATTAAGTCTTGCAGTTCAACTTCTGCTGATACTTCAGCAACTTTTAAATTAGATGGTACTGCTTCTTTTTTGGCAGAGGAAACTTTTTTATATCCAGGAAGAACATTCACATTATGATTCTTTAAAGAGCTTCGTAAAATATTATATTTCTCCTTTGACAATCCCAAGTCCATAAATAACGCTAAGGCTTCTTCTATGCTATACTTTGTGGGTAAAAAATTTGTTCGTAAAATATTATATTTCTCCTTTGACAATCCCAAGTCCATAAATAACGCTAAGGCTTCTTCTATGCTATACTTTGTGGGTAATGCATTCAGAGGATTTGGAATACTTTCTTTAATCCTTCGTAGTCGATCTGGGCTGGCAAGCTCCACAGCTTTTGTAATATCAGACCTTGATTTATCTTTATCTTTTACGTACTTAAGACATAATGCTTCTGACAGATTCGATGTAGATATATCTTTTGTAGCATTTTGAAGTTTACGTTTTTTTGTGTATTAAAGAAAATTAAGAATTAAAGAAACATGTAGGTAAAAAGTTACTGCGAAAATTTCGTATTAACGAGAAGCAATACGTATTAGTGACAAGTGATGCAGTAAAAACAATTTTATAGAGAGCATAATTTCTTTTCATATTTGGAACGCATCTTTGTTACATATGTATATAAAATAATTTTTTTATCTTTTAGTAATAAAATACATTATATAACACAAAGTACAAGTTATTTTTCTCTTATTTTTGTTAAAAAAAGAAAACTAAGATTTGATCTTTCTATACGATTATATATATTTCAATGAAATAAGGCTACATACATATTTCTAAGTAGGCACATATGCATACATTAACAAAAATATGTCAATCAGTTCCACTTATATTTACATTTTTGTGCTGTAAGATAACATAAAATATAAAATATATTAAAATTTTGGTAGCTTTTTTCCTTATTTGGCAATTTTTTTTTATATTTTGGTTGCAAAAATATCTTGGCTGTGGCAGCGCTGGCTATAAGATTGTAACATCTTTCTTCAAATTTCAAGAAAACCTGTAATTTTTTGTGGACCAATTTAGCTTAATTATTTAAAGTACTGTGTAGTAAATATGCTAAAAAAAATATGGGCGTGACCATTTTTGCCCATTTTTAGATATTCTCTATTTTATTTGTAAAAAGTACTTAAATGTAGGGTGTCTGAAAAACGGCAACTGCCGAAAAAGTAGGGTATCTGGTGCATATTTTCTTACTTTTTTTAATAAACAATAAATATACCTTTAAAACAATACCAAAAAAGTAGTGATCACATGGCAATATTTCTGACACTTCAATTCTAAAATGTTTTTTTTTTTCTCAAAATCACATTTTTTTGGACTTTCCAAAAAACTGTCGACTTTAACCAGCTCCACCAGCTATAATTCTTATCCAATTAAGAAAAATGTTTTTGAATTCTGATCAGTAAAATGGTTTTTATACGATGTGTTCATTCATTTTACAAAATTTTGTCATCAAATTTTGTATTTTTGCCACGGTTTTTGGGAAAAGGCGCCACAGTGTGACGGAAGAATTTTTTTTCAATTACATTTCAAATACAATGCAATTTTTAAGTCTGCAGTTTCTTCTTTTATACTCAAAAATTTTTCTAAAATAACAAACATACGCGATGATTCTCTATAACCAGCGTTCGTTTTAAATGGACATCACTGTATATCATTTTGCTTGCTTTTCTTATAAATCGAGCCCCATAAATAAATTAAAAATTAATATGCGTATGGGCGAATGTGAAAAAATTTATATTTTTTTACATCACTATTATGTGCATATGAACAAAGTACATTTGTACATATGTATGTAGTATATACATATATTGCACACTAAATCATAAAAAGTTACAAATCAAAATGATCAAAGTGGTTTTGCTTTTCTTATAAATCAGTAACCTGAACAATAAATACTCTAACGACCGCAAAAATTTCTTTTGCGATAAAATATTCTTGAAGCATATAAAATATGTACCATTATTCTTGCTTTTATGTTACATACTTGCGTCATTTGTACTAGGGATGGGCAAATGAAAAAAATGTATCGATATATATCGTATCGATATTTTTGAACAGTATCGATATATATTTTTTGAAAACATCGATATTTCGATATATCGATATTTTTGCGTACAATTGTTGCTAAAAAAGTTTCAATAGTCTTTACTTTATGTTGCTGTTCTGTGCTGTGCCGTTCTATTTCTAAATTTTAATAGCTACTTTCTCTGTAATAAATTAGCTGTTTCTGACCGGAACGGTCACAGTTTTCCACTAAATTGATGAGTTTTGTATCGTAGATTGTTATGTTTCAATAAAGTGTTTATCTGCCTGGCTCAGGATATCGACAAGAAATTTTCGTTCGCTTATTTATATTGAAAACAAAAACAAAATAAGAAAATTTGTTTTTGTTTTCAATATAATTAAGCGAACGAAAATTTCTTGTCGACATCGTGAGCCAGGCAGTAAGTTTTTCTGGTAAAAATACATTTTTTTTAATTTTTAAAGCACAATCACAGTTTATTTTGAAATGTTTTTATTTTGTTTAAGAAATTTATTATTCGACATATTGTCAGAAGTTTATTTTAATTTGAAAATTTTTGTTTTTATTTTATTTATGTTGCCACTTACAATTACTTAACAGTTTTTTTGATTTTCAGGGGTTGAACCGAAACTGAAAAACTAACGGCTTGTATAAGATCTTTATAAACCAAAAAGATTCAGCTGATTCGTAACAGATCAGAAAATAAAAAGAAGAAAAAAGCTTAGTGGGGTCACCTTATAGATACGCCCTGGGGGCAAATCACGGCATTCGATACGACTCGTAATTTAAAAATATTTCAATAGAGTTTATATATATGGAAATATTTTTAAATTACGAGTCGTATCGAATGCCGTGATTTGCCCCCTGGCTCTTATTATGAAATTTCTATTTTTTTTCTTCGCATTACTAGTAGTGATGCCAATTTCGTAGTTGAAAACGGCTATACCTGTTAAAAGTATCGGAACCCGATACTCGTAAATAAGAATCGATGAATCGATATATCGGTTTTTTAAATATCGGCGATATATATCGATATTTATTTTCTCAAATATCGATATTTCGATATATCGATATTGTTTGCCCATCCCTAATTTGTACAGTATCAACAGTTGTTTCCCACTACTCAGCATCTGAAATTTTGTGAGTTGTGACTGTTTCTGATTTAGTGTGCGATATGTACATATGTATGTATGTATATACAGAAGTACATATGTATGTATGTCTACATTATACTCGCATTATATTCAGCTGAATAAACTTATTTGTACACTCGTATTCATGTGTTAACCGACCAAAATCATAGAAATTACCCAGCAAAAAATTACACATTACCATCAGAACTACTTGCCTTTTCTGATTACCAAATTTCATTACTCGCTTACAAATCACATTACTTAAAATTTGAACAAATTATGTACAAGTTGCAAAATGAGGAGAATAATTTTTTTAGATTAAATAGATTACGTGAACAAGTTGCCAAATAAAAAAAGTAAGTACTTCTCAAGAATCGATTATTATAGTCTCACGCCTTGTTAAAATCATTAAGTTGGTAATCCAGTAAGGAACAGCTTCCACCAAAAATACTTAATTCCAAACCCGATTACCTTTTTTGAAATTTGTTGCTGGGTACATGCGTATATGCATATCTTTACCTTAATATAAAAAGGCCCTAACTCATTGTTTTTTTTTTCAAAATCTAGATTTTTTTTCTATATTTAGGTAACGATATGTATATATGTATGTATGTACGTATATATGATTTTGAGACGTATGTACATACGTATGGATATGTGCATTAAATCTCAGGTTTTTTCTTACTGTAAGCAAATATCTCACCGAATGCTGAATAACGGCCCAAAACACTATTTTACCCATTCATTCACCTTTACCCTCATCAACGCCTTTTATTCATTACTGTTATTTAACAATTAAACAAAAACGTTGCATTGTTCCTGTGCCACTTCAGATGCTTTTCTTCCTTCTATTGTTTGTCCATACTTGGCTTTAGCTTAACATGTGTAACAAACAGCTACAGACGACAACGAGTTGCAATGGCAGGAGGACATTTACATACCAGTGCATGTGCATTTTATTTAACCATTTTACATAAACTGTTCTACTTCTATGGCTGAGAACAAAGATGTTCACACATGAAAGAAAAATTATATTTATTTTTAAGCAAATACTATAATAGTGATCCGTTTGTACGAAAATAAGTTTAAACTTTCTTTATATGCTTAAACTTTCAAGTTTGCTTTTAGCAAGAAATTTCTTAATTTAAAGCTGTTCAAAAGTACAAAAGCTATCCCGAAAAAGTTAATTATTGCTCATTTTATGAAACAATGGCTCGTACATGTACTCGTACGTACAAAAATAGTTTCATTATATTTATGCATCTGAAGCTAAGCAAATTTTTTCTTTTTTATTTCACATCATTTTCAGATTTACTTGTGAACTTATAAAAAGCGATGTTATTTTAATTTAGAATATTAGTGGCGGTATTTACTCGTATCCCATATTAAACAAAAAAAAATACTTTTAAGTTTTATCATTGAAATTTGAGAAAAGCAATTTTTTATATCAAATTTAGAATAGGTAAAGCTTTGAAGGAAGCGAAGCGAACGAGGCCAAATTGTTCAACTCGATTTTTTTAAATGAGAGTTTAGGAGTTTACATTTAAAAAATTTATGTACTAACATATATATGTATGTATGTGACACGGAAAGGGGGCTATGCTCAGAAAATAAGTTTTGGAGAAAAACGACTTTGAAGTTAACAAGTTGATTTTCATGGCTTGAAACTCGGTAAGGAAGGGTTTTTGGGGTCGCTGATTACGAATCTGGGGGTCTACTCTGTAATTCGAAATGAAAGAAAACACTTTCGAACTTGTATAATAATTACATGCAAATTCGAAAGCATTTTCTTTCGTTTCGAATTACAGAGTAGACGCCCTGGTATTCGATTGCAGAAATTTAAAATGGTGGAGGTCAGGCTTTCAAAATTCAAAATATCGGAATTTTTATTAAGAATTGAGCGAATTTGCTTAAAGCTAATTACTCTGATGTTTCCAGGTTACTGATTGGCAGTTTTGTGCTTCTATGCATCAGTTTTTCGAAGTGTTATGAAAGTGATTTCGGAGTGCCATAAAAATGAAAAAAAAAGAAAATAATAAAAATTAAAAAAAAAAGTTTTGTTTCAAAAGTGAGTGAACTAAATTAGATATTGACTTTTTGCTGCGCGCTTCGTTATCCACTCTTTTCAAAATCGCAGTTTTTATGTTTCGTAATTCTATTTATCAATCAAATGTGTTTAGAAGATGAGTCTTAACAAGTATTTATAAAAAAAATCAAATAATTCGACTGCGACCAACTTTGAACCGTTAAATATTCTAAATGGTCCTTCGAAATTAAAAATCATAGGAGAAATCTGTTGACCGCCATTTTGAATTTTGACAACTGATATACATACATATCTTTAGTGACACCCCCGTTTGACGTTAGAATCATCAAAATCCGTCCACGCGTTCGGTTTATATAGTGGCGCAAAGGAACACGCAGTCGGGTAAAAAGTGGAAAAACTGTATTTGTATGAAAATGATAACAATTCGGAACATGATGTTAGTGCTGCTAGTGATACAGATGATTTCAGTTCAAATGATATCTATTTTAATTGGATCCGCTTTTTTAATTTTAAAAATCCGACTTTCAATTAATAATACACGACCGCGGTAAAAAAAAACGCATGTGCCATATTGTATACTCTATTTTGGATTTTTAAAATCGAATGCCAGCTTCATAATCAGAGACCCCGAAAACCACTGAGTGTCGAGTTTGAAGCATATTAGATCAATTGCAGAAAAGTTTGTCACATCGGATTATTTTTTACTTTCTTTATCAAAAGTATATTTTGAAGCTAATTTATGACAAAACTAATGCAGTTAGAAAAAGAGCTGCGGTGTGATGCATTACTGCACGTCTCCACGCGCAATAATTATTTTCGAACATAAGCAATAACGTCAGCAGAATAACTATCAGTACAAAAATTTTCATGTACTGTATTTTTAATCCAGTAACAAGTTTCTTATGTTTAATTTACACAAACAACAAATGTCTATGAAATTTGATTATGTTCAACATTATTTCTTCGAAATAAGTTTAAAAAACTATTTTGCAATTTATTTGCAAATAAATGTTTATTCGGTCCACACGTGGGCATACGGTGTTGGGAATAAAATTTGACAGATGAGAACATAATTATTTCCAAGTTTATTGCTCGAGGAGACTCCCAGTTAGAAAGAGCATGTTCTCTCCTATAAGAATCAAAAATCGATTTTTGTGACCAATTGTAATGTATACCTTGTTTAAATAACTACTTGTTCGTAATTTACTTATGCTTCTTAGATTTATTATTTATATGCGAAGAAAAGACTTTGTTAATTATTTTATATTTAAATCAATGCCACTGAGCTTTTACAGTTTTCAAGCACAATGAAAATAAAAGTTAGTTTCATAAAAGCAATATTACACAATTCAGTCCCTTTTAACTTTCCCTGTCACTTATGTTTTTTAAATGTCCAATATACGTATGTATGTACATGTACATATCGATGGGTTAATATAAAAAGGGCGCATCTCAATGTTGTCCGAAATCGTGTTTTTAACGTTTTCTGGGAGATAACGTATAATTGCATCCTCCTTGAAGATCTTATTACATTACAGTTCAAAATCAAGGACTTATGGCAACTTAAAAAATTACTTCTGCATGTAAATGCTTTAGTTTTTCTTAAATTTTTTGCTTCTCCTATAAAATATGCAAAATTCGAGTTAAGCCTTTCTTATATTAGGCCATCGATATGCACATTAGAGCAACTCACATTGCTGGAAAAAGGTCGATCTTTTTAATCAAATCATTTGAGAGGCCTAGAGATGACTGTTCGTGAGCTGGACTGCGTCTAAGAAAGATATATTTTTGAAGTTGTTTGATATTTTCGTATTTGTCTCCTAAGTCAACGGGCCTGTTAGGAAATGCATCACTGCGCTGCATCTGATGTGTTGTGCGTTCTGAAAATCAACAGATGGCAACACTTCAAATTAGGGATGGGCAAATGGAAAAAATTTATCGATATATATCGTATCGATATTTTTTAACAGCATCGATATATATTTTTTTAAAACATCGATATTTCGATATATCGATATTTTTTGCCTACAAATGTTGCAAAAATCTTTTAAGTTTAAAATAAATACACATACTAAAATATCGCGCCATAACCGCCAAAAAGGTTTAAACGACATCATTTTGAGACCTTAATATTTTGTTAGCGATTTTAAATGTTAACATGCTTATTTATACAAATTATTGAGGCTTTGCAAAGCTTTTTAAAACAGATTTCCATAAAAAATTTTCCTTATTAAGCCTTTAGAAAGCCTTAATAATTTTTATAAATAAGGCTCTTAATAATTGTTTTATGAATGCTCAGTGTTGAACACTACAAACTTCATCGTCGCAGAATACGAGAAATATGTACTGGGCATCCATTAAATAATGATTTAATATTTATAGAAATCGCGAAAAACTATCTAACTTAAATTTTAATGAACTCTAATAGTGAAGAAAACCAAAGTTGATATTGAGCTCCTTAAGGCTTCATTAGTCTTTACTTTCTGTTGCCGTTCTGTGTCTAAATTTTAATTGTTACTTTTTCTGTAATGAATTTGGAACTGTAGTGATGAGTTTTGCATCGTCCATTGATATGTTTCAATATAGTTTTATGTTTTTCTGGTAAAAATTTAATTTATTCAAATTCCTAAATTCCTAAACCTTTCGAAAGGTTTTTATTTTACTTATGCTGTCACCTACTACATACATTACACTACTTAATAGTTTTTTGATTTTCACAGGTTGAACCGAAACAGAATATAACGAAAGAGAAAAACTAACGGCTTGTATAAGATTTCTATAAACAAAAAAGAGTCATCTGATTAGTAACAGAACAGAAAGTAAAAACTAATTCTGCCTTGAGACTTATACCCACACCAAATTTGACATTTAGCTTAGTTAATAAATAAACGTCAGCTGGATTAGTGGGGTCACCTTATAGATGCGTCTTTTCTGTTATGAAATTTCTCTATTTTTTGTTCGCATCACTAGCAGTCATGCCAACATCCTAGCGTTAAAATTTATAGAGCTTTTAAAAATATCGAAACCCGATACTCGTAAATTAGAATCGATGTATCGATATATCGGTTTTTGAAATATCGGCGATATATATCGATATTTATTTTTTCAAATATCGATATTTCTATATATCGATATTTTTTGCCCATCCCTACTTCAAATGCGATGAATTCTAAAATGCATCTCTGATGTATATGATGAACAAAATAACATCAAAAACTCATCACAAAAATTGCTGATGCAATAGATGAGTAAGTATTTGATTTGTTATTTATTTGTCTTAGATGACTGTTCGTGAGCTGGACTGCATCTAAGAAAGATATATTTTTGAACTTGTTTTTCGTATTTGTCTCCTAAGTCAACGGGCCTCTTCGGAAATGCATCACTGCGCTGCATCAAATGCGATGAATTCTAAAATGCATCTCTGATGTATATGATGAGCAAAATAACATCAAAAACTAATCACAAAAATTGCTGATGCAATAGATGAGTAAGTATTTGATTTGTTATTTATTTGTTTTATTTTGTTAATTTATTGTTTCTTATAATTTTTTTTTCAACTTTACTTTCAACTCATTTTTGCATTCATACGAGCAAAGAATATAAATTTGATACAAGTCAAAAAATAAGTTAATTATTAATTTTCCACTTTTAATGTTCTCGCTTTCGAAATGGTAGTAATCAAATGAACTTTTTTGTCTGCCCTTCATTTAAGCATCTGCATCAGCTGTTTTGTATCAGCTGCGCAAAGTAATCACACAGGGGCATCAGATGCAGCGCATAGATGCATTTCCGAATAGGTCCAACATTTTAAAAGAAGCACAAAATTTTAAAGAGTCAATAAATTTTTAGTTTACTTTACTACTTTTTTCGGTCTAATTTGTTAAAAACAAAATGGGTATTAATTCCATTTTTATAGGAAAAAAATGGTTTGTTTTTAGTGTTATAAGTTTTAAAATCTATCTTGATGCGCATTTCATAGATTTCTGTGACGATATCAATATGCGAAAAGAGGAAACTTCAACTTTCTCGACCCACTTTTGTAAGAGGTTCAGACGAAAGCCTTGTAAATGCGGATGTACACATATTTTTCTCTGGTCTCCTACGTCAGAATCACTATTTAGAACCTTTTTACTTTTTTATGTTTTTCTAAAAGGCCGTACTTTGCATAAATACTGTGGCATATTACTTTTTTAAAAGCATTTGCAATTCTTTTAAGCAGAGGTCACATGGCATAATTTTATATCTATGTATTTCTTTATTTAATTTTTTAATTTTAATTCCTTAAAAACTTTAAACTTTATCAACGATTGTTTCTGTATATTATTTCATTAAAAAATGCAGCTACTAATAAAAAATAACTCGGTTGCGCGTATATGTACGTGCATTTGAATAAATAGTTATAGGGGCAATGGAGAGAACATACAGACAAAAACTTTGAGCAAGCAGATGGCTGCTATTTTCAACGTTCATAAAGACTACAAGAGAAGGGTAGTTCGTCTTAAGGGTAACAGAAAGAAAAAAAAAATAATGCTTTAAGAAAGACAAGGTTATGCGGGTTTTCTATTCGCACAAGGATGAAATATATGTATTTAAAATGTTTATTCCAATTTGTTACATACTGATGTATTCTAGCAAAAATGTATGTTATAAATCTTAAACTAAAAAGTAATGGAAAACTTTGAAACTCTACTTACTACTTTCAGCAGAATAACCGTTTATTTTTATGTGTTTTTATAAAGCGAAAGCACTTAAAACATCTTATACAAATTTATAACCAACAAATAAAGAATTATCTTTATTTTTTTCTACACTTAGAAAAATTTTAAAATTTTGTGAAAACTGCAAATATTAAGGGTTTTGACTAATGAATTTCATAAAAGGGTACAAAATAAATAAGTTCCATTTAGCGATCCAGGCATTTTCGTTGTCCTGGAATCAACTCATTCTTTAGTGAAATTCCAAATTCGAAAATTTTTAAATTATCTAATATGAGATGCTCAAATGTCAAGGATTATGACCCTTAAACTTCATATTTTACTTATTTATTAATTTTTTTATGATAAAAAAACATTTAAAACAATACGAAAATTGTGTTTATTAATGTAATTATGCAGATTTGACTAGTTTACTATGACGGTTATATACATCAATTGTGACTATCGCATGCACCATCAATGATAAGTAAAAATACGGCAGAGTAAGCAGGACAGGTATATATATGTTCCATAGTAGATATTTTTAATTAGTTAGAGAATGATTCAAAATCACACGTACACAAAAGTTTACATCAGTTTTTCCACATTGCCCTTAACAAACTGATAGCAACTTAGATAGAGAAATCAATCACCACTGTCGGTCAAATGACCCCTCGTTTAACTTGGAATGTTCTTGAAGGGAAGAAGGGACAAACTGAGTTTACGTTTTTTATTTATTTGAATTTTTTATTTTTATTAAACGCATTTCAAAACGAATACAAATTAAGAAGAGTTTAAATTGAAGTATTTTATTTTTTGCTCGCATACAAAATTTTAAAAGAAATTAATTGAGTATTTTGATATTTTCACACATAAAAACAAAAAGTAAATAATAGTTTTCTGAGTTAAACTCTGTTGACTCTGTTTTTTTTTCATATAACTGAGAAAATTCAATGTAAATAAACATAGATTTAATTAAAATATTAATCAAAAATATTACTTTTTGTAAACAATCACTTAATTGAAAAAATTCAACAATAATTTTTTCTGTGCGTACCTAACGAATCGTCCGTCTCGAGTTTATTGGGGTACAAAAGGGGCCTCAGTTATCTCCTCAAAAAATATCCCACCGATGTTAAATCGTTTGATCTGAGAAACCAATTTACGCATCCATTACATGAAGTCACTCATTCACAGAACATTTGTTTCAAATGAACAAATTCTGGTACCCACTGTGCGGCGCGTTACACCATTTCACTGAAATAATTACAGCTCCTCCACATTAAGGAGAATGTAATAGTAAGGTCCTTATCATGCACACCAAACAGTGACTTTTTCAGTTTTGCTTGTTGACTTATCAAGCAAAAATAAGCTTCGTCGCTCTTGTGAAATTCAGAATCAACAGCTTTCTTGTTTTTCTTTTACATAAGTACAAAGAGAAAACAGATTCATTGAGACAACCGAATTTGTTGCGAATCGAATTTAGGCAAATGACCATCACGGAACTTGAAATAGAAGTTGCGTTTTTATACATAGAAGAAAATAAAGAATGGTTTTATTCTTCGAACTACTTGAAATAACAAAACAATTATTAAATTTTGCATATATTACCAAATGATTACATCAGTTATGAGAATTGAATCTAATGATTGAATTAAACATCTCAGTAATTGAAATTTTGAGCATTCAAGTAAAAAATTTCATTTAGAAACTGACGAAAGAGTACAAAAAAGTGCACAAAATTTAAATTTTTAGTATCACTAACGGTAACCCCGATTCTCTTCCCTTCCACCACCCTACTTTTCTTTCTGAGACCAAATCTGAAGCTAAAAAGCATCTGCCTCTCCAATAAAATAAACCTAACTAGTAAAATTAAAAACGTTGAAATGTTTTCAAGTATTGTATGTACATTTGTATGTACACAGAAAAAAGTATTCACCAATTAATATTTTCAATTAAAAATTTAATTGTTTCAATTAAATTTTTAATTTTATTTATTAATTTGAATGGAAAAACTTAATTAATATTATCAAATTGTTTATAGGTGAAAATTTAATTAATTTTGTAATTGATGTTACAAATATTTTAATTAATATTACAAAATCATTCATATTACTTTTTTGTGTGTATGTGTGAAAGTCAATATTGTCATTGTGTGAGTGAGCATTTGTGGTGTCCTTGTTTGATAAGAAACAAAACCAGGATATAAAATTTCATAACATTAAAACGCTGAACGTTATTTTCACCACTATGGGGTGTGCCGTGCTCCCCCCCCCCCTTTCTACGCCTGTGGTCGTATGTCATCCAAAAGTAGAAAAAATAATTTAGGTTGTTTTCTATCCTTTCTTGTCCTTCATAATCTACTTGTTTTTGTCCCACAATAAAAATTGTCTACGAATCATTTGTTTTACTTCATATTTTGCTGCATCATAATTTATTTGTTCTGCGAGACTCGGCGGAGTCTTATGGAGCGTCTTGTCGAAGAACATCTGTGTATGTTTGAAGATAATTTAACCAACACATACACTTTCTCTGTGGAAATGTGTAGTCGTTATTAAGTTGTTTAGTTTTTTTTTTATCGTTACAGTAACTAGTACATACGTCCTTCGTTCTCGTAACGACTAGAATTTTGCTGATACACACTTACATATGTACATACATACATATGTATGCAGTTATTTGTTGTTGTGGCATTGCTCCCAAATTTCTGTTTCTTTTCTGTAGTATTTAAGGTGACAAACACACACACACACATACAACTCTAAATGCCGGCAACAAGAAATTAAACTAAGAGTTCATTCAACTGTTTATTTGGTTTATTTGAAGTACATACCGGAAATAACTTGCAGTATAGTATAATTTTTAAATGAACTATAAGACATCAGTTATCTGTCGAATCTTACAAATACATATTTCCATAATTATTTAAAATCACAATATGGAAAAGTAGGTAATTGACATGAGATTCCAATATTTATCAAAAGATTTCTTGTAACGAAGCTTGAATTTTATTCTCAATAATCATGCATATGCCTGTTTAATTGTATGTACATTAGGGATGCCAATCCCGAAATCCCTTAAACTCCGGATTTAATTTTTTAATACCGACATTTTCGAAATTGTTTACTAAGTTTTGTTTGTTTTATAAAAATAAATTCATCATGAATTTCCCCATGTGAAGAAAGCAATCGTGGCAACACAATGGGCCTTATCACGAGTGTCGTATTTCGACTACGACTACGAGGATTTTGCAATAGATTAAAGAAAAAATGTTGCAATGTTCTTTAGTATAAAACAAAATCGTCGTAGTCGAAGTCGTGATACGACACTCGTGATAATGCCTAATATTGATCTTTTATATTACCTCTTGCATCGTGTTAATATTGCCAAGGAAAATGTGTTTTTTCTTCTTTCCGTTATTAATTGCAAAATCTATTTGATAATAATAAGCAATTTTTTAACAGCTTTAATAATAATAATAATAATAATATATTAAACAATAAAGGTATTCACTTCAACTCTGGCAACTGTGTAAAATGCATAATTGCACTTTCTAATAACATATTTGAGCCATAGGTTTTTTGAAAATAATAAAATTACGTGTTTGTTATCCTAAAATCGAGTTTCAAAATTACTTCATATACATATGTACATAGTATGTACATACATATGTACATATTTTCACCAGTTAAGAATTTTTTTTAAATTTGTATAGGATGCATCTTCAACCACTTGCTATTTTCATTTGTAATTTTGTGTATAGCTGTTATAAGTACTTTACGCTGATAATCTTGCACTTACTCAGTCCCTGATAATTTTGCATAATTTGTGCTGTTGCTGTGATAATTTTTTTTGGAAAATTTTGTATTTTTGCTTTTCCACAATAGCGCAACTTTTGACGTGAGTACGTTTAATATTCAAATAATTTTGTTTTCTTTTCTTCTTTTCCTTTGCTTTTTTATGAATAATAAATATTTTTGTTATATTTAAATATGTATGTAACTATATAAGATAATTATATTTAGCTATGTAATATGAAATTAATTAGAAGACTTGTTTGTGAACCTCTTTCAAAAAAGTTTTTTTAAATAAATTCCTATAAAAAGCATATCGTCAGCCCATTATTGATTTGACCTATCGACCTTTTTTTTTAAAAAAATAGTTAGGTATGGGGTATATATATTTTGAGTATCCCCTTTCTGAATCCAAAACAGGTTTTGCGAAATTAATTATGGTTTCCGAGATATTTAGCATTAATTTTGCTCCATATCAACTATTTTAAAGTTTAATAAATATTGTTTAGTCGTTTTTCTCCATTCTGACTTTTTGGCGTATGCTCCAAATCAATAATGGGCTGACGATATATCTTTAATGTTCAAAAACCCCGAGTCGCGAAAAATCCCTGAATCTCAAAAAATTTCGGGATTCCGAAAATTCCTGAGATCCCGGAATTTGATTTTTTGAAATCCTCAATCCCTTGATAGTAAAAATCAGTCCCGATTGGCATCTCTAATGTACAGACATACATACATACATACATACATAAGTATATATCAGTTTTAGTTTTTGCAAATAATTTATCAGACTTAACAAATGTATTTTATTGCACATCAATTAAAAATGCAGATATGACGATAAAAATACAAATACAAATCTTAAATGACAATTGATTGTGTAGCATTAAATACATATGTTGTATATAATACCCTTATGCTGTTTACTTAATAATTTAAATGTGAGAATGCATGAGAAGAACTTGATTTAAAATTTTTATCAAATTACCTTTTGATTTTTATTCAATTCCAAAAATAATCAATACTTCACACGAACTCATAAGGAAAAAATTGCATTTGTAAGTTCGATTCATATCTTTTTGCAAAGTTGACATAAGATAAGCCAATGTTATTTTAACAAAATATTTACCAAGATATTCAAGTTGAATTCGAAATCAGAAAGAAAATGTTTGCAAAACTTTTTTATTTTTTTTAAGAATTAAATATAATCAATGAACATACATACATACATACATACATATGTACTATTTTTTTGATATTCGCGAATACGAATACGAATATTATACTGTACAAAATTAAGCATGTTCGCGAACATTGAAGTAAATAAAAATTACATAAAATTTTAATGGTGGTCACGTTACATATATATTTAGTTTTTAAAATTATGTACGGTCATTAATACGGAAAACTATAGCAGACTGTTTAGCGGAAAACGAATAGCAAATTGCGTCGATCATCTAAGATGCTTCAAACTAAATTGGCTAAAGAAGAGGATATTTATATCTATAGAATCTATAGTATATATATAGATCATATTTAGTCAGTGTTGTTGGTGCTGGTTTTATTTACACACCTCATCGTCATAGGCTTGATGGAGAAAATCTTCTAAACTTTTATTCCTCCCTTTATGTGAAGAAAATTACTGTTAACTTTTTTAATGTTAATTGTACAAGAAGTTTGTTTTTTTTTTGTATTGAATTGTTTTGTTTAAATTGAAGTAAATTTCTTTTTTTTAGTTATTACAAACTAATATACTAATGGTCTTATTTATAAAAGCTATTAAGCCTTTTATAAAGCCTTAGTAATTTTTATAAATAAGACCGTAATATTTTTAAATTTTTTTAAATTTCATTTAGGATTTATGCATTTATTTATTTTATTTTTAGAAAAAAATAATTGTATTCGCCTAAATTTGCGAATACGAATGCGAATATCTAAAAATGGATGAATATTCGGGAATTCGAACACGAATATACGCGCATCACCAGTATGTATGTATATAAGAGCGATTCAATGAAAAAAAGTTTTTGTTACACCTCTCGAATTAAAGGTCGGTCTTTTTTAATGAGGATTCCCAAAATATTTGAGGGGTCTAGAGATGACCGTTCGTGGGCTGGTCCGTTTTTTTAGAGAGAAGTAACACTCACAATGCTATTAAATTTTTTTAAGCTTTATTTAGTATCCATTTTATTGGTTATTTTACTTCGCCAATGATTCTGCAACACAACGAAGGAGGGCGCTCTGATGTTACCTTATGATTAGGATATACTGAAGTCGGTATAGTTCAGTGACCAGTGACTATGTCTTCATCACATGAACTTTCCTACAACAACTGATACAAAAGGACACTAATGCACATCAAAAAAATGCGTGGTGTTGTCACTTAATGACTGTTGGATACCGGGCTCGAACCCAGGATTTTCGATCTTGTAGTCAAAGAGCTAAGTACTGCAGCCAACCCCAAACTCAAAAATTTCTATTTTTTTAGTTTTATGCATTTTTTCTGAATGATTTTTTCGTTTCCAACGGTTACTTAAACTTTTAATAATTTAATTAAACTTTCCCATTCGTAGTAAAGTGTTATTCCATAAAAACTAAGATTTTTTAAGCATTTTCATAAAATAAATTCTATTATTTTTTCAGGATTGTTTGGTTTGAGTCATTGTTAATTTATTTCTGTTGTTAGTTCTCTTGCGAATTTTTGCGAAAACTATTAACAGAAAAAAACGTAACAATAAGTTAACTTTGACGCACGCTATTAACAACTTTGAAGCCTTTTGGAACTACCTTGCATTGCATTAGGGTTCCTTCAAGTGAAATGGTCAAAAAGTTTAAAACCTCCCTCCTCCCATCAATAGGAATTTATTTTGCTTAAATCGGTTTTGTATTTTAGAAGTTGTAGACTTATTATCACTTTTTTCTATGACTTCTTTCTGCATCATGATTTGCTTAATATCATATCAAGTATAAATTACCACAAAGAAATTGAAATCATACAAAGGGTGTTTCTTATAGAGCGACACAAGTTTAAATCATAATAAAACAAGGAAATATATTTTTAATATCAGTGAAACGGTCTTTATTGAAAAGAAAATTTTATGAAATTAATGTTTAAATATGATTTCTTTTATGTGGCCCACCACGGCTGGCGCAACACCAATTTTCAACAACTTTTCGTAGCATTTGGGGACGGATTTCGCCGATAAATCTTCGAATGTTGATTTCCAGGTGTTCAATTGTTTGTGGTTTATCGACATAGACAAGTGACTTAACATAACGCCAAAGAAAATAATCCAATAGAGTTGTATCACACGATCTTGGTGGTCAATTAATTGGGCCATTACGTGAAATAATTTTTTTCATCAAAAGTTTTTTTTCTCTCCTCACTCCAAATGCGACAATTCTGCTCATTTACGTACCCATTCAACCAGAAATGGGCTCCATCGGAAATTGGAAGAATTTGACGAATAGAACAATTATTTTGATTAAAAATTTAAACAATTTGCAAGCGTTGCTCTGTTGTAAGTCGATTTACAATGAAAATTCAAAGCAAACTAAACAAAAAGCAACTACCAGCTGTTAAATGGGTGCTCAAATAAAGCAGTGATGTCAACTCAAAGTTGTGAGACTCTAAAAAAACACCCTTTACATACATTCATATGTACATATGAGCCCATGTAGTAAGTAAAAGTGTTTCAGGCACTTACACAATACGCATTATGAAAGAAACAAAATATGTACATCTGCTTTTAATTATCAGGGAAACCTCAACTAAATTCAAGAGAATGCATTTAAGTATTATTTGGTTGGAATTAACTTACTGTTTGGGATATTGATGAATTTCTTTATTATCTTCAGTTCCAGATGCGCAATCTGTCACAGCAAAGCACGTGTTCCCTAGAGCAGTTCTGTTAAAACAAATATTTTAGAAGCAGTAAAATAAAAACAGAATAGGAAATATTTTGAACAAAGAAAATCATTATGTGAGTTATGCTTGAAATTAAAATAGAACGAACTTGAAAATTAAGAAAACAACACAAGGAAGGGAGAATGAGTAAGTGAGCAAAAAAAGGTGAGTGAGATACAAAACAAAGACAGCTGTTCATTGAATAAAATGAGTGGATTATTTGTTGGTCAGGTAAACATAATAAACATTATTTAGTATGTTGAGCGCTTTTATTTCATGTCACAACAGATTTTCATATCAGATTATTTTAAAAGAATGTATTCGTTCTATTTCGTTTGTTTGGGCATGTTCATTATTGTATCATGGGCATGTTAATGTAATAAATTCTGTGACAACGTAAGCTGAAATGGATGGATGGATATATTTCTTCGATTTTTCAATAAAAAAATAAGATGCTGCAGTTAAAGCAAGTTTCTACTTCATTACAGGTACGTCCTGCATGTGTTTAGAAGACCAAATAAAATTTTCGCTTGGTAAGTTTTGGGCGACATTGTCAACGGAGGCACTAGATATATATTTATATTTACTTTTAATTACTGTTATGCATTACTTCATTTTATCTTTTAAACATTTTTTTAATTAAACGCCAAATGCGTACAAAGTATGTACTATGAATTTTAATTTTTATATTTGCTTCAAAAAAGTGCCAAAAGTGTACACTAGAATTGCTAAAATGTACTGGTGAATATCTGTTTCCAATGTCAACATATGGTCTCAAAGAGGTATCGAGACAATAGTCCAAACGTCAGCAGTAGACTTTCAATGACACGCACATGTTAAATGTCTATAGCAAAAAGCGTTGCCTTGGGTATAATTCGTCAGTAATGCTGGTGAGAAAGTCAATTGTAAATCAGTACTGATTTACTATTGACACTTCCTATAGGGTACATATACATGTATACATATTACTACATAGGTATGTAAACATGTATACACATTATTGTGTGCATTATAAAATGTTGAACAATAATTATGTATATGTCAGAATTATAACAACTAAGAGTGCTTTTATTTAATTTTTAGTAAGTGACCTCTCTCTCTCTCTCGATATTTTTTTTCGATTAAAGAATTTGATTTAAATATCTTATTTTGGATATTAGCAATAGTGGAATATTTTATTCTACAGTCTGTATTTAAGAAATTTTTTACATTCACCCTTATTCCAGTTGTCAACATCGACTGCACGTTAATACAATACCAAAAAATTGGGGCTTGTTTACTCACCCTCAAGATATTCAAAAACTGTGCTACTCCGTACCAAAACCCTTTTATGTCTCAATTTAAACATCCCATTGCAAATGGTATGCGAGTATATCGCGGTATTATGCAAAGGGTTTATTCTTAAAGAATTTTTTCGATTTTGCTCAGCAGAAAGGAATGGCTTCAGGGAAATGAAATATTATAGTTATAGTTATGAATGTTCTTTAGCGATAAATTTTATTTTTATATCCATTTACTAAAAATTAATAAGAACTCGTTACAAGCTGTCAACGAAAGACCATCCATCGATTTGAAAAATAACTGTGCTGAGAGCATAATAAACAACATGGCGCAAACCTTCGTTTAAACATACTATGTACTTAAACTAGATATCGATATACAAATTTAGCAAACATAAAATAAATCTTGAGTAAAAGATCTTCCTAAAACATAAAATATGTTTAACTGAAAAAACATTATTTTTGGTTGTTGTCTTTGATAATGAAAAATATAAATATTATTGCCATGATTTTAAAACATAAAAATTCAATTAAAGGATTATACAATAGTTTGAAAAATATATGAAAAAATATGTGTTGGATATAATGTTTCGAACAAAATCATAAAGCAAATAGACCTTCTAGCATAGACAAAAAATAATAATTGTTTTAAAGAATCAAAACTGCTTCTTTTTTTCATCCATAGACAAGACGATACAATCGTCGAACAGAATTAGGGCATTATTAGACCTTATTACTTTTATACACTCAGTTCTCGTTCTAATGATTTTTTTTAGAGTTTCAAACAATTTTGAAATTAAACCAAGTTTACATCGCTGATATAATCGTTATTTAAAGTTATTCAGTAATTCAGATTAGTCATACATATTTACAGAATGTCCTTAAAAAATTTTTAATATTTGTTATTTTTAAACGTTTTCTTTTTATTGTTTAAGTAAATGAATTATATATATTTTTGTTGATTTTTTTATGCGATTTATTTAGTTTTGATTTTTTAATTAAAATTTGAATTTATGACGTTTTTCAGTATTTTGGAACGAATCACTAGTTTTTATATGAAGCTTTAATATTGTTTTATGCGCATTCAATTTATGCGATTTTTTTTGGAACGCATCTATCGCATAAGACGAGACCTGAGTGTATATTACAAAAAGTGTAAGATTCCCAACCCTGAAATCATCCTTTTAGATTTTTCTGATTTCTTACACTAATATTTTTCTTTTAAGAATGTAAGATATGTTTAACTTATAGAGAAAAAGGAAAAATTAGTTTTTTAGTAGATTATTTTTATATTGCAAAAAAAGTTAAAGTTGTCCAACGTCTTTTTGATTTTTAATAATAGCTTTGTTCGTACTGAAACATAAAACAAGTTTAAAACAATCTATTTTGGACCATTTCTGACACACCAGTCACGTACATCAAACGGACAGACAGACATCGTCTTCCCTATTCATAAGACATATACAACGCCTGTATTAAGTCGATACTTCTATATGACTCCGAAACATGGTTGGTAAATCAAACCATTAAAAGTAGACTGCAAAGTTTCACAAACAGATGCCTGCGCAATATATTAAAAATCTGGTGGCCAAGAATAATATCAAATGAACAACTACTACAAATTTCTGAGCAGGAAGACATCAATAAGCAAATCAGAAGAATATACAATTGGTTAGGTCACACTC
Organism: Tachina lurida; assembly: GCA_944452675.1. NCBI lineage: Eukaryota > Metazoa > Arthropoda > Insecta > Diptera > Tachinidae > Tachina > Tachina lurida. Next base: position 148,674,979 of record OX101756.1, on the reverse strand, counting down.
TACGCAAACTATATGACGAAGTATGCCACGCAACACTACAGTGGAACCCACAAGGTGTACGATCGAGGGGAAGACCGAATACTACTTGGAGACGCACTATCTTCCTTGAGACAGAGAAATCTTTCAACGAACTTAGACACATTGCAACTGACAGAAATGAATGGAGATTCTACGTAAACAGCTTATGTTCCTGATGGAATACGCTAATATATATACATATATATGTATATTCATAAGAACCTAGAATATATGTACTTTATGGGTCGCAAATGAATATTATGGAAATTACACACGGAATGACAAACCATTTTTGGTGAAGGGTATAAAAAGGGTTGGTTAAAAAGAAAAGGTTCCTTGCAAAGTCTGTCTTGGTAAAAATGCGTCATTAATAATGCATGCACCCAGCGAACACAATGTTACAAATTTTGTGAGGTTTCCCACATTCCACAGCTTTCTTGTCCATCCTTTATTCCAACATAGAAATATCTCAAAAATATGGTTTTTAAGTTAATAATGCAGAAAAATACATTATATCATATTTAATCTTGTCATATAAAAGACTTGTACGCGCACCTCTTGAGAAAAGAAAATATTTTTAGAATTTTATTGCAAATTGAAACATTTAGCCCCTTATTTTGTAAAACGCAACGCTAAGCGTTTTGTTTTTGTAATTTATATTTTTTCCATATAAAATTTTTTAACGCTTAGCGTTGCGTTTTAAAAATTAGGCCCTTAAACTTAAAAACAAAATTATATTTTTTAAAGCTCCAACGAAAAACTATGTACTATGTACGTAGCAAACAAAAAATCTAAATCGGGTTTTTATTTATTATAATATAAAATTACAAAATTGGAGAAATAGAAACTATCATGACATCAGTTTAGTTTACTCATGTTGCACATTTATGTTGCTAAACTCTCTTCAATTCGAATTTCACAGTTCCTCAAACTACATTTAAATAATATGGAAAATTAACATCGTATGTGTTGTCTAATCGTCAAATTATACAATATTGTATTTTACTTGTTAGTTAAATTTTCATACAAAACTGTATTCCAAGGCGAATCCATATTAGGCGATCTCAACTGCTCAGGTGACTATTTTCGCCATTTGTAATTTAAGTATCCGCTAGATGTAAACATTAATTTTTCAGTACAATTTGTTGACATCAAAAACATAAGTTTCTCAAAGTGAGTTGAGCCGAATATACCTTGTGTGAATTTGCCGTTGTGTATTCTAATTAAGCGATTGAATTTTACATGTTTATCAAATATTTGTATTGAGCACAGGGGGCAAATTACGGCATTCGATATCAATCGAAATGTCCATACAAACGCAAATAAATTAAATATTTAATAACTAAGACCAGAAAATAATTTCTTCTTAATGACAAATATACTTATAGGGCATTTACATCAGCACACAATCTAGCATATTTTGATGAAAATCTTTATGAAAATCTATACCGTTTACACCAACTTTTTTTACATTTATCCAGATTTTTTTTTTATCTAAAACAAAACCCATCAACTGATTTATTTCCAAGACTACAACCAAATACATAAAATGTAGCTAATTCACACACTTTTTAAAGCAGACCGTAGCGAATTGAGCCGAGTATAAATCATATCGCTCATTTACTTCAACAGTGTCATAACTCAAAAACTCATTTTTTGAGTTAATATTGAAAAAAAAAATTTATTTTATCTTGTGTAAAAATTTCATATACTAAATAGCTTTTACAATCACCTCGTGAGAGAATAATATTTTTTCATGTCTTAATTGAGTTGTATGTATGTATATTGAAAGCTTTAAACGGGTTTTCTGCAAAACTAGTTTTTTTTTAGTTGTGACACTATTGTAGTATATGAACAATATGACAATAAACCATGCGACTGAGCTTGTGAATTGAACAGTTATTTTTTGGATAAATTCTGATAGGAAAATAATATGTATCTATGTATTTGTCTGCTATGTATTTGTCTGCTGGGTATCGAAGTAACTACACATGCTCATTAATATTTATAATATAAATTTTATATGGATCTACGTCAGCGACGTCATTGAAAATTTTAAAAATGTACCGACAACTTTCAAAAATAGTACTTTTTTAGCTTAATTGTACTAAAAGATTTTTTAGTTCAAATTACATTTTTTTTTTATTAAAATAATCGACATTGTTCTGTCTACCGAATCGTTTTCACAAATTTGCTTGTAAAGGCTCAATCAGACGTGACATAGCCATAGAAAACAGCCGTTCGAACCAAACTAAAGCTTAAATTAGACGTGACATAGCCATAATGCCATAGCCATAACCAAACCAAAATTGAATTGGTTTCTATGGTGAGAGTTATGGCGAGTCTCTCTCACTCTCACCATGGAAACCAATTGAATTTTGGTTTGGTTATGGCTATGGCGTTATGACTATGTTACGTCTAATTTAAGATTAAGTTGGGATGTTAAATCATATGGTTACACCTGTTTAAATTCAAATTTAAATTATACAAGTTAATAGCATGTGCTCTAGCGTGAGAATTTAGAAGAAAAACGATTTGGAGAGGGACGAGTTCACACTTTTTAATTTTCTCGCTGCGTTTTACTTTCACAAGACTGTTTTCGAGTTAAAAGAATATGAGTTTCATGGTTCAAAAAATGAAAATTGACATATGCAATCGTTTGAAAAGAAATACGGAGTGAAACTGAGCAGATTCCTTAGATGTACTAAATTAGTCATTGGTGTACTATTGTAATCTCGGAGTTTGAATAGCACCAAAATAGGTACAATTGTACCAACTTTGCCATCCCCGATCTACGTATCTACGTACATGCATAAATACGTCGGACAGCACGACAATGTTGATGACTAGTCACTAGTGTTTAGTTTAGCACCACTCATTGAATTTATATGAGTAATCAGTAGTTATTTGTTATCAAGAAACAAACAAAATTCACTCAGATATTTTGGTATTTTTTTTTTGTTTTGAGCAAAAAGCATGTGAGAACAAATGGGTTAATCTTGAACACAAGTTTATAAACATTGCTAAGGCAAGGACGTGTGCGCACGCTCGTTACATACTTTTTTAAAACAAGCGGAAAGTAAGTTCGCGCGAAATCTTGTAAAAAAGAGGATATAATAATTTTTAATTTAATTATAAATGTATGTATGTACATATGTACATACATATGTATGTATATCTACAAAAAAAAATTAATCGAATAGTTAAATTTAAAAAATAAACATAAAATAATTACAATTTGTTTAGAAATGTGTCATAAATTAATTCTACTAGAAAAACTTTAAAATACAACTGGAAGACGGACGGATCAAATTATTGGATTACAAAAGAAAGCGCACAATAAATTGGATATTTACTTGTTAAAATACCTATTTAAAGGTAGGATTACATACATGTTTTAACTTCTTAGCGTAACAATGAGATTACGAGTTGTATTATTTTTATTAATTTTAATTTTTCAACTAAATTAATCAAATATTTGATCAAGCAATCGAGTAAAGAATTTATTTCGGTCGAGTTATTTGAGTAGTTCTTACTCTTAAGAATTACTAGAGTTAAGCGAATTTTTATTAAGAAAATTATCTTTCACTAATCGAGTGGAATGAAAATTTTGCATTCCGGGGTGTTCTGTAAGCCACGCGTTTTGAAATCGTACGATTTCCAAAATCGAAAACAGTGTTTTGATGATCGGACGATTTAGTGCATTCAAAGTTAAGTTCGTTTAAAATTTCTTAAGCATCTAAAACATTAAAACCATTTAAAAAGCTGCAATAAGTCACCTTTTAAATTGAGCTCTTTCCTCGAAATTGGGCGATTTCAAATCACGCGATTTACAGAACACCCCTGATTAAAAGCATTTTCATTCTGTCCGACCTTTTCTTTGGTACTTCAAATCATATTCTATATGTATTAGAAAATTATTATTTTATTTTCTTTTTTTTAATACGTTTAATTAATTCTTTGATTCAATTCCGAAATTACGTTCCACGGTTTGGTGTCGTAAAATATTATTTCATATATTTACTAATTGAGGATACAACAGAAGTTTGCGTGGAACTGTATTCCTTCAATCATTTAGACGAATCACTAAATAAAAATGCATCAGAGATTTTGCTGTTTAATGTTTGCTTAGTTCCATGAAAATATGATGACGCATGATTAAAAAAATCTATAAATTCTAGGAAAATTTTTAATCATCTGAAATAAAAAGAATGTCTCTTTGTGTTGCATGAGTTTAATTGATTTCGTTTCTGGCAAAGACATGACATATAAAGCCACTTATTTAAATTTTTAACTCATGGTAGTGTGGCACTATCTCCTTTTTTTTAATGTTTTGTCATATTTCCAACCTTCATACATTCGGTTTCAAATAAATAATAAATGCCAAGATGTAGAAGTTGTCAAGTTAGGGTTCATAATATAGTTGTTAGGTATTTGTTGTTATAAATGTGGTACTGTCAAAAGTAATTAGATGTTTCTACCTTGGCATTTATAGGGGTCCCGTGTGCTCAAATGCGGAGTACAAGTCTCTAAATTTACAACAGTCTTACCATTGTCGTTTGTTATTTATTAATTATGCACGTGTTAGTTAATTTGCTTATTTTTGTTCTACTTAAGACAAACTTTTTTGGTTTGTAAAATTGAGCTTTCATTACAAAAAAGCTTTCAGCAAATTGAATACCATGAATCAAAACAATTCTTATATTCCATTTGCAATAATGGCTGAGTATATAAAGCAGAAATCTACACCAACTGACACTATACACAGTAGACCAAACACAAAGAACGCTGATGATAAAGGTGTAGTGGCATTCGAAAACAGCTAATTGATCCGTACTACTACGTGTTTGTCAGAATATTTACAATTAACTTTGGTGCCATTTGTTCATTAATAATTATCACATGTAATTTGGCTTACAAAGCGATACGAACTTTATATATATATATATACTCCTTTAATTCCCACTGGAACATAGGGCCGCAACAAATGTTTTCCATTGTATTTTATTATTACACAACAATAGGAATTTTAGCCTGATCAAATTATAAATTTAATCATTATTATTCGAACTTCATTTGTTTCTATATGTATGATTTGATTAGGCTAAACTTCGTATCGCTTTGTAAGCCAAATTAATTTTTTTTTTATTTCATTGTTGTTTTCAATAAAATTTTTAGTTTCAACGTTTTCTGTCGACATTGTCGGCCAGGCCGTTAAATTTGTCGAGTAATCGATCAAACTTGTTCGAGTGTTTACCCTAAAGGAAATGTAAAGAAATTATTTAAATAATTATAGAAGCGTTCTTTTTTTCCTTAAAGCTATTTAAATAATGTCATTGAGCACTAATACCGATAGGAAGTGTTAAGAAGCAAATTTTAATTTTGAACAGTGCACATTGGGACAAGACAGGTCGAAATTAAATAACTATAAATTTATAAAAGGTTTTTCTTCACTCAATATTTTGCCATTTAAGACCTAAACATAAAAATAACTAGCTGCCGATTCGACACTATCTTGTATGAATTCAACTTGCTCTTATATGAGAGGCTGAAAGGAGGCTTTCTTGTGTTGAAAATAAAATTTTCTTATCTTTGGTTTTTGTTTTGCTAAACTTTCTTATATTCTTTTTATTTCTTATAAAAGATGTTCTTATATCTGTGGTGTACTGTAGTACTACGAGTACTCAGCCGTTTTCGCAACGATTAGACAAGTGTTAATATTGTGTATTGTGTTACGTGCTACGACAAGTAGTTGAGGGTGATTACAGAAGCATTCTACACCCCCCCCCCCTTCCACAACAGGAAAAATTAGATTTTCTCTGTCATGCATTACTTTCAATTTCCCCAATTTTATGATAATAAAGTTTTATTCAATAACAGAAAGCCATATAAAATAATTAAATTAAATATTTGACTTTTCCAAGGGATTTATTTTTAAACTTTAAAACTACAAAAAGAACTTAATTAAAATAGCGTTTTCAAATGGCAGTGCTCTTTTTTCACTATTATACGCACATTTCTTTTCAATTGTTTGACTGAATGTATTCCATATTTTGAAGTAAATTGAACATTGTTTTGGCGTATGCCAATAACAAATTGAAAATTGTTTACGAAAAGGAAATAAGTTTTGAGTTTTAAGTAAATACCTAAATATTTTTTTTACCAAAAGGAACTGTATTAACTATTATTGGACGCCTACGTCGCATCAGACAATTATCAGAGTTTTTGACATCAAGTACACTGAAAATATTTTGCCATAAAATTTTCGCACATACATACATATATACATATGTACATATGTATGTACGTTTTTGTTTGAAATAATATTTAGTTTCAGTAAATGGTTTTTTACTGATCCAGTATATTGTTTCTATTTGTTTTTATGCAAAAAACTATATAGAGTGAAAAATTATAATTCATACTCGTACAATTGATATATATGTAAATTAACCTTTGTAACAAGATTGTTTAGAGAAGATTTCTGTTCAAATATGGAAATTGCATACTGTACAGAAAGAACAATTATTTATTTTATTTATTATTTATTATTTATTGTTTGAATGAAACAATTTGTTGATTGAAATACGTTATTGAAAATTTTTGCATTTGAGTTTACAAATTTCTTTGTAGGGCCTAAATTGAACAAATTAATATTTGATTCAAAGAATTTTGTGTTTAAATTGGAAAATGACTTCATTGCCAGTTGTAAACGCAGTATTACACTTTATTTGTATGTAGTAGGTATATGTATATGTAGTTTCTTTTTTCTTATGTTGTGGCTTTTAATGTTAATTTCGTTTTTAAAATAAGTCATAACATTTGTGATTTAATTCTTTTAGCCACGAATTTATCAAAATTTTAGTTACTCACTTAACCTAAAAAATAAAAATTAGCCGATAAAAACATTTAGTTATTACATAATTATTACCTGCTAGAGATTACAAATTAATTTTTATAATGGCATAAAACTAAATGCATACGTGCATACACATGTACAAATAGTATATGAACATATATACACTATGAATCACTCAAATAAGTCCCGGTTCACACGCTTCAACTTTTATTGATCAACTCGTAATTCAGCTGTAAGAAAGACGAAGAAGGATGTATAAATATATCTCTTTTTCTTACAGCTGAATTACGAGTTGATGAAGAAAAGTTGAGGTGTGTGAACCGGGACTAAGAAATTTAAGCTTAGCAGTTTTGAACGAATATACACAGATATTTGGGGGATTACAAAATGTTTCCGTTCGGAAAATCAATAATGCAAGTAATAGAGAACGTACATAATATCTGATTTACATATCCATTTACATATGTATGTCTCATAACTTAAATTCCTTATTAAGGTGATTCGCTGTGTACATACTAGTTACATATGTATGTATGTATACATGTGTATAAAGAATAACCCAGTTGGCCAAATCGTCACAGACGACATTGTCTTGGACGTTTAATGTACGACATGTCGCCTGTTCATTAGGTTTTCTAATCGAAATTTTAAAGGAAATCGTCGTTCATGACTATCTGAGCGACAATATCCATCGTTTTGTCTTCAATAAGACTTTGTTGAGGACAATCTGAACGACAGTGTCATATAAGTTTTGTCTTCAATAAAGCAGTGTTGACGACAATCTGAGCGTAATTGTCGCCCATCTCGTCTTGTGTGACCTCGGCGCCATTTCTATGAAAATTTCGTCGACAATTTGTATGGGGCTGTCTTCAATATGTTTTCTACGACTTACCATTGTCTTGTACCCGTCGTCAAAGATGTCTTAAAGACGTGGCCAACTGGGAATGAAAATTCTTCCAATGTGTTTATACTTTAAATGTGTCAGGTTGCATTCAATAAATTTTATATGGGTGGAGATAAAACTGAATAAAAATAGAATTTAGTTTACAAAATAAGATTATTCATATGACACAAGCAAATGTATTTACATTGGAGCACCCAAAAAATGTATGGAATGGCGAAAGTATTTATTTTATTCGCTCCATCGGCAGTTTCTGGTAGACTGGTCACAAAAAATGGCATGTGCGTAAAAATTGCACTGATAGCGTGCAAACCGGCCCACAATGGTTCCTGCTAGTGTAAGAGCGTAGATAAATTCAAAATTTTAAGTGTTTGAGACGTAATGTTTTTTCTGTTTTTTCAATAAAAATATGTCCAAATGTACATATTTTACTACGTTCATCAATAGATTTTATTTTTCTTTAGGAAATATTCTTGCATAAAGTAGCTATATATGCGTAATCAAAAAAGTTGACTTATAACAACTAAAGTTTTGAAGACCTATAACTTTAAAAGTATAAGAGTCACACTTACATATTATATATTTTTGAAAAGGTGATTTTATTGCAAATAAAATTTTATTAATTTTTTATCAATGTGGTTTAATAAAAAAAAAAATTTCAACCAATTTTTAGATCTATCTTTAAATTTTAAGAATTAGATTTTAAGGTGGACCTACAATTTTGCCGCCACTCCCCTCCACTTAGATATTAGCACAGGTATATTGCTATATGTTTCACTTATTTGTCTTAAAAATTTTAGCTGCTAATACCTGCTAGCCAGCAAAATATTTACAAAATACTTTAACTACTACATTTCGGAATATGATTTTTTTTAAGTTTTTCCAATAAAATTAAACAAAATTTGTTTTTATTTTTTGTTTTAAATGTCAAATGTTATCATAAAGAATTATTAGAAATAAAACAAGTATTACTTGGAAATAAAAATAAAAAAAAATAATTTTTAAATTTTAATCTCAAAAAAATCTCAAAAAAGCTAATATTTGCAAGACAAAAAAAATTAAATTTTTTTTGCGCATTATGAACAATTCCATCAAAACCACTCAAAAAAACATAAAAACAAAAAAATTTAAATTTCTGTTTTCTTGGAAATCAAAAAAAAAATAAAAAATCAACTTTGGAAATTTGTTTACAATGTACCCCACTGTGCGATTTTCAATGTTGATATGTCGTAGTAATCCTTGATTTCTTGTCTGCAATCGGTTTTTTACAAAACTCAAAAATGTTTTCTAAATCAAAAGTTACAGATTTTAGCTACGCAAACCCCAAAAAGGAACCACTGTGCGGCCATGCGCATTACACTTTTCATCAAAAAAAAAAAAGTAGAAACACTTTTGGCCCTATAACTTTCAAATGCGGCGTTTTTCGGGAAAATTTTGTATAACCTTTTTTGTGCATAATAAATAGCACAACATTTTTCCCATACATAATTTTTCCTTAATTATGGCCTTTCATGGTTTTTCATGAGATGAAACTAAGTTTTGTTGGGAATTTTAATTACACTTACATTTTTCTATATCAAAATGGACACAATTGGGTCACCGAGTGGAGGTACGGTATATCACCACCCTTCCTAACCTATATTCTTCTAACAATCCTCAAACATCAACAAGATGAGGATGAATTAACTCGAGAGGTGCACATTTGAGCGATATAATTTTTTTGCATGAAAGTCATCAATTTTACACTTAAAAAAAATGTTTAATAAAACAGAGCTTTTTCTATTTATAACGAAAGGGCATTCAGTTCAAATTATGACATTTCATGTCTGCCACGGAAATGAAATAGTACATAATACATTTTATTCAAATTTAAAACTCAGTCGTAAACAGCGTTACCATATATATTTTTTAAAAAACTTCTTAAATCTGAAAAAAAAACTTTTTTCCAATATAAAAACTTTTTTTCTACAAAAGTACCAACATTTTAAAAGAAAACATGAAATTATATTTGGAATTCATTTCATTCATTTAAGAATATAAGACCGATTAAAATCAAAACCATAACATATAATAAAAAAAACATAAAATAAAATGCATATTTAGATTTAGAGATATTAAAAAAAATATCACATACATTAATAAATATATTTCTTATTTGTACATTGTTTTATTAAAATTTAAAGCAAATTTAAACACAATTAAGGGTCAGTTTGCCGACTGTACTCGTAATCTAATGCAACTGCAACCGTAGAAAACAGCTGATCGATATTGTTATGTGAAAAGTAATGAAAATGGTTATAGAGATGTAATTTAACGTAACCATTTTTTATATAAAAATATCGATCAGGTATTTCCTACGTTGCAGTTACATTCCATTACTGTCGGCTAACTGAGCCTTTACACACTGTTGCAGTAATAAGGGAGTGAGAAAATATAAGAACGTTTTATTGCATACAAACATACCTTCATATTTTCATTCAATATACTGCAAAAGTTAAGTTATGTACATATTTATAAAAAAAAAACTTTATATTTTCTAAAACTTTTTGGCATCTCAAAAAACTTCCAAAAAAGGGAAAACTTGACAAATGGTAACGCTGGTCGTAAAGCATGAATCAAGAAAACAATCTTGACGGCACTCAGCCGTCAATATAGAATACTCACGTGTGTTTGTTGTAAAAAGTGTGTGAGTGAGAGAGCAAATTCCACAAACAAATGTATGTATTTTGTTTACAACAAAGTTCTACATGTATGTACGTCACAGGCAGAAAATAAAATAACGGACCTTCGCAATGCGCAATACTGTTTTCTTGATTCATGTTCATAAAGCAGCTCTTGGCTGGGGAACAGCTCTTGCGTCATCGTAATTATTTCTTAAGTACGATCAGGCTTGTGTGTGTTGTTTGGCCTTCGATAGTTTTGTGTCTCACTCGCACTTGTTAATGGGTACCGCAACTAATTGTATCGCTTACAGTTATTTAGTGGTATTTTCCATTATCCGGTGCAACGATTTTAATAAGACGTATATTGGTGGAGACCATTAAAACTCTGGGTGTGGATCTTGGAATCTCTTACTTCCTATGCGAATTTATAGGTTGTCTGCAGCTCCCGAAGGAAACATTTAATGTGGGATACCGTGGCAATTTGCGTACTAGCTCTGCCATTTAAACTAAACTAAACAAACGAACAAATTTAAAACTATTTTTAGACATTTTTTTATATTGTGCCAGTTTTATTTTGACCCCACTGTGCATAAATTTATACAGTCATATGCATGCATATACATACACACACACTTATGTATGTATATAGATACGTAAAACCAGTGGACGTTTTATTATAATTGGCCTCATGTATTTATTTCTCTTTGGCTATTGCGAACATTATGGCTAATTTCTGAAGTCAGCAACATTTTTTTCTCTACCGTTACACAACAAGAAAATTAACCATAATTATGGCAATAAATAGTTGACAAACTAAAGAATCCCCCAAGAAAACAAAACCTGAAAATACTAGCTTGACTTAGAATTTCCTATATATGTAAGTATATCTACAAACATTCACACACATCGTGCCATAACCGCCAACAAAAATCTTTACCGACACATTTTTTGGAACACGTTTTTTTACGAAAATCGATTATTTATGACCGAAATAATCGATTTTGGTAAAAAAATTAAATTAGAAAATTAAGTCGGATAATCTTTTTCGGCGGTGATGGTACGATATGTTGATCATCAAACAATTCAAAGTGTTGAGATAAGCTGACGAACATGCAGCTCACGAAATCATATGTTAGTTATCCTTTTGTTTTCATATTAATAATACGAGTAAATAAAGTGAAATAAATTTTAAAAAAATATTGTACAAAAAATTGTGAGCTCAGGGCATATATAGAAGGGAAATAAATACTCGTATGTCCGATTCAGTCAGCAACCAAAAAGTTTCCTTCATTTTTAGACAGATCTTAAAAATATTGTTTTTGTCTGAGCGGTAATACCTTGCGTTTGATCCTAATGTCCTCCTCATTAACTTTGTTCCTCTGATAGTGTGTACTTTTATTCATAGTGATCGCACTACGAAGCTTGGCACACACCTTGGGCTCTCGCAATGAGACAGTGTCGACCTTAAAAAAGATGTAGCCACGCCCATTAAAGTTTGATGTAAATCATGTGCTTCGATTTAGCACACCCCAAAAGCCTTGAAAGTGACACGACCTTGCATTTGAAAATGTGGCCGTAGCTACTCCCACGAACGTTTAGTATAAGACACAAAACCGACTTCAAAACAATAAAATGTATGTATGCTGTGTTTGCTATAGTCGTTTTGTCAATAACTTTAAAATTTGTTTTTAACGTTACACATACATATTTCATTAATTTTTGACAGCTTTATTATATTGTTTATAGGTGGTGTATCTTTTAGAGCCTATTTCAACAATACTATTTAAATATCAATTCATATTTAAATGTCGATTTTCATTAATTTTTGTATGGAAAAATTACTTTTAAATATGAATTCATGTTTAAGTAAGTTGGTGAAATTGGCTCTTAGTGTGCTTTCTAAAGGTAGAAATACATAACACGCGTTTGTTCGTCGACGAATATCGTGCGCTTGAAAACTTTACCGCATGAAAAATGGCAAGTTACACAACACGCGTTACAAACGCCTTTTCTTTCAGCTTTTTTATTCATTTTTACATTGAAAAATGATCTTGGAACATTTTCAAATCCTTTTTTGTGTAATACTGTATAGTTTTCAAACTCTTTATTAAGATTTTTCGTCATGATTCAAATTTTTTTTAATTTTTTCTTTGTTATTGTCGGCTGATTAGTTGTCAAAACAACACAACGCGTTAAAAAGTTGAAAGTTAACCAACTTTCTGCGGCAAACGCGTCAAAGAGTTTGGTATGTAACTTGTCGTATGCAAAAACACTATTTCAACTTTTTTTGGCAGATGCCTACAGTTCACACGCGCACTAACGCGTGTTATATAACTTCACCTTAAAAGTCAGTAGTTTGAGGTTGGCTTAAAAATGATTTTCAAAATCGGTATCAAGCTAATTTTTGATGTTCGATTTATCATGCGATACATAGTAACGTCTATATTCTGCATAACTTAGTTTGGAATTTACATACATACATATTACAGAAACGTATACTCAATAATTTAAAAAACATAATAATCTCAACATTCCTTCCTCACTTTATAGTAATTTTAAAATCACCAACATAATGCTGGTTCACTCTAATCAGGTGAGTGTTCCCATGTGTCATCGTCTTTGTTCTATACTTTATGCTTTCGCTCCAAATATGGCAAGTAGGAAACAGTGCTGATGACATGAAGTATCGAATAACTACTTAAACTACTATGTATGTATGTATTTATAAGCGAAAAAAATGAAGAAACAGCTATTTGCTTATTGTCATTCGTTGCAATATATTTAATGCTAGTATAGGAACAATCCCAGTGAACATTATCGAGGATATGTCTCAAGTCAGAAAAATTTTCTAAAGTTAATTCCATACATTTTCCCGACATTTACATATACATATACATACATATGTACTTCTGACAATTTCGTAATAACAAAAAATAAGTTTTGTTAAGGGGCCCATAGACACATACTGCTCATGCTCATGCAATAAGCATGTGTTGATAAATTTTTGTTAATAAATTCGTCACACAGACAATGCAGTATGAAAAATCAAAATAGTTTTGATTTTGAAATGAACTCATACTGCTGAAAGTTTTTCAAATGAACAAAAAAAGAATTTATTCGTTTTTTTTATATGTATTTCTTCTTAATTTGACGCTTTACTGAAAAAAAGAAAATAAAACAAACAAAAATTAAGTTTTGAAAACAAAATGTGTAAAAAAATACGTTTTTTCTTAATTTCTTGAATTCTACCAATGACTTTTTTGTTCTCAAACGCATGTTTATTTCATAAATGTTTATTTTAAATGATGATTGATAAGTTTGTAGTAAAATATCAATCACACACGTATACCAAGCGTTCATTGGCAGTAAGTATAAGCAGTATGTGTCTATGGGCCCCTTTACCTTTACTTTTTAATAAAAAAAATCAACAAACATGGTGAAAAAATTTACATTTGCTTGCAATAAAATTAATTATATGTATAAATAATTTGTTTTAAACAATAAAGTTATTTTTATAACTTCGGTTACAAATGATAACTTTTGCTATTGTTTCAGAATATATAATACGCCTGTTTATGATAAAAGACGTATGATTGAGCAAAAAGTGATGAAGAAAGTATATTTTAATGTTATTTTCACTAGGTTGATAATATACAGAATGATCTGAAATTAATCGGAAAACTTTCCATAAATCTATAGAGAGGGCAGACATTATTATTAAATGTGAAATCGCAGTTTTTGACTTATGATGTTGAAGTAAATTAGCCTATGCGTGTATGGAAATGTACACGTACATATAATATATGTACATTAGGGCGGGTCGATTTGTATGGAGGCAAAAAAATCGCTCAAATTACAAGGAAAATCGTATTCTATGGATCAAAATAAGAAACTTTACCGAAGGAACCATACCTCTAAAATGTATTTTGATGTCCCGACTTTTGATCCGAATGGTCAAATTTTCTTGAAGGGTAAAATTTTGAAAAATCTCACTTTGACCCAATTAGAGTTTTTCAATCGAGTCCAAATGTATGACCGACTCACCTATGCCAGTGGCACATCCCCTGGAACCACCCCTGAGGGGTTCCCCGTACAAACATTTGTGATTTTTAGAAAAATTTGTAGGGTTGGTTCCAGGGGGTGTGCCACTGGCATAGGTGGTGCGGGTCGGTCATACATTTTGACTCGATTGAGGAACTGTAAATGGGTCAAAGTGAGATTTTTCAAAATTTGACCCTTCAAGAAAATTTTACGCTTCTGATCAAAAGTCGGCACTTAAAAATACATTTTAGAGGTATGGTTCCTTCGGCAAAGTTTCTTATTTTGATTCCTAGAATACGATTTTCCTTGTATAGGAAAGGGTGTTCCAAAACGATCAGCGAAAAATGTTAAAATCCCATGTAATATACATACATACAATTGTATGTACATATGTATGTATATACACTTGAAATTTGTAAGGTTAGTGTATTTTTATACAGACTACAACAATTAACACTAAAATTTCAAAAAATTTAAATTAAAGGGTGTTCCATCAGTTAATGCAATTTTGACTATGTAATTTTGACAAACCGAAAAAAAATCGCCAAAAACAAAAAAAAATTGCCAAAACGAAAAAAATCCATAAATTAAAAAAATTTATAAAACGAAAATAAATCGCAAAAAACCGGAAAATCGCCAAAATTAAAAAAATCGCCAAAATTAAAAAATCACCAAAATGAAAAAAAAAAATAGCTAAAATGAAAAAAAATATCGCCAAAATTAAAAAAATGCTCAAAGCCCAACGTACGGAACCCTTCGTGCGCGAGTCAAAGTCGCACTTTACTGAATTTATTATGTTTTTTATCTTTACTTTTTGTATTGTTTTATAGTATTTACATAAACTGTAAACTCTTTTCTTTAATAAAGCAATTTAAAATCAAAACTTTTGTATAATTTTCTTACTTAAAAAACCGGTTGACCGGTTTTCCGTATGAAACCGGGTTATTCATAAGTTCTGATATTCGAACTATTCGAAAACCGGTTTCTGGAAAAAGTCGAATAATCGATCACCCTACTCAGGATGCGTGTTAAGTATTGTAAAAATCGGTAAAGTAGAACCATTTAAAATAAAATATTAAATTTTAATGGGATTGACTACGCCCATTTTTTAAATGGAGAATTGTGTCTTTTTTAGTGCCCAAGCTGTGTGGTAAGTTTCGTAAAAATTGGTTAAGTACAACTGCGTGAAATATTACAATAAATTTAAATGGTCGTAACCCCACCCATTTTTTCAACTTTCAAATTTTGTAATTACAAGAACCAAAGGTGTTTTATAGGTTTCACAGCAATCAAATAAGTAGAATATCGTAAATTTAAATAATAATTAGAATGGGGCCAATGGGAAGTTATATCCTCTCACACAAAAAGAAGAGTTTTTACAATCGGTCTAAAATGTACCGAAATAAATAATAAAATAAACACCCCAAAGAAATAAAGGCGAATTGTTAACCTCATGCTTTTTTGAAGTCGGTTAAAAATCTCATTGAAGAGAAAATAAATCTTTGAAGCTGTTCGAACTACAAAGGCCGGCTATACAGAGAATCATTATTATTACGCGCCAAGATTACGCGCCATGTGAGGAGAAAATGTTTTCTCCCGGCCGGAGGCAGGCTACTTAGAAAACTTAGAACTAAAGTGTAAAAACCACTCACTTGCTATTTTGCTTTCTGCTGGTAAAATTTATGTGCCAAGGAGCCAATAAAGTTTGCAAATAGCTTTATTTAACACTTTATTATTTTATTTATGCACACTATTTTAATTTAATTTATTTTTTATTTGTATACAATAATAACCATAACACACACTTTTGTCTTGATTTCTGTTTTATGTTAATTATAGAAAGTACTCGCACACAGAGAACAAAGCCGATACTGATTTGTCGGCGCCGGCGGCTGACCAAAAATATTTACGGCGGCAGGAAACTTGCTGTCTATACCTGATAAAAATTTATCATAAAAACTACACGTATAAAAACTAATAAAACGTCGGCAGAGCCGTTGTCAAATTTATATTAATTCAAACATACAAGCGAAGGCGTTGTGGTTTTTTTATTACGGTAAATCATAATTTCTTTGTTATCAAGAAGAAAGTTTGTCACAATGCCTGCAATATTTCACTTAATATGTATTAAACAGCTTTTAATTAATAAAAACAGCAACATTTGTCTTTATTTTTAAAAATTTTTTTCTAATACATTCAAAATACAATATGTCTGCACCAGACCAATAACTAACCGACGCTATAGAACCTTATTTTCGATTTTATCTTAAGCGACATGTATTCGAAATATACTTTTTTTATTGAAATTAAAGTTTTATGGACCTACACATAGTTCTGAGTCATCAAAATTAAAAGAATTTTTGATAACTTTTAAGATAAAGAAATAAATGAATTACAATTTTATCGTAATCGATAATTTTAAAGGCTATTAAAGGGCTATTAGACAGGCATACTTGTCTGCAGACATATACGATGGCATACTTTGGGTTTTGCTATTTCACTGTCGAACGCTGAGGGCATATTTCATACTAATTGTGCGACAGACATCAGAAAACGAACATACATGTATAACGTACTCGTATACATGCTATTATACAGTGAGTTTTGGTATGTCATCGTACATGTCTGCAGACAAGTATGCGTGTCTAATAGCCCTTTTACGCACAATAACATATCTGAATATTAAAAAAAAACTTGCTCCTGAAAGTTTTAATTTTAGTCGCATACCATGATGAATTTCTTGATAAATCGCTGGTTGGTTTCTGCCTTGCGGCAAAGTATATTCAAAATACATAAGGTTTGCAGCAAACCAGAAACCAACCGACGAAATATTTTATAGATTTGCGGTGATTTTATTTATTAACTGCAGCCACACGTTCAATAAATTGCTTTCAATTTCATCAATTAGTCATGTTTTACACTCGGCAGTTCTACTTGAAGCAAGTCTGAGTTTATAGGAGAGAAAGGAAAGAAGAAAGAAGAGGGGTACTGACTTGCCTGTACAGAAAAGTTACTTCAATTCTGTTTTGTTATTTCATTCGCTGCATTAAAACAATACGAAAATTGAACAAGAAACCGTCTGAGTGTAAACAAATGGGCAGTTTTAAAAGAGAATTGAAGAGAACTGCTTCAAGAAAAACTGCCAAGTGTAAAACATGACATACTGTTTGTCAAAATTACTTGAAATTGATAGCTGTTGCGCAAATTGATAGTCAATTTCAGTTTTAAAATGCCATCGACGAAGAAACAATTCAAATTTGTAGCTTCGATCAATGTGTGTTGTGACCAGCCGTTCAAATTGAAATTTAAATTGCCATATAAATGGATAGGTGAATTTGAAAGCAATCTAGTTTTCAATTTAAAAAGTTTGTGTGTTTAAATCTACGTCTCCACCTGACAAGACATTTTGCTGTAACTTGAAGTCATAACCGAGTTGTTAAAACAAATGCACTAACAATAATGTTATAACTTGAAAAAGGCATTAACTTCAGTAGTTGGTAATTTTATGTCAGGTGGAGACCACAAATAAGTAAAAAAGCTGTGAGTGTGTTGAAAATTGAATGGAATTGAAAGGCAAAAATTTAACTTGTGGCCCCCAAGTAAAGTATATGGTTTTGTGTTTGGGAATAAGTGAATGTTTTGTTATCTGGTAGCATTGTAAAATTCTCAATTCGTTTCATTTTACAACACTTATTTTTCCATATATCGCTCCCACTTACACTATTGTTATTTACAACAGTATGGTTTCATACTGTAATGTTCTCTTTCTTGCCTATGAAATCATTGCTTAACCATAAAGCGCCTGTCATTTTATAACCAAATCAGAAATTTTTTTCAACGCAAACAACTCGATGAGCAACTGCTAACGCGAAAGTTGAAAAGATTTTTAATAAATTAGTAATCAATAAATTATATAGTTGTTGGCTTAAAATAAAACGTTAGATATGAGAAACTTGATGGATGAAAAGTATAAGTGATGGTTGCTAATTGCTCCTATTTTATTGTGTATATGAATGTGTGGGACCGTCTGCTTTTTTTGTGAAAATACAACAAAAAGACGAACTTGTTGCTTCATTCATTAATTTTACTTTACGTGAGCCACCAAGCAATCGTTTCTTTAAAATTTATGGTGCTAGCGAACTGATTTTATTTGTGCGGAAGTATTTTATTCCAACTTGAAAAATAAATCTGAAATTCAGTGAGTAGAAAAATATGAGTTAAATGATTTTTACGAGTTAAAAAGAGAAACAGTTTTGTGAAAAAGTTGCTTGAGTATAGTATGTATACAGAGGTACTTACTTGGAAACTACTTAAAATTAAGATTTTATTTACTGGATTTCACTTTATCACTTCACGTCTTACTGGTCTTGCTACATATGTACATATTTACTATATTCAAATTCATATGTGAATGTATTTACATATTTATTTATAAATGTTTTATTTGCAATTGTGGGCAAACTCCATCAAAGTACGAAAACCATTATTTAGCAAGTAAACTGGACACGGACATGTTCTGAAAATCACGATGATTTCAAAAACAAACTTAATAGCTGGTTTGTTAGTGGGTTTTTATTGTATTTATTTCTTCATTTATTTTAAGTTTTTTTTTTGCATGTATAATTGAATATTTTATTGAAAACTTCCATAGATCATGAAATTTACAAAAGTAATGATTTACCTTTTATTAATTCCCCTTATTGCGAATGTCGTCGTCGACGTCACATCAAGACGAGAGTAAAAATTGTCACTTTTCTACTCTGTCGATAAGAATTGACTACTACCTATTAACATGGTACATTAATTTGCAAAGCCTTAGGTCGGGTTTACATCTGTGTGTTATTTGCCAAAAAAAACCGTAACCACTAATTACTAATGAAAAACTGTTTGATTCAGACATACAGTGAACAAAGAAAAAACTTGTACAGCAAACGCTCCGCTCTTCTAATCAAAATATCTCTGTTGCTTTGTAAGATTTTAAGATAAAACCAAAAGCGATTTCAAGGAAAATTAATCAGCTTTCTATGAAAATCTTTAATTTTATTAACAAATTTATTTTAATGCGAAAAAAATAACCTAAAATATAATAACACTATTTTCCAGAGCAAAAAAAAAAACTTGTACACTAACTCTTCTTTCAGGAAGGAGCTATGAAATAAGGAATACACTAAAAATTAGTACTAAATGTGGCCACGTCTAGCATCTAATAGATTATTTTCATAGAATGAACTGGGTTTTTGGTAATTTTGGGAGCTATATGGTCCAATATGCCCTGGAGAGCACTTTTGAGTTAATTTTTACACATAATCTACAGCTCGCGTAATTTTTTGTTCACATACGCCCACAGAATTTCATTTGTACTAAGGCCAAGGATCTAGGGAGGATGTGCCTGCAATTTTTTTCCATTGAATGGAAGCCATTCTCTTATTATTGAAGACGAAAGTTTCGGGTATTTAACTCTAACTAATCAATAGTCTCCACTTACATTTAATTTGGCAGCTAACTGTGCTAAATTATCTCTTATTATTTTTAAATAATTCATTTTATTTATTGTACGTTCCATAAAAACCGGATTTCATACACCACTCGATCCCATTGAGCCCCATACCATCATATTACACCCCCCATGCTTCACCGTGTTATTCAGGTTATTATCGTTAAAGCTGGAACTTTTCTTTGCCACCCAAAGAAAGATTATATTAATCACTATGATGACTTTTGGGACACTGCTGAATCCAAATTTAATATATTTGGATGTAATCGTTGTAGATTTTTGTGGCGAAGAGGAATTCCAGCATTAGTGATAAAAACCTGAATAACACGGTGAAGCATGGGGGGTGTAATATGATGGTATGGGGCCCAATGGGATCGAGTGGTGTATGAAATCCGCTTTTTATAGAACTTACAATAAATAAAATGAATTATTTAAAAATACTAAGAGATAATTTAGCACAGTTAGCTGCCAAATTAAATGTAAGTGGAGACTAGTGATTAGTTAGAGTTAAATACCCGAAACATTCGTCTTCAATAATAAGAGAATGGCTTCCATTCAATGGAAAAAAAAATTGCAGGCACATCCTTTCTAGATCCTTGGCTTTAGTACAAATGAAATTCTGTGGGCGTATGTGAACAAAAAATTACGCGAGCTGTAGATTATGTGTAAGAATTAACTCAAAAGTGCTCTCCAGGGCATATTGGACCATATAGCTCCCAAAATTACCAAAAACCCAGTTCATTCTATGAAAATAATCTATTAGATGCTAGACGTGGCCACATTTAGTACTAATTTTTAGTGTATTCCTTATTTCATAGCTCCTTCCTGAAAGAAGAGTTAGTGTACAAGTTTTTTTTTGGCTCTTGAAAATAGTGTTATTTTATGTTAGGTTATTTTTTTAGTATTAAAATAAATTTCTTAATAAAATTAAAGATTTCTATAGAAAGCTTATTAATTTGTCTTGAAATCGCTTTTGGTTTTATCTTAAAATCTTACAAAGCAACAGAGATATTTTGATTAGAAGAGCGGAGCGTTTGCTGTACAAGTTTTTTCTTTGTTCACTGTACATATATTTATTGATTTAAATAGTTTCCAATCATTGCACAATTTGAGAGTATTTGAGTCTTTCTTGAAAATAATATTACTTTGTGCAAGAGCGTTTTGGGTTTTCAATCGTAAGAGATTGTCTATCTGAAGATTGGATAAGGTTTGTTACATAAAAATTTTTGTTTTCCCACAACATTTTCTAGAAGGTTTCAAACATTTCACTACAAGTAACTTTGGTATTATAATAATTAAATTTTTCATGTCAACTGTGTAAATATTGTATAAGCAAAGAAGTTGAGTCTGTGTTGTAGTTAGGGCATTTTATTCTTGAATAATGTCGCTATTTTTGTTCGTAGAAGTCTGATTTTTTTGTCATGATGTAGGTACTTGAATTTTTATTATACCAGCTGAAATTTTTTCTCTACTTTTCCTCCGAATGTATGTATCTATGTACATATATTGTATTTTCAAACAGTGTTGTTGTTAACGCCTCTCGATTACTTTTTAAGGTGGTATATTAAGCCATTGTTTTATGACGGTAAACCAACAACAAACACTTGAAGCCAATATTCAAGTCAACATTAATGCCATACGACCAGATTTATTCGAAAAAGTATTAAAAAAATTGGACTGATTGAATGGACCATGTAATGTAACTCGTATCTACCAGATTATAATAAATAAATGTGAATCCAACAATATTGTAATATCATTTTCAGTTATCATACAGCTAAAAAATGCCCCTTATATGTACATACTTATATATGTATGTACATCAAGACTGTCCAAACTGGCACCAGAGTGCCAAACATCAATTGGCTTCTCATACAAATGAATACACATACGCTAATAAATTTCTGTCGTGTTTCTCTGCTCTGATGTACATATTTACATATATTAAATAGGCATAAAAAGAAATATGTATGTATGTATGTACATATATTGGCCTTAATTCCAATAACAAAAAAAAAAATTTTTTAAATATACATACTTTTGGGTTTATTATAATGCAATTAACAAAGAACAGCAGTAGTGGTAAAATTTCACTCACAAAGTAAGAAATACTAGTTTTAATCAAATAAGTCCAATTTCAGCAGTTCAAAACGTTTGGAACTCCAGGCAACACTAAAGAAACTTATAAAACGCTTATCATTTGGTTGCAAATCCATGGTTTGTATCACTTCCGCACATCTTTTATGTGTTGAGGCTATAAGCTTTTCAATATAGTCGATTGAAATTGCATTGCTTTCTCCTCGTCTTCTAAAAAATTCAAATGTGTACAAAACTGTATCTAACGATAATGTATGCTGGCATGTTTGCGAGCATAAATTGTTTTCACATTATTGAATTAGGAATGACTAGTGTCCGAAAACTAAAAATTGGTAGATTATACTGATAAAAAATGAATCATCATCAATGATTTTAAAACAAATACAGAATATGTATGTATGTATGTATATAACAATAGCATATAATAAATCTCAATTGAATATTTTCTGTATGAACAAAATTACAAATAAAAAAAATGTAAGTTTGTATTGTAATTGTTTAAAATACAATTCATACCAGCAACTAAAAAGATAATGTAATAAAAATATTTATGTAGACTAGTATGTAACTGGCATACAAAGCTTTAATTGTAAATGAACAATAAACCCTCAAGCAGCAGTAGTCGTCAACTTCAGCATGAGTAATTTATCATGAACAGAAAATGATAAAGAACCGCACATAAGGGAATGAGAAAACACTCCTCAATTTTGTTTAGAGGTTGACTGTGCATTCAAATGCAAAACAGATGCGGAAAACAAAAAACACTTGTCATAAAGTTAAAATGAAAAATGCATTTTAATTCATAATTTGATTTGAACACAATTTGAAAATTTGGATTCAAATTCTTTCAATTGTTTTCTTCCTTTTTTTACTTACACATGATACGCAATTCGCATTTTTGTACATATCAGGGAGGACAAACCACAAATTCATGTTTTTTTTTGACATATCACGACTTTTTCCGTGACTAAAAAATATTCCCCAATTTCATATTTGTTTTTTCAATACATTTTTCGTATCTCGAAAAATATTTTTTTTTATTTAGTTTTAGTATTTTTATCGCACCTTGTTCCAAAATTAATAGTTAACTTGTATTTGGTTAATTATAATTATTATTATTATTATTATTATTATTATTATTATTATTATTATTATTATTATTAATTGTTTCTTAAAAACATATTGAAATTGGTTTATTAAGGCGTTAGGTAGATCCTATGTATGTGGTTTTTAATTTTGCTAATGCAGATGTTGAGGCAATCTATGCCCAAAAATGTCTTAGAATTTAGGATTATTGACAAGCAACTTTTTCCAATTTGTGTTTCTCTTTTTATCATATGTATATTTACGGGAATAATATGTCACTATTTTCGTGTTGCTATTATGCTTTTATCATTGTGTATTTGCAGCATTTTGCTTTATATAATGATGGCTAGCGAAGTCGGTGTTATTGATTCTGTAGAATTGGAACCATTTAAACATCCAAATAATAAAAATGATGAAAATCTGTCCACATCACCAACTACCACTGCCACTATAACTATAGTCAAGCCCAATTCAACGTCAACAATATCTTTATTATCTGACAATGAAGATACACATATGAATCTCTATCCCAACCATAAACATTTAACGACACCATCCACCTCGCGTCAACTTTTTAGTGATGCAGCGAACGCCCACGGGGGACAAGAGACAACGTCGTTTCTACAGCAAGAAATAAATCAACAACAGAAACTTAAAAGCGCGTCATCAACGTTGGATAAAAGCGTTTCTAGAAATCCGTCATCGGCTGGAAAGCATGAGAAAAAGATCGGGCATCGTCGTGTGGACGATGAGGGTGAAGTTACTTATAAAAAAATTCAAAGCAAGCAAATTATGGGATCCATACAACTGGGCATTCAGCATACGGTAGGAAGTTTGGCTTCCAAGCCAAAGAGGGATCTGCTAATGAATGATTTTTTTGAAATGGAAACAATATCATTTCCACCAGACGGATCATCCATAACTCCGGCTCATCATTATAGTGAATTTCGTTTCAAAGTTTATGCTCCAATAGCCTTTCGTTACTTTAGAGATTTATTTGGAATAGCCCCAGATGACTTCCTTATGTCAATGTGTGCTGCTCCATTAAGGCAGCTATCCAATCCCGGAGCATCTGGCTCGATTTTCTATTTAACTGATGACGACGAGTTTATAATCAAGACTGTCCAAAAAAAGGAATGCGAATTTCTGCAAAAGCTTTTACCCGGTTATTACATGAATCTTTCCCAAAATCCACGAACACTATTGCCTAAATTTTTTGGCTTATATTGCTTTCATTATAACGCCAAAAATGTCCGACTGGTGGCCATGAATAATTTGTTGCCATCAGATATCAAAATGCATGCGAAATACGATTTGAAGGGTTCAACATTCCGGCGAAAGGCGTCAAAGGCGGAACGCCAAAAAGTTAGTCCTACCTATAAGGACTTAGATTTTATGGAACATCATCCCAACGGTATATTTTTGGAGACAGATAAATACAATGCCCTCATCAAGACCATACAAAGGGACTGCATGGTGCTGGAGAGTTTTCAAATCATGGATTACTCTTTGCTAGTGGGTATACACAACCTTGATTTGGCAGCTAAAGAGAAAAGAGAAGAACGCATAAGAAATGCGAGAGCCAAATTGCAAAGAGCTGACGAGATTCGAGAAGCCGACGAAGCACCAGAGGCCGATCAAATATACAATGCTGCCTCTACCTCAGCAGCGGCTGGTTCCGCTCTGAATCGTTCGCGCAGCATGAATCGTCAGCGATTAGTGGCCCATTCAACAGCGATGGAATCGATTACAGCTGACATAGATACACCATTTGAAGAAGACGAGGACATACCCGCTGGTGGCATACCAGCCAGGTCAGAAAATGATGAACGTTTGATATTATATATCGGCATTATTGACATATTGCAATCTTATCGTCTAGAAAAGAAACTTGAGCATACTTTCAAATCAATCATTTACAATGGAGACACCGTTTCTGTATGTCGTCCCTCCTTTTATGCACAACGCTTTCAAAGTTTCATGGGAAAAACTGTTTTTAAGAAAACGCCAACATTTCCTTTAAAACATTCCCCTTCGAAGCGAAAGACATCTACAGCCAATGCTCGTACCCCGCAAAGAACACCATCTCAAAGTATAAGTTCAAACATAAGGCCACCTTTAATGTCTGGCTCGTCAACGCCGCCACCTGCATTTGACGACATCTCTGAGGAAGACATTACAGCGAATTCTTCTACGGCGAATTTAAGAAACTCTTCTCATTCTCGAATGTTAATGCCGCAGCGATCCTACATGTCCTCGTACCGTAGCACTCTGGGCAGTAATACAGACGAATATAGCGACGAAGATTTATCATCAGTCACTGGTAGCAGTCGCTCACCCATGCAAAGGAAAAATGCTCAATTACATTTATCAAAAACCGACGTTCAGGTGACTACAGTGGGTTGCGTAGTAGATAATCAACCTCAGCATCAGCAACAATCGGACGAAAGCATAGAACAAGATGTTGAGGGTAAAAAAATAATATCTACAAAATCGACTATCATAAAGAGTACTCAAGAACAAATTTATACTTCCACTTTGGTTCTTAACGATGTGGCGAGGTGATGGCCGCAACTCAGCCAACTCTTTTTAACTCTTTCTTCCAAAAGCGGCAATTTTGCTCTTACTGCTTTGGTGACTTAAATGTTTTCTAATAGTTTTGTGTTGCACACACAAATTTAACGATCATAAAACAAACGATTATTAATTAGCAAGAATTTATATTTAAATTTATGTACATATATCTACATTTTTATTGTAATCTGCTTAGCAGATTAAAAACGAAAAGCAAAAATTATACTGTTAAGGAACTGTTCTAGAAAAAAAAGAAAATATGTATTGTTAACAATTCAGAATTTTACTCAAAGTATTGCTATTACTAACACACACATAAACTTACTACTCATACATACAAATAGCGCACACAGATAATAATAAACGTTGCTATAATAAGGACTTTCATTATTTACTATTAATTTTTTGCTAACAAAACTCTTCTTCAACTCTTTTGTTTGCGTTGTTTCAATTTTTATTTATTACATATTTTTTAACATTTTCTTTTTGTGAGTTTCGTACTCGTTATGTATGTATGAATAATATATGATGATTTGTTCGAAATTAATCTTTCTACTTTATGTTTGTGTTTCTGTAAAACGAAAACAGTATTTCTTAAAATTTAATTTTAAAAGTTAATAAAACCAACATAAATACTGCTACAATGCAATAATTAATGCAACCATTTAAACAAATAAGTAGTGAAAATTCTTGATGTTTGACGTGGGAAAGTTTTATTTAAACAATAAAATATTTTTTAAACACTTTGTTTTAATTTTATTTTGTAATTAATTTTCTAAACTTATATCTATCTGCCTTATTTAAAAAAAAAATATTACTATTATACCTAATTTATATGTATTAGTATTTTTTTTCATGAAATTTCATGAATTTTGTTGTACGAAACTTCTATTTGCCAATTGCAACGCTATAGAATATAATTTTATATAAAACAGACTTGGAATGAATCTCTGATGCATTTTGGCAACTTTTTTATAGGAGTTGCTCCTTCAGGCATCTTAATGACAAATGAAAAACTGCTTAATTTAAATTAGTTATTACTTTATTATTGTAAAGGGTTAATAAAACAGACTTAATATAAATAGGGCAGTGTTGTGACAAAAACAAAATTTGTCTAAAACAAGGCAATTCATAAGTGAAAAATTACGATTTTAAAATTTTTGCATTCTATATACACTAGAACTGAGCACAAGCTATGAAAATGTGCTCAGTATTGTATTTTTTTTCAAAAGCAAATAGTGTTTGTAGTGGTGATCGTAATTGAGTTTGAAGCAAAAGTAGAGAACAAGGAAACAAAAACCATTGTACAAAAAACAGTTGAATAGGCAGTTGTGTCAAGTGTGCAATATTTTTGATGTGCGCTTCATAGTGCACCACTCTTCATTTCACAAACTAAAATTTTCATAAAATATTGAGTGATAATAAAACTTTTTACAATTATATTCATTGAGAAAGATATTTTTATTTTATTATTTATTTATTTTATTTAATAACTATTTTATTAAGCTTGAGGTCTTTTTTATATAAACAAAATTAACAATATTTATTTATATATGTATACAATATTTCGACACGCCTTTGTGTGTCTTCTTCTTCTTCTTCTTCTTTTATTTTTTAGTCTTAAATTAATAAACTATAAAACTTAGAACAGTATCGGATGCGAACAACACGCTCAAATAATCTACGTTGTTTGTTTTTTTCTTTTACACATACACATATTTTTACACTTGTATGCTGATTTTACAATTGAAGGTGAGCCGCGAATAACGTTTTAAGTGACAAAATAATGATTTTGCAGGAGAGCCACAAAACGTATTTTAAGGCAAGATTGTTTTTCTCGTTTACATTTTTTTTAGCGTATCGAAAATAATGATAACTAGCATTATCTTTTCTTTTTGTATCTCTGCTACATTTATCAATTATTTTCGACAATTTTGTTTGCATGATTTATTAGTTACTTACAAAGTTTTCCACTGACTGACTGATTGTAATTGTATTTTGACGGCGATCAGATGCATAATTTTGGATGGTTTGATGTTTGAACAATGCAAGAGAGTTATGTTACCGGTAATCTGTGAAAAAACTCATTTTTCTTAAATTGCCATTTACAACGTTATTCGCGACTTGCTTCAATTGTCATTCGGTGTGCACTAGTGAACTATGCTTCGACACTACAATAAGTGATGCCTCGCTTGGTAGATAAACAAATGATGTTGCATGCTTTTGATAAAATTGAATACCAGTTTTAGTGTTCTCATAAAATCAAGAGCACTAAAAAGAGAACAATTCAATACTGTACATCATGAAGGCTAAGCAAACAAACACCTTGTGCACAGCTCTAAAGGCCGGGGCACAATGAATCCGTCATACGTTAAACTTCGCCTTTTTCAACTGACATTAACGCAACGGCGGAGAAGGTTGGCACAATGAGTACTTTATTGACGAAAGCATTTGAACAGCTTCTATAGGTCGATTATCCATTTTATTTAAAAATTCAACCTTTTGTATTTATTTCTTTTATTTCTTCTGTTTAATTTTATTTTTGCTGCCACAAAACACAAAAATCCAAATCAGAACATACAAAAAAACCAACCAATATCTGTCAAACTACTCAACGTACGCAAAAAGTTAAAAGTTGAGCAAATTTTGTACTTTGCGTTGACGGACACGTACTGAATGTAACCGACCTCATAAGAAACCATGTATTTCAACTTAGCTGTCAGTTAAAAAAGGCGAAATTTAACTCATGACGGATTATTGTGCCCCGGCCTTAACATACACATGCATATTTTCTTTTACTCTCACCCCCCAAATCAGTTCAGTTTTATGTAAAAAAATACAAAAAAATTTCATAGCGATAAGCTATGTTTTAGGGGGTGCGCCCGGCCCACAAAGTTAGCCCTCAAGCCCATATATTCAATGTAATTTTTTTTTGGTTTAGTTTTTTATTACTATACCTAATATATGTATGAAATAATTTAATAGATATAAACTTTTATTGTAAACGCTTAGTAAAATAATTTCCATATACGTATGTATATCGTTACCTGAAACGCAAAACGCCCTAACTAACATTTTAGTAATTTTACAGGAGAAGCAAAAAACATTCTCAAACGAAAAGTAAGTATGTATTGTAGTAAGGGCTTTTTTATTTTGTCAATAAAATTGCTGTTTGTGTACGTGGAAGTATGATTTGTTTGGTGGTGATGTATTTTGATTAGGTACATCGGAATTTGTAAAAAAGTAGATTTTGAATTTTTTGTTAGTTAGGGCGTTTTGCGTTTTAGCTAACGGTATGCAATTTTGGTACATATAATTTTTGGTATTTTGTTGGTTATTTTCTTCATTATTTCCTAAAATATTAATTTTAGCAAAAAATTTTCTTTGAGACTAGTGTTGTAGACTAGAAGAGCTAAAATATTGCCATACATCATATTCTTGTAAAATGTTTTTTTAAAAAGATAGTCATATGCAAATAAATTACATTGAAAATAGGCTTGAAGGCCAACTTTGAGGGGCGGGCGCACCCCCCTAAAATACAACTTATCGCTATGAAATTTTTTTGTATATTTTTTACATAAAACAACCGATTTGGGGGGGTGAGAGTAAAAGAAATAAAAAAAAATAAATAACGGCCACCCTAATATTCATACATACATATTTACTAGAGTGGCCGTGCTATTTTAAGTTTTTTCTTGTAGCTTCTGTAGTATTGAGGGGCGGGCGCACCCCCTAAAACACAACTTAGTTAAACATATTTCATGTTTAGGATTTTACTCAAGCAAATACTAAAAATTGCACTATAACAAAAAATTATAAATTTTATCACAAAACAAATATGGATGTATGTATGTACTTACGTACATACATATGCATCTGTATACTACATATACATACGTTGGTAAAGGTTATATAAGATTCGTGACGGCCTAATATAGCACCCTTACCCGGAAAAATGTCTCGCGGAATTTTATTAATGATTGCCCTCAATATTTTTGCAAACTGCAATGCTATATTGAAACAGTTAGCATTTCTATACATAATTATTTCGTAAAATTAATCTTAATTAATGATTGTAGATTTGGTAGGTATAGCGGAATTGCCTCAAAACTACACATAACTAATTTTGTGGTTCAGTGGTTTTTTAAATATTTTTTTGATCTAACTTCTTTAATTAAGATAACTTTAAACGATTTGGTGGGTGAATGAATGACGCATCAAGTTTTATAATGGTGAAATAAAAAAATTTCAAAAATCTGCACATAACCGATTACGTCAGAGCAACGACGATATGTATGCAGCCTTATGGTAGGTACTAGGGATGCCAAACGGGAAAACCCGGGATTTTCGGGATTTCTTAGCAATTTTTATATAAAAAACTTAATAGATTAAAATTTTCGTTGATTTTATGGTATTTTTTTTATAATATTTAAAAGTCTCATACAATTTTATACGTGCAGTTTTAACAATTTAATGACTATTCGTTTCATATTTCTTATAAATTAACAACAAGTGCAAAATAAATTAACTACTTTCTCACGGCTATTTTCATCAAAGGTGATACAATATACAACTAATAGGCAGATTTTGTAAAAAATTTCGTTTCTAAACGTTTCAAATTTGTATGAAAAATAACGAAAATTCGTTTCAAAAACTATTTTTTCCATACAAATTTCAAAACGAAAAAAACGTTTCTATTTACAAAATTTGCCTTTAAGAATTATTTTGAAAACGAAAAGAAGCATATGAGCTTTGGAAGGAAAATAAAATTTGGAAAATTCAATAAGTTTGACAAATTTATTGCGTCTTATTCTATATTATAAGGCCAATTATGAATAAAATTCCATGAGAAATTTTGCCCGGGGAATTATTTCAAACAGTAGCAAATAATAGGGAAAACAACAAAAAATTATGGAAAAGGGCGACATTTCTTGTGGAAATTTATTCATAATTGCAGTGTATATTTTTTACATTGCAGCTCAAAAATATTTTCGTTAGACCGTTTAGGTCGTTTTTGACACAAACCTATGACCTATTTAAATTACATGGGTTTGATCAAAGGTTTGTGTCAAAAATGACCGACTGAATGACTTCGACTCAATTATAGTTTTATTCGAGTTGCAGAGTAGAAGGACAGCACACTAATAAACCATACTCCTCTTAGCGAACTTAGGACTACATACATATGTATCTGTTGAACTTGCAGAAAACAACTTATGTATGAATTTAAAATTTTTCAGTAGAACAAAAATACTGTTCAAGTGCTCAGGCAAACTTTTAGTGGCATATTCATAAAAAATATTTTTGGCTTATTAAGCGTTTATTTGACGTATTTCTTTGGGAAATTTGTGAAATAAACCTGTAATAAACCTAAATTTTTTTTATGAATACGGCGGTTAATGTATGTGCCTACAAAAATGTGATCATTCGACGTAATTTATAGAATTTGATTAGAATTGTGTATACATTTCTTTTAATTTTTCGACATGTTCAGCCTTATTATCGTTGTCATAGTAGTGACGAAATCGATTAAAAAAATAGGCAATGCCTGGTATATGTAACAACCGTAATGGCTACTTGTTGGTCAATCGCAATTAAAAAAACCTTAATAGATATATTTAAAAAAACAATAATGTTTTTGCAGCTTATCTGTATGAAAATTCAATATCTAAAATTTTCGTAAATCAACTTAAGCGATAGTGCTAAAAGTCCACAGATATGTACATTCGTTTTGATTTAGATTATAGAAAAACATTTATATTGAAAGCAAAAACAAGTTTTCATATTAAGTTATTGTTTTCAGTATAAATTCTCTAACATCAACTTAAAAATAGATGACAAAAATTCTTTCGATTTTTATTTCATACTGGTATTAAAATATTGTTAACTTTAAAGACAAATGTTTAATGATATATTATCAACATAAAAACTTTTAAAATGCATAAAATTTGTTATTAAAGCAATATTTATTAAAAAAAATTATTTATTTTACCAAAAAATTTTAGATCCCGAAATCTCGAAAATCCCGCAATCCCGAAAAATCCCGGGATCCCGAAAATCCCGCGATCCCGAATATCCCGGGATTTTCTTAAGAAAGTGCCCTGTCGACAGAATATGGCCAACTAAAAATAGAAATTTAAGTGGTGATAATCATCTCATCGAGAGTGTATAGCACGATTGAAAATATTATTTTTTTGTCCTTAAAATAAAAATAAGTACGTGGACTAGCTTACAGCGCTTTATTGATATTCCCTTTCAGTTTTTGTCTACCAAGTATACATTTTTTAAATGGTTAGTACTTTGACGTTCCAAATAAGTGGTCACGTTAATGTACAATACAATAGTGCATTTGGAAAGGGAAAACTTCTCTTTATAAATTGGAACCAACATTTTGATAGTGAATCCTATACGAGTTCTGGTCTAAAGTTTATGATTACTACGGTGCTGCTGGTATTTATTACTGCAAGGAGCTCGCAGTAGCCATTCTTAATATGCTATTTTTTGCCACAAGTGACGCTTGTGTTGAACAAATATTTTCCGTTATGAATTTTATTAAAATTACAATAGTCATTACCTGCTGAATTTAAAATTTAATAATATTTGTAATCTAATTACATAGAAAAAAAAAAAATACATTTTTTATAGCTCAAAGTTCATGTTTTATTATACTTACTTATTGGCGTTATATACATGGGCTCATTTTGCGATACTCGGCAAGTCATAAAAATACTCGTAAATCTGACAACAGTGGTTATATCATTTTAAATTAAACACTTTTAAAGTCCCGTTTTGAGCGTGTAAGTTGATCACCAAAAGTACTCGAAGAAGATTCATCAAGGTGATTTTTGAACAAAAATAACAATCTTCCAATCGCTAGCTGGGCAGAATCTGAAATCATTTTTGAATGTGTGCAATGATTACCCAAACAACCCATTCACGTTTCACTTATCCATACTAACGAGAACTCGAAATGACTGATTGCATAGATTGCTGCATACTTAGCAAAAACCTAAATACTATTACATATATTAAATAGCAAAAAAAAAAAAAAAATAATGAAGCAATCGTAAGTCAGTTTCCTTCAGAAGTGGTTTTCATTCTCTTCCTCGCACTCTCTCAAATATTCTTCCTTGTACAGTATTTGATGGTTGCTTTCAGTAACAAACAACAACATTGTAGCGCAAGCATTTCAAACTATGAATGAAAAAAAAAATGATTCCCTCATATTTAGAGCAACAAGTTAATTTTTCAGCATTCTTTTCTTTATCTTTTATACAGTAATTCCCACACATCTCCGTGATTGAGATGGCTTTTCAACGTAGTTACAGCAAAGTCTGGTGGGGTTCTGATGATAATCAGTTACCCGGCGCGAGAATCACGAATCCAGCCAACCAGAACTCGCTGAACACAAATCAATATGCAATCAGCTTAACAAGTGGTGGCTTGTATTCACATTTTAGTCGACAGCAGCAGAACCAACGCCAACAACATTATCAACCTTTTGGCGGCAGCACTTATCATTCCTTGGATTTGAATCAGTACAAATCTTATGGTGGCAATTTGTCTCGCATACAAGAAACGGAAGACGAACATAGCATATCAAAGATATCATGGGATAAACAAGATAGTCCTGGCAGTTTGAGATCACAAGTAATATACATACATAAATGAATACATAAAACGAATAAGAATTTTACTATCCATTTTCTTTGTATAATTTAATTTAGGACTCCGGTTTCTCTGACAATGAGGAGTTACACTGCATGCGCAGCTTAAGTAATCGATCTTCGAAAATCTCTTCGCCCAGTAACAAGTCGGTGGCAAGTCCTAAAAGCGAAAACGGTTCACCAGTTTCGGTACTTTCGATAAAAACACCACCGACAGTCATAAGACGTGTAGGAAATTCAGAATTTTACACATCTCTGGTTAATGTATCCAGACGTATATCGTTTTCTAGCTCGGGAACTCCTAGCAAGAGATCACCAATGCAAAGGGAAGAGGAGGGGTCGTACTTAATGGCCAAGTTAGATAGCATGCAATTGATGACTGAATCGCCTTTAGCCAAGACACTTGACCATGACGATTCAAACACGACGGAGAGTGGAGATAGCTTGTCACCAATTAAGGGAAACAGTCCTGGAATAAAAAGACGCAGAAAAGTTCAGCGAAAAGCCACTTCACCGCGGTCACCAGCCCATAAACGGCTGCAAATGAAAAAATACGAAACCGACGACGAAGTAGCTTTCTCTGTGGTGCCAGAGTACAATAATGAGACAGTTTATTTGGGCAGTGTTCCAACACCAACACCAACACCAGCACCACCTCTGTATAACAACGAAACAGTTGTTTTATCGGGTTCTCACGAATATAGTTATAATAATACGTTAAAATCTGAAGAACTTGGTTTATCTCCCTTACGTCTCCAAGTCGAATTCAGTCGAAATACCAGCACACCAAAAACATTAAAAACTCATAAAGGCGCTTGCAGTCTTACTCCCTTCTCCTTCTTCGCCTGTCAAGAAAATGCCAGTGATCTATTCAAGGGTCACACGGAGGACGTGCAACAGTGGTTAGATGAGTTGCGCATGTCGTATGACCATGAAGTTATGTCCACCTTACAAACCAAATCAATAGCTCAAGAAGCTTTTAAGAACTTGCAAATTACAACGAACACTGTTGCTAAATTTATAAGACAACTGCAACAGAAATCTCTTGCTATGCAGGGATCTTTTGAAAAAGTAGAGCGTATACTAAGCAGTGCACAAAACATCTCACTACATACTGCTCTGGAGGAATCCCTGCATTTGTTAGATCACGTCTCCGAATTCACGCTCATTCTTGAAAGAAGGTCGGTGTTCTTTGCCGACTGTCGCTTGGAGCGCAAACGGTACGAGGACTATTTGGATCAAATACGTATAGTCAACAAAGATACTCGCTACTCACTTGAGAACCAGCACTACATCAACATAGAGTCGTTGCTGGAGGACTTACAAGTTCTGAAACGTATTCTTCTAATTAGTGTGCAACAAGTGTATGAAAAACTAATACGCAATTTGGTGGTCAGCGTAGAAAACGGCCGTTGCGATCTGATGTTGAAAGCAAACATTAATATGATAGCGACCCTAATGAATATCGATTATGATGGATTTGCTTCGCTTACTAAAGCCTTTGTGCAGACAGAAGCCGTAAGGACTTTGTTAGTAGTTTGCTTAGATCACAAATTGACTTCTGTAAGAGCTCAAGCCCTGAGAGCTCTAGCCACTGTATGCTGCGCTCCCGAGCCAATTGCTCAGCTAAGCTCTTGTGGAGGAATTGAAATAATACGAGATATTTTGCAATTAGGCGGCTCCAAATGCTTAAAAAATGACATCAAACGAGGTGACTTGGAGAGGCGAGAAGCGGTATCGTTATTGACACAAATCACGGCAGTCTGGCATGGACCAGATCATAAAGTTAGTGGCTTAAAAAGTTGTGTTGAGCCCATAGTAGAAGCCCTCACACATTTATTAGAATTTACAGAATGTCAGCAAACTTTGCTGCTGTGCACTGCCGCCTTGAATAATCTGTCGCGCATGGAAATAACCTCCCACTACTCCATCATGTCACATGAAACAATTTTTAAAATAATAACGACAATGGAGCAGAGGGATAAAGATATCAACGTTTTTCTTTATGTAAGTTTATTTTTTAAATTCGATAAAGCTCTTTCTAATTTCAAATTCCTTGTTTAGTTGCGAGCTCCAAGATTTTGTGTTATTTTTTCAATTACTTCATATTTGAAAAATCCAATTTTATTGAAAGCTTTCTAAAATGCAAATATTTCACATGACCCCCTCCATAAGGTTGTCTTTAGTTCTTAAAGAACGGAATGGGCAAAGAAGTTTGCTATTAAAAAAAAACTGCAAATTTATTTCAAGCATTTGTCAAGCATTTTTTTCCATCTTTGCCACCCACGGTGTTTTCTTTTATTTGGCTACTTTATGTAGGATGTGTTTCATCTCTCACTTCTGGCTCGCTCAGACCATTTCGATTCTTTATTTATTTACCAACTTAACTTATTGATTTAGTAATGTATGAAGTAAAACTATTCACATCTTCTTTCTTTCAAACAAAACCTGATGAATAATAAAATTTCAACATCGTTTTATTTTCATCATTTTTACTTTTTGCAGGAACAAATCGTTGCAATGCTTTACAATATGTCACTGAATAAGAAATGCCACAGCCATTTGGCCAATGTCGGTATCATAAATTTCATCACGTACGCATATGAAACGGAATTCTATAAGAGCTACAATTCACGTGGCGAAAGCGAATCCCAAAAACGTTGCATTAAAACTATTTTGCACACGTTAACACGTCTGGTGCAGGACTCTGCCTTGGGCATGGAACTTTTGGAGCAACAGCAGCATATGCCATCTTCCTTAATCTTCAAGTTGAACACAACGCAGGATGCAAAACAGCCATCGCCGTCCCTTGGTGCAAATTCTAATTCTAGTCGTGACATTTATTTCCTGTCGCACCAGCTATTATTACAGCAAGCATCAGACTATAAAGATGAACAACAACAACAACAACTACACACAGAAATTACAGAAAACGGAAAGAAATTGAAAATGCAACTACAAAGACAGGAAAGTTATGTTTAACATAAACACACAAATCCGCACTTACACACAAAGTAAAAACTTTACTCACGGCTATTTAAGATGAACAAAAGCCGAACTGAATAATATCAGATATTGTAACATCGCATTCGTTCTCAGGCATTCACAGATGCAAATTCTTTTGTATGTGTGTATGTATGTATATGTGCATGTTTGTATGTATGTATTTATGTATGTATGTATTTATGTATGTATGTGGACTCAGGAGAGCATTGTCACGTTCAAGTCAGGCACGTTTGAGCGCTTAAGTGAACGTGAACAAAAGTAATACAAGTTCACATTTTATGTGCATTAATACATACATACATCCATACATACATACACACACATACATACATATATAGTTTTATTAGAGTTATATCCTTCGGCATAAGTCGGTTGGTTCAGTTACAAAAGAAAAATGCAAAAGTTGCTCTTCTGAAATTTGCATTGATCCAAAAATCCTAAAGAAAATATGTTTGGATGTTCTATGTTGTATGTACACACAACATACACCCATATGTACATACATACATATGTAATCTTCTAAAACAAAAACGAGTTGAACTATTACCCTTCAGGAAATGTCAATAGGAAAATTATACTGATTATCTATTGACGATGTCACCAGTACTACTGACAAATTATACCCCAACTAATGCTATCTACTTTTGACATTTAACACAGGCTTGTCCTGCGAAATCTACCAGTAGACTGCGTCAATACTGACTAGGTAGTTCTTGTGGGACCATATGGCGAAAATGTCAGTAGTAACATTGTACTGACTTACTATTGACGATATCACCACACTGTGGGAAATGTCCGTAGTAAAACTGTACTTATTCACTATGGACGCTGTCACCACCTGCAGGAAATGTCAATAGTAAAATGACCACCTGTCTTCTCTATCACTATCCCTTTCCTAAAGAAGGTAACACCTAGTAATAGTAGTAGGTATTTGCCTGAGTGTTACTTCTCTTTTAAAAAAAAGTAAAGTGACAAATCCTTAACTGATGGCACAAAATCTTCCACAGGGTCAAAAAAGATTCCATAATTAGCACTTTCACTTGAAATTTTTTAATTTTCTATTTTTATACAATATGGATTGTTATTTTATTTGTTTTTTTTTTTTGTAATTTCTTTTATATAAATGTTTTTTTAATTATTGTTCAATACACCTTTATTAACATTTTAATTTGATTTCTTAAGCTAATTTTTATAAACATTTAAATTTTGTTTGACGGCACTTTCGTTTCCAACAAACCACTAAAACATTAAGAAAAAGCATAGTTGTGTGTATCTGAAAAATTGTTTTCTACGCATCAAAAACAATATTAATATGTAGACGCTCCGTTGACAATGTCACCAAAAATAGTCGACAAAAGTGGTTACTTGGGGACACTTAACCCCACGTTTCCTTCAGGGTATGTACATATGTATGTATGTATGTATGTATGTATGTATGTATTAAAGTTGTAGAACACAACTTATACAATAATGCTTATGGATTTTACAATTTATTGCATTCAATAAATTTAGTTTCAAAGTCCATTTCAGGGAACAAGCAGAGAAAAAACAAACTATGATTTGTAAAAAAAAATTAAAAATTAATAAGCGTGTTTTAGTACGTTTGCATGTACATATGTATGTAATTTATATAAAACAAACTTAGTCAATTTTGTGCCAAATAAAAGTGTTTATGTTGTAAGCATTATTATTTTTATCCCTTAGTTTCTAAATACGTATGTATGTATGTACCATATCTATGTACATATAATAAATAATAAGTCGCAATATTTGAAAAAAAGAATATAAATTTATAAAATTAAATTTTTATACTCACGTGAAAATGGATTTGTTTTTCTTTTGAATACGGAACCTATTACTTTAATAGATCTCTGAGTATAGGTAGTGTAGCGTCCCTAGACCCATTCTTAAGCACTTTAGTGGGACCTTACATAGCCTATGTCCGTTAGCAGGTTTCATTCTTCATTTTGTTGCAACATTTGTTTAAAATCGACCGGCAGTTCTGGAGATGACCTCTTAAAATAATATAAACACAGAAACATGCAAACTTCAGCTTTATAATATTAGCATGGACTAGCAGCCTTATGTATAAGAAAAAACTGGCATAAAGTTAACACAAGTGACGAAATTGAACTGGGTGTTAACGAGTTCCTTCATACAATTTGACATTAAAAATCGGAGCATAATGTAGTCTTAATCCACTATTTAATCCTAGCGTGATTTTCAATGTGAAATTGTACGGCAAAACTCATTAAGATCATGTTAAATTTTGCCACTTATGCTAACTTCATGCCAATTTTTTCTTATACATAAGGCTTTAGCTGTTTTGGGCAAACGTGGAACCTAAACATCAAAGCGGTATTTAAATAAATCGGAATACTTAAAAGTATTCGATGCAAATCGAATGCACAGTCTATCTAAGAACTAACTTGTGAGGTTGTTGTATACACAGCTCTATACGTTTGGAAAAGACATGTGTTTCGGATTAACGTGAGCACCTGCCTTTACGGGTGAAGCGGAAGGTCCAAGCATTGCCCTCATTGCCCTTAAAAGGCACTGTGTCCTACCGGCACAGCGTAACCACTCATGTTGGAGCCAGACGAATGCACGCTCCAAACAACAATCAAATACCTACTTCAATTAGTGAACATCATCTATTGAACCCCGAAATCTAACTTTCAATAATGGACCATGCAGACACGTAACATTCATCCAACTCCTAGAGCAGCTATGCTGTCGAGCCACCAGTACCCTTGGTAACATTTGGAAAGCCAATGGTCAGACCTCGAAGTTCCACCCGAAGGTTTCACCTCTATCACATGTTGGAGCCAGGGCAATTCCAGCTGACGCTGCACCTACAGGGCATTATAGCAACCTACTTCCTTTTATAAATATGTGCACATCCGTTATTCTGTTATTCCAGACGTTGTTTAGTAACAAATAAATTTTTTAGGTAAATAGCCAAAGGACCGCCAAAAGAAAAAGCTATTTCACCCGTAATCTCCTAAGAGATCCCCCTAAGGGACGTTTGGAAACACAGCCTATCTTTGGTAGAGAAATCTGGAAGAATATTTCAAAAATTTGCTTACGCTACATTTACACATGAAAGTACTTTCTTGAAATTTTTGTATACGTATTATGAATAAAAATTTTAATGAAAAAAGTTACTTTCATGAAAATTTCTTGTTCGTTTTCATAGGAAAGTGAAAGTTCATTTTAAAAATGTCGTCGAAACGAAAAGTTCCATTTCTATTGTTTTGTTTATTACTTAATTAGAGTTACCCAGATTATCGCATACACACATTTATTGGGAATAATTATTATTGTTAATATTTTAATAATATTATTGTTTTAAATAGGCACGAATTGTCTTCTTCATGTATATTTGAAGATACGAAATTACAATTATTTAAATATTTATACAAAATAAGAATAATTTATAATAATTATTTGCCACAATCCTATATATTTGTACAAATCTTTAAAGGGGGTAACACTGTCAACCTTTTTTCATTTTACTTTCTGAAAACATCAAAAATTTACTTTCTTGAAAAAATCGTTGAAAGCTGAGTGGAAATTAAAAACTATGTGAGTGTGGTAGTGAAAAAATGTGATTGTGTTGCTACTTTCTTGCAATTAGTTTCATGTGTAAATGGTAGGTAAATGGTAGGTTATGAAAATATGGATAGAAACATATAATACCGCCATCTATTGGGTGGAAAAATATTCTATAAGTATGTATCGTGACTACAAAAAAGCAGGTCCTGGGTGCGACCCCGGTATCCAACAGTCATTAAAAACAAAAAACAATGACAACACCACGCATTTTTCTGATGTGCAACACCACGCATTTTCTTTGTATCAGTTGTTGTAGGAAATTTCAAGTGATGAAGGCATAGACACTGGTCACTGAACTATACCGACTTCAGCAGATACTAATCCTAGTGCAACATAAGAGCGCCCTCCTTCGTTGTGTAGCGCAATCATCGGCGAAGTAAAATAACCACTAAAATGGCACAGCTTCAAAAATTTAATACGGCTCATTGAACAGCAGAGGCGCTGCAACATTGCATTATTAAAAACGTGCAAAAAAAACAGAATTGTAAAAGAATGAAACTTTCCTTTATCTCTTCCTTCACCACCTGTTTTCTCTATCACTACCCCTTTCCTAAAGTAGTAGGCATTCATTGCATGAGTGTTGTTTCTCTTTACAAAAAAAAAAAAAAAAAAGTTACAACTTATCGCATACTTACCAGAGAATGGCAATAAATACTCAAAATACTCAAGTAAATACATACTCTTAATCGTAAGCGATTCCAGCATATAAGAGTATCTCTACTTCCTTTATGCAAAAAACTAAAATACTCTGCAACTATATATGTATGGTTATACTATGTGGTATGAGTATAAATATTTAGTTGGACAAAAAAAATACGCATGATACTCGGAGTATTTATTTATCATACGCCACCGTATGCAGTTGTATGTATGAAATGGAATGGAAAATAAGCTTTGGCTGTTTGAACACTTTAATAACGTATGGTACTTGTTTCTTATTGTAGGTGTAACTAAATAACTAAGATTAACTTGAGATCATCTAAATATAAAAAATAGTTGATGACGACACTGACGGCGTTAATGATGCTGCTGCTCTTGAGCATTATGATATTCCATATGTTGTTAACAACGACCATAACCATCCTTTTTAGCTTGCGGTTTTTATAATGGTGGCGAGTTCGTGATGTGTGATGATGTACGAGTGTGCGTTTGTATGTTGCATGTGCATCTATGTATGTATGTATGTATGTATGTATTTATTTAGAATGCATATTTTAAATACTCATTGTAGTAAGAACTTTTAAGTACGTCAAATCAACTTTGCAAGTATTTAAGTGAAAACGATAATTAAATGTGACATTTTTATGACTATAAAGTTGCACAAACACACAGACACCCACACATGCATTTAATTTGAGAAACAATTTGCGTCGGTATGCATGTGTTGCTTTGTGTTGCTTTGATTTTAAAACATGTTCATATGCATATGTATGTATATGTATTTATGTATGTATGTATGTATGTGCTTGTGCGTTCCATTGTTATTTATTTTTTTATGAGTTTCAAACAACTAAATAAAAAATTACACTGGCCATTATGGTTAAAATGGGGTAATTGTTTGTTGTTTTTAACTGCTGAACACAATGAATGCATCGTTGATGTTGTTTCCCAAGTATGCCGCACTGATGTGAATAGTAATAAACGTTTGCTGTCTGTGTAGTTTAAACATCCGCGAAGCTCGTTTATTATGTGCTATGAATGTTGCACATATGGATTTATAAATTGCGTGGAATAGTGTTTGTTTAATTTTTTGCATCTCCCTTTGAATCATTTTATGTATGTTGTTTTAATAAATAATTTTGCGTAAATTTTCTCTCTTCTTGATTTTTTCAGTAGTTAGTTTATTACAGGACTTTATCCATTCCGTGAAAAGTTGACTTTGTAAATTATTGGAAGTTTGTATCGGTATTATGGGGAGGTATAATTTGATTGAAAATTTGGACTTTGATGTAAGTATAAATATTTTCTTTGTACATACATAGGTATATTATCTGCATTGTTCTTTATAGCTATTTGTAATTACCCTACGTCTACACCTGATATATTTTTATCATAACAAATGTCAATTTCCATATAGAAAAAAGAGCTAACATAAAAAAATTATTTTTCAATATAAAGTTGGACTTTTGTTATGATAAAAATATATCAGGTGTAGACGTAGGGTTAGGAACAGATAAAATTAATTTTCAACAATCCATACCTATAATCTCACCTTGATTTGAGCCTTAAACTTCATACAAAAATATTAATTTACTAGATATGATTATGTATTTTAATTAGAAATGTTTCAAGTTGTTCACAGAATTCGTACAGCAAATTGCAAAATTGTAGCCAAATACTCGTATTGTTAGCATAAGATTAGGAGTTAAAAAGGTGAAGAAAATTATTATTTTTTTGCGGAAAATGTTAATAAGATTTATTTGGCGAACTTTTAACTACATTATTGGCATATACTACAGTTAAGCGATATTATGAAGTCTGAATTAGGGTATAATGAATCCGTCATACGTTAAACTTCACCTTTTTCAACTGACAGCTAAGTTGAAATATATGGTTTCTTATGAGGTCTGTTACATTCAGTAGGTGTCTGTCAATGCAAAGCACAAAAATTGGTAAACTTTTAACCTTTTACGTACATACCAAGGCACATTCACAAGGTAGTAGCGGAAACGCAGCTGAGCTATTTTTTTTTTAAATTAAAGTTCATCTGAAACTTCAAAAAATTTTTACGAAAGAGAAATTAAAAGAAAATGTAAAAAAATTTCAATATGAAAAATATTTTATTAAAAAAATTCTGTGAAAACATAGCAAAAGTACACAAACTTGGTAGCACTTCTATAGAAAGCTTACTTATGTTGACAAAAAAAAAAGTGTAAGTGCACAAAATATCAAATAATTATTTGTTTTAATTGTTATTATTTGCTTCTATCAATGTTTTTTGTTGCAATATTTGTCCATTTATTGTTTTTGTTATCAAACATTTGTAAGCGTGGCAACCTTAAGCATTTTATTTGCAAATAGTGCGTTAATCGTGAATAGTTTTCTGAATTAGTAAGTTGCAATAAAGAGAATAATATGGCAACAATTTACAGTTTTATTTGCAAATAAGCCCTGCGTATAAACGTAGTAAATGTCAGTTGAAAAAGGCGAAATTTAACGTGTGACGGATTCATTGTACCCCAGCCTTAAGTATGTAAGTATGTATGTGTGTATGTACATATAATAATATTCAATATTTTAAAAAACTTTTGTTTTCTTTGTTTTTGGATTTGTTTTATTTGATTTATCCAAAAAAGCAAAAAAGTTGAGTAAAATATCACCAAAATTGTATAATTATTATTATAGTGCATTTACACTGTCTCGAAATCTAGTACTTCTGAGATTTCGAGCTGAATCAAGCTGCTTTTTTCCAGATTTCCCATACAAAACGAAATTAAATTTTTCAGTAGATTTGTAGGAAATCTAATAAAAATCGAATGTTTTAATTTATTCTTTACTACCCTGTACAACAAAAGGTGAGTGAATTAGGTACGGTCTGCTTAAAAAAGTGTGTGAATTGGCTACAATGCAGTTGTTTGGTGGTAGTTTTGGAAACAAGTCAGTTGATGAGTTTTGTTTTAGATAAAAAAAAAATCTGGATAAATGTAAAAAAAGTTGGTGTAAACGGTAAAGATTTTCATAAAGATTTTAATCAAAATATGCTAGATTTTGTGCTGATGTAAATGCCCTATTAATTGAAGATTAAAAAAAA
The DNA here is from genome assembly GCA_944452675.1 of Tachina lurida. Taxonomy (NCBI): domain Eukaryota; kingdom Metazoa; phylum Arthropoda; class Insecta; order Diptera; family Tachinidae; genus Tachina; species Tachina lurida. The sequence goes on along the minus strand of OX101756.1, from coordinate 148,631,207 downwards.
TTTTGTTTATTTCCTTCCTGTTAAGTTTAGCAATTGTGTTCGTGCTTTAAAATTTCTTTAATCCATTCTTTGCGAATATTTATTTTTCACTTCAAATCCAATTGGAATAAAATTGTTCACACACATTAACAAAAAGTTCTTTACAACAAATAGTTTCTTTTATTTGAAAATCTGTTTGTGGCTAAATAATACGAATGTCATCATGATCAAGTGTTTCTGATACGTGCTGTTGTTGAAAGTGCATATGAGAACAAAAGAATGTTTTTAAATGAGGACGATATCTTGTTTTTGTTTTAACTTTTTTTTTTTTTTTTTGAAGTGTAAAATAGGACATACATGTTTGTTTGTCCTGGAAAAATTACTTTACTTCCTTGTATTTATGAACAACGTATAAACAGTTATTTTAAGGAAAATAAGAACTAAAGTTTTGCATTACTTTTCTTTTCCAGCTGTAAACAAGAAAGTTTGTGGAAAACACTTAACGATGAAATAAACTTATGAAATAATTTGTGTCCTATATTATTTTATCTATTTTTAAGTTTAAAAATGATGTGGTTTTAGTAATTTATGAAGTTTGATATTACAACGGTGTAGATATTTTCACAATTGCTTCAATTGGTTATAAGAAGATTATTTAGATTTATTAAAATATTGTGCTGAGCTTATGAAATTTAAATCAATCATTCTAATGCTGACAAATTGTAATACTTTTCATTTCCAAAAAATTCTCAATACTCTCCATTCATGCACTCAATACTACTGGATACTGTAACAGATTTTATTGTGTCAATGCACGGGTCAAAATTGTCTGGAGTATTTCATGTACGGACTGTCTGAATCTCCCAATTATTTAAACTACAACATATTTATTAAGCAATGTACATAGATGCAAGACGGAGCTATAATTCTTTATATTTTTATGATAAATAATTCTCTTTGCAAGATAGACCAAAACTGGATTCTTACGAAGCATGTTTCTGTAAGGCAAACAAATGAAATGTTTCGACTGAATTCAAACAATTTGTTCCGTTAATCTGGAAATATTAATGGACCGTCAAAAGAGATTTATGTATATCAATTTTGTTAAACGAGGCGTGTAAATGATGTTATTTATGATATTACTGTATTTTATACGTACTTACATATGTATGTATGTTCACAGATACTCTTCCATTTGAATTAAAGTTTTCCTTTTCAAAATAAAAAGCTCTGATACTTTTGTTTGCATGAGTTGTTATACACATCGCAATACGTACCCTGAAGGAAATGTTGATGGTGAAAATGTACTGAGTCGCTTTTGACTTCTCTTCACCAGTACTACTCTATATACATTTAGCATGTGCTTGTCATTGAAAATCTACTAGTAACACTAAAACAATTGACTATGTAGTGACTACATAGTTCTTATGGGAACATGGAGACCAGGGCTGCCGTTTTTGGTTATTTCTAACCAAAAGTGGTTACTTTTTTCTTTAATGTGGAGATGTGAATATTTTTCTCATTTTGGTTATTTTTTTTGCCAAAATAATGACATGTGTATCATTATATACATATTTTTCATGTTATACTTTTTAAGTTTTTATATTCTTCAATTTTTAGTATTCCTAATAAGGCAACTGAAAATAAAATAGCTGTGACTAAAATTGCTAGTGCAGCCACCTGTTATGAATTCGCCTTGATTACTACTCACTTGTTTACAATACTTTTACAACACTGTAAACAGCTTTTAATTTTACTAAATGATCGGAACCACGGATGGAAATCATGGTACAATTGTACTTTTTATGGTACATTTTTGACCTCGTTGGTACCGTGGTACTACCGCGAGTTAATTGGTACAATTTAAAAATGCCAATGTTTCACTATATGTTAACATAATTTTGCCTATGTTGTCTTTACTTTTTTTGGTGTGTTTTATTTAGAATAAATGATCTCTAACAAGTCTAATCTACGAATGTACCCTTATGAATGTAATATTTATTATTTTTTTTATGTTATTTTTAATTTTTTTTGTACTGAATTTTAATACACATGTTTGTTAAGTTTCTGTTTTTTATTGTTTACTTCTGAATTTTTAAATATTTTTTTACGTTTCCGCTCTTATTAATAAATATTTAAAAAAATGGTACCGTCATGGTCCAAAAAGTACATTTTGTTGTCTCAGTTGGTACAAAATCCAAGAAGTCATTTTCCTTCCCTGATCGGAACTCTGTACTACAGAAATGACATGCCTTTTGTAACATTCAATTAAAAGATTTTACAAAGTAAATTTATATAAAGAATATGTACGTAAGTTGTTTGTATAAAAATACTGTTCGGCTGTCAAATACAAAAACTAAACGTGTGAAGAAAAACAAAATTCAAAAATAAAACGGAAAACTAAACGAGAAAAAATTAATCAGCTGCCGACTGGCATATACCTTACAAATGAGCATTGAACTATTGCTTGCAAGTCAGCTTCATGTACCTTGATTTCTTGTTGTAGTGCGGCACAAAGTGTATGCATTTTCAATGTTATTTAATAAAAATACTACATATTAAAATTTGGTTATTTTTTTCTCATTTGGTAACTTTTAAAGCGAATTTTGGTTGTAAAAATTTTTTGGTTGTGGCAGCACTGATGGAGACATACCAACCAGACATTTACTGGTACATTTCTATACTTTACGTACATACAAATTTATGTATATTGACAAGTTGTTGCAAATTCCACCAGAAATACTCCACATGTATTTTCTCTCTTTCTTTTATACTACTAGAATTTTAGTGTTGACATAGAGACACTTGGCCCCAGTCTGACTACAGGGTATGTACATCCATACACAAATACATATGTATAAATATAATCGGATGAGTGATTATATTTTTATAAGGAGCATTTCTGTATTGCCCTTTTTACAATTTTTGGTTGAAACAATATTAAAATATCATAGTTTTCCAGAAACTTATCTAATATGGAGAAGAAGGAAAGAAAACTATAAAAAATATTTGTGTGAAATATTCAGGGAAATCATGAATACGATTCCGAGGGAAATGTCTTCCTTTTCCAATTTTTTTGTTTTCCCTATTACTTGCTATTGTTTGAAATTGTTTCCCGGGAAAAATTTTATTCATGATTGCCCTCATTCTTCCATACGCACACAACAATTTAACATCCGGTTTATCGAAGAAAATCAGACATTTTCGTTTGTCTATTGGTTTTTGTTTTCAATATAATCAGACAAATGAACATTTTTGATTGTCTTGCTTAGACTAGAAGTAATTTTTTTTATCAAATCATCTTAATTTGGAGAAGTAAAATATTTTCACTTTTTATGATATCAACTACATACATATTTCTTTTGTTAATCTTAATATATATAAAAATCAAAAACACGTTTATTTGTTAGGGGTGAACTCTTCAATGCCCCAACAGATTTTCGCCTTCCACCCCACAAAATATTTGTAAAAGACCTGCTCGTGTTTTTATATATATTCTACCCGGTAAATGCTACGCCCCTTTCAGAAATAGTGATTCGTCCGACAGATGGCGCAATTTTTAGTTTTTTGTGTTTTTGCACCGTAGCTCAAGAACTACTGAACCGATTTTGACCAAACTTCATATACATGCTCTATAGGGCGTGAGGAGCGTGTATAGTTTGAAGTTCGTCCGGCAGATGGCGCAATATTTAGTTTATTCGTGGGCAAAATCCAATTTTCATATTGTACCACCAATGCCATATACAACACTCATGTTTGCTTAGGGCCAGCAACGCGGACCGGGGTCAGCTAGTAAATAAGTATAATATCTCTAAATATACTATAAATAAGATGAGGAAATTTGTTATGTATCGAATATTTCTAAGTCCAGTGAAAACATTAAAAAGAAGTTGACAACTGAATTGAATGTGTATTGTAATTGATTCAAACCTTAGAACGAGCATCAGAGCTGTACTAGTGCTGATTTTTTTTCTTTGTAGAAAGCAACACCTTTGCTTGAATGACTACAAAAATGTCTGACATCATTTCCATTAGTTTTATTGAAAATGATAATATTGTAAAATCCACAATTAAAGTAGTTCTGATAAAAAAATGTCTTGTTTTTAATATTTCAAAGTTGTTAAATGAAACGATTAATCCAAACTCAAATGTTGAAAATGCAAATGTACGTTTTATATGATTATAATTAATCACCCCAAGGACTTTATACATAAATGGATTATGAAAGCTTTTGCACCACTTTGCAATCAGTAGGAAAATGTTATTTTCCTTTTATGCTTTTCGCACCATTTTTGAAGTCATTTACTTTTGTTTTGATTATAATTTTGTTGGAGTTTATTTCAGAATAATAAATATGCATTACAAGGAAGCAAAATGTGTCCTTTTTTTTACTTTTGTCCTTATACATTTTATATGCCCACAAAATCTTTGCAATTTAAAAATGAGCCGTAAGCCAAAAGCGGCGCTTGTTGCAGTATATCTATTAGGAATGATATTGAAAAACATTTTATTTGGTTATAAAAACTATTTATCAGTCCTTTCTTTCATTTCAAGTCCCAAAGATACTCCATGCGAATTCGAATTTGTGAAAATATTTGTTTTTTGTTTTGCTATTTTTATAAACTTAAAAAAAAACATATTTATGTACATTCAGTTTTGTTTATGATTTTTAACAATAGAGTGCCAAAAGCAACAATATTTTTTTGGTATTTTTTTAAATAGTTTTTTTATTCCTATTTCTGTTTATCTACATGTGGTTTTTATTTTATCTGACATACACGGTCGTATATTAAATTGTGTGTCCAGAGAAAACAAATATAAAATGTACATATAATATTTTTTTATAAATTTTTCTAAAAAGTTTGCTTGTTGGAATGTTGTTTATTTATATAAATAAAAGATGTGGATAAGCTTTTTTCAGTGATTCTAAAATCTAAATGATTCTATTATTTAACATAACTTAATAACTAGCTTACTAACTTAATTGCCAAATCGACACATACATATGTAGAGAAGATATTTCTATAATATTTTATTATACAAATGACTTCCAGACATCAATCAACATACGAGTATGATTCAAAAGTGTTGCAGTAGGAAATAAAAGACGGCTTTGGCAAAAAAAAAAAAAAAAAGGAATAATAAAACTTGAATTGCAATGCAAACACAAAATAATTAAATTAAATCACTTTAGCATATGTACATACATATAGAATAGAAATTAATTGATGTAATATTTTTTGTGTAAAGATAACCTTGTGAAGTCACAATACATATTGCATTGTCAACAAACTTACGAGTACTTAAATATGCCAAATGTCAGTTCTGTCGTATAACAGGAAGTAGTACAAAGAGAAAAAAGCCAAGGCAAGTGAAATTCGAGTTAAAAGATTAAAGCAAGTGTGAGAAGAAATTAAAACAAACTAACAGCCCCTCCTATATTTAAGGCTACGAGCCAGGTAGTATGATAGTCCTTCAAAACATTGACTTTTCCAATTTCGAAACTTTCTGATATTCACGAGGAAGAAATGCATTCTTTGTGCTAGTCGAGTTTTAGTTTTTAATTTAAATTTTTTATTATCACACAGTTTTGGTAATTGACCTTATGCTGTCCCATGCCTTCATTGGGAATTTGTTATATATATACATACATGCATATGTATATGTAGTTGGAATCATATTTTTATGCCCTTTAAAATAATAATATCCATCACGATAGGCTTTTGGTAATTTTGATTATTAGCCCCTGACTTTATGTTTTAATTTTAATTTGGTACACATACATACATACATACATATATGTATATGCCCAGCTAGCATTTTGTATTATAATCGAATCTTTGCCGAATCAGCTTGACGGGAAAAACAACCGCATATGAGCTCATTTTTCGATCATAAATGATACTCCCGTTGTGAGAAAATGGTACCCTACAGATGAATCATACCAAAGAATCATTTATGAGACGATTTGCTGATTAATTTTTGAGCAATTTTTTGGTAGTATTAAATCATTAAATCGCCATTTTTGCGGTTACTTTTCATTTTGTTTCTCTATTTTCAAGAAATCATTGTTTGATCATATAGATGAATCATAAGTGAATCCTTTTTCAATCACCTAAGTGATAAATCAGTTTTTAATCATCAAAAGTGATCTCAGGAGAATCAAAAAGAGATTTATGCAAAAAATGATCAGTCAAATGCTAGCTGGGTGTACTTAGAAAGGCCATTTTATCAGCTTTAATATGATACATTTGACCTTACTTTTGTCTTGGCCCCCGATCTTATGCTCAATTCCGCGGCCGCCATTTTGAATTTATAATTTTCCTCAGAAATAGTGCATATTTTTATGCTCTTACATATGATAAACATCTCGAGAAGGCTTGATAATTTGAAATTGTTGGTTTTTAAACTATGCTCTCGCGTTGTTGGTTAAGTTGCAGTTTTTTTAAAGCAAAGTTAAACGCTTTTTGGAGAATATTATGTTTTGATAAACTACATAATAACAAACAAAAAATTAGTTTTGAATGTATGTATGTATGTATGTATGTACATCTGTATGTTGTGTTTGCCATAAAAATATGAACTAGAACATAAATTTGAAAATAGTGCTTAGTAAAATATGCAATAAATTTTATTTTGTGACCATCAGGGTGCCATCTGATTTGTAGATAACCTGCTTACTTGGCAACATTTTCTCAATAATTCTTTTCAAGATTAAAAAGCTAAATAAATACTCAAAACTTTCTCCCATGTGTAGAGGTTAAGCAATATTACCAAAATAGATGATACCCTAATGGTAACAAAAGAAAATTTATGGGAAAGTATAATGATACGATTAAGTACTGGCAATAAGGGAGAACTTGATACTCAGTTGGGCCTCAGAGTCTTAGTGGTCGAAGTTCTTGAATAGAACTTTTTAGAACACTTTATATTTTTGTGCGGATCTGAGTTCTTTTTCCCAAGTTATTTAATAATGTTACACTAAAAAGGGCGGGCTCTCACCCACTTGTATAAAAGATTTAGGAATCGGTGCAGCAGTAGATAAAATAAGGGGTTCAAATGGAAGCCCCCGCCCCAATCCACTACGATTGTGTCACTACAAAGGGCATGTGTAAAGTTAAAAAAAAAAAAAAAATCGGTTGAGCTAAAGTACATGCAATTAAAAATTAAAATTGGATGGGCATAGCACTACCAATTTCGAAAAATTCAACATTATGTCATTCCAAGAGCTAAATGTATGTGCAAGCAGAATTCTGTTAAGCTTAACGTTTTATCATTGTGTGCATTCGCTCTTCTTAAAACACATAATCATAGCTTTACATAAGTGCAAGCTCTGTACTTACATAAGTTTCAATAGAATGAACCATTTGTGTAGAAAATGTAAATTTTTAATTTCTGTTTCTGAGCTCCAATGGGCGTTACTCTGTTTCTTTATTCAAGTTTTCTTTTAGATTTTTCTAGAAGCGATACAATTTAATCATCTGGACACTTGCATAGATAGACCTGACCAATTGGACTTGGGCCTTATTCCATATTATTATAAAAATAAAGTAAACAAGTCGTTTCTTCTATTAAGATATGTTTTCAGATTTAAATAAAAAACAAAAAAAATAATAAAAGACTCATTTGCGGAATAATATTGATACACTGTTTCTTAGTAGTAATTATGAACGTCCTTCTTTTTTTTTTTGCATAAGTTTCTCTGCCAAGAGGCATGTACATACATAAGTACTCGTATGTATATAACTTGTCTCATTACATTTCGAATCAACCTTGCAAATGTCTTAACCAAACAAAATTAACTGAATAATGTGGCATGTATGTATTTGAATACTAAATTCTAATGTTGAACCCAGACAAAAATGAAAATAACAGCAGACACTTGTTGTTATTTAATTCTTAAAACTGGAGTACATATGCATGTTGACAATAGCATCAGAGTTCAGATAATTCAAACTCACACACACACAGTTAAAAAACTGAAGCAGTACAGTAGTCCAAAGTGATGTCACAGCCAGAAAAACACAAAAATGGTGCGTCAGACACAGTGTTCAATGCAAAGGAGAAAATTTAATAAAATAAGCATAATTACATATACATATGTATGTACATACAGCCATACTTGCATATGCACATATACATATATGTATGTTTGTGTGTCCTTATGTACAACAATGCAATGTTGTAATTTGGCCAGGCAAAACGGATGACTGCTTAACCCCCCGTCAAACACATATTCTGAAGCCTTCGAACAAACACATATGCCTGCCCAGACCCCTATACGATTTCATGCATTTGTATGGCAAAAACTGTACCGTAACTTTGAATTGATTGAAGTATGCTCGTATATTATATTGGTAAAATTGTACAAAAAATTTTATTAATTTTGTGGAATGCATGAAAAACAAGTATAATCAACTTTAGAATGTTGTTGGCACACAGGATTAGTGCATTTGGTGCAGTAAAACCGTGTCTTCCTACGCAGCTTTTCGTCTTGAATGAGACAAATTCTGCAATCTTTTCTGGAATGCAGTGTATTAGGGCCACTTTGTTGGTTAGGCAGGATGTTGCTGGGAATATTCAACGGCCTTCCAATGAAAGATTCAAAGGCCAAACGAGTTGAATGTTGCCCAAAAATATGGTTGTTTTTCATGCGAGTTTCAGTATTAGCAACCACCAATTGTTTACTCAGCGTGTTCAAGAACAATCGTCGCTTCTCTTTTCTGGTTCCTTCTATATTTGCATTGCATATGATGTAAGCGGCTAATCCCATGACGTCTATCATGTTACAAAAAAATGCTAAGGGCCAACGTCTGGTTGACCGTGTTACGGCATGATCGTCAAATACATGAAATTTTGGATTGCGTTCGGCACGTACTGGTTTAGGTCTAGCTCGTCGGTAATTGGGGTGAGTCTGCAATCCTGCATTCACGACCGTAATCAAAAAAAATACTACGTGCCTACAAAATGTGAACTCTAAAACCAAATGAATTTAAATATTAGCTATTTCAACTACTTTCCCCATACAGAAACTAACAAATGCGGAAACTGACAAATAAACCATGTGTCAGGGGCCAGATGTTGTGCACCCTGCGTTATGCTGCCCACCCTACCTAAGATTCTACTAATCCTACAAATATAAATATAATAGAGAATCCCTTTTAGCAACAACGATCACCGGCTCAAGTCGAAAACAAAAACAAGTTAGTTATTCATAATAACAACGAAACAACAACTTTATTGAATATTATAATTAGTGCTTTCAACGAAAGCCATGAAATATTCTTACAATTAATTTTATGACGTCACGACAATATTGGTTTTTTTTTCTTTTTTTTTCGTATTACAAAAAAAATTAGTTCTTACATATTTTTTTAGGGTTTTCAATATATGATGAAACAGAAGACATTTGGGGAGGAAATTTATCTAACTTTTTATATGGGATTGTTTTCAACACCTGTCGATCAATAATGAAAAGAATTTGGGCAAAAAAAAAATTTGATAACTGATCCTACTCTACCACGTGAAATATTATTACATGTGGGATTTATAAAAGCAAATTCACGGTTTTGTGTTACGATTTCAATTTTTTTTTTTTTTTTTTTTTTTTGTTTTGTTTTTGTACTCACTCACTTTTCCTTCGGCTGGCCAGTTCTCCGGATGGTGACGATACTGAATTTGATGAAAGGGTGGGTTGTTCCCTTTTACTTTTAAACGTGGCTAAATACACAAAACAAATAAATCTACAATTATAAATTCCAAAGATGATCACGTGTCAGAAAAAATTAAATCAATGTACATATTTCGTTGCCTCTGGTCCTTTTCACTTGTTCGTTCGACGGGGTTTTTTTTCTTCTCTTCTACTCTTTTATATTTTCCTTTTGTTTAATTGTTTTGTAACTATAGGTAAGGGTTCCCAATGTCCTAAACTGGAGATGTCCTAATATAGGGATCTTGGCAATCAAGTAAATTTAGGGAGAAATATACGATCAGCCGAAACAAAATCAGGTTTCTTCAAATAGGATTTATCCTCTACCCTTGTACGCACAACTATTGGCTTAATTTCAGCAAGATCGCAACCTCTTATCAATAAGTATAACCTCCAACCCAGAAGTCCCCTTTGAAGGTTTCACCGTACGTGCGAAATTCTAGAAATTTAGTTCATAAATTAGGACTTCATATTATTGTTCTAGAATGGAGTACAATACCTATTATCGCCGTCCACTTATAGGGGATAGAAGTTAGTAGTCTAACGAAGTTGAAATTACCACGTTATAGCTAAACGTAATTATCAAGTTTTAGTTTCGAACGATTGTATTTTCTATACATAAATAGTATTGAAACAGCAAACAGTTCTTTACTTATCCACTTGTCACGATATATTGAAGGACAAAGAAAACTTCCAATATCATTTAGGTCAAGCAACGGCTGACCAAAAGGCTATAAAAAAATTAGCGTCAAGAGTACGTATGTACATAATTGGAGAGATCAAATGTAAAACGAATTGAGCGACTTAAAATTATCATCGACAAAAAAAAGTGCAGTTTAAAAAGCTTTTATTTATTTTTGTCTCTTCCCCTCTTTTTTTTTTTTTTTCTTTTTAAATACATTGTCACAGTGGTTTGACTACTTAGATATGTGAGCAAAGAAAATGTATAAAAATTATATATTCTGGAATTTTAGTTCCGTAACAACCGTTTTGTGGAGTAATGCGTTACCATTTGGTCCATTGTATCAACGCCGGCCTTTGTTGAATTGTAAAATAATATAGCTTCTGGTTTTTTTGCTACGCCTTCAACTTTCTTGGTGTAGTGCACAGTGGATAGTAGATTTACTGCTTTGTTCTTTTTTGGAACGTAGCTGCACAATGATATAATGTTATCATAGAAACCGAACACAGATGAAAGCACTGGACGCTTGCTGTCTTTTTTCACTTCTTTGGGAAGACACCTTTTGTTGGATCTAATTATGCCAACGTATGCTAGTCCAATCGACGAAAGACGTTTAGCTGCGTCTAATGTTGTAAAGAAGTTATCAGCAATAATAGTTCTGCCGCTGTTGGTGTATCGATCAGCCAAACTCATGAGCACATTTTCGCCTTGGTTTGTCTCTCGTTGTTCTCCCTCCTTTCCAGTGTACAGTTTTCCTTGCAACGGATATTTGGTTTTCGCATCGCATGCCCACCATACTTTTATGCCATACTTAGCGGGCTTTGATGGGATGTATTGCGTGAACTTTGTGCGCCCACGGTATGGAAATAGCTGCTTATCGATGGTTACACTTTCGTATGGTTCAAAGTTACTAGCAAGATCGTTATTCAAAAAGTTCCATATGTCGCGAATGGGAGCAGCTTTGTCGGTCTGTTGACGAAATGCGCGCGTACGACTATCGTCAAATCGAATATAGCGCATCAAAGTAACAAATCGTTTATATGACATGGCTGCTCGGAATATTGGAAGAGCATCAGTTTGCCACATCAATCTGCATTGATTGTACTTGTAGAAAAATACCCCAAAATATGTATAATAATAATTTATTTCATACAAATTGTATAGGGGTCTGGCCAGGCATATGAGTTTGTTTGAGGGGGTACTTTTTCTTTTGCAGTTTTCGTCGTGTTGGAATGATATTTTTGAATTTTTTTTTTGCAGATAGAAAGCCAACAATATTTTAGGCGGCTACCGGGAAATACGGCTATCCACCTAAACTAGAAGTATTTCAATTAACGCTCAAAAATTAAATATGCCTGGCCAGAACCATGTGTTTGTCCAAGGAGGTGCTAGTACAATCAGAAGATAAAATAAAGGCCAACAAGAACACATATTTTATTGTTGAGTTGAGATGTCTGACTGTTGCAACGCAATCGTTGAACACACACATATTTACATACATAAGTATGTATGTATGTACATATGTATGTACAAAAACTGCATGGAAAGTAAAAATAAAAACCTATTTCCCGTACTTCTTTCTTCCGTTTGTTTGTTTGTTTGTATTGCTTTCACACTCATATAATCATCAAACAGGCCATAAGCACAACTACATACTCGTATGTATTTCCAAAGAATCGAAAGAAATGAAAACAGAATTTCACACTCACTTGATTTTGTTGTCATTCTTGTTGTCATTTTGTGCTTGTGCGTGTGTTGTTTGCTTTAAACACACACTCTCCTATTTATAGAAATGTATTCATGAATGGTTGCTTTGTTTTGTGGTGGCAAATTTTTGTGTTTCCTTTGCGTGGATGTATTGAAGAAGTCGTCTTCGTTCGTTTTTTTCGAGCTTCCGTGATGGTATAAACAGATATTGTTGTAGGGAAATTTTTTGTAGCACAAAATGAATAACATGGGAAAATAAAGAAAGCGAAACTAATTTTATCGAATGTTGACAGTATTTTGCTGCTGCCAAAATGTCTGCTAAAAAGCTTGTGGTTATTTTAGTTTGTTTGTTTGTTTATTTTAAGGTTGACAGGAAGAATGAATGAATGTTCATATGTATGTGTACCCAACTAGGTGCAAACATACATATCGCACACTAAATCATAAACAGTATGTAGCATAAAAATAAGCATATCGGTATTTTATACTCTTCAAGAAGACTGTATTGCAAAAAAAATTGTTGCGGTCGTTAGAAATTTGTTCAATTAACTAATGACTTTGGTAATTTTGAGTTGTGACTGCTTATGATTTAGTGTGCGATATATACATTCGTATAAAAGTGTTTAAGTATGACTATGTGTGTACAAGTAAAAGTAATCTAGTATTTGGCTGTGAAGTGTTTTTCTAAACTGTTTATACATACAGATTTAATATGTCAGTATCAATAGTTGTGTAAGCAATAGGTGATGACATTTGGTCTTAAGCGTAAACAACTTCAGTTGAATTGATCCACTATACAAAATGGCAGTAACTGTTAAAGATAAATATATGCAAATATTTATGTAATATATTTTATTAAATCCTCAGTACGCTCTGCACTTACAAAAATTTTATTAAAAACTTTTCACTAAAAAAGTTGCCAAAAATTTCAATTAACCGAAATGGGAATGAAAGATTCACACCTTATCTCAATTGTAAAATGATACACGTGTAAAAGGAAAGAGAAAATAAAGTTTTACAAGGAACTGCCACAAAACTTAAAAAAAATTTTATTTTTTGGTGATATTTTTTTGGAAAGATTTTTTGATTTAAAATCATTTAAATGCACTTATGTAAGAGGTCTAATTTCCAAATCACTGCAAAAATTATTTGTAAGCAAAACCTTAAAAATTTAATTTCATTAATAGCTTTCGATTCTCAGGTTTAGTTTGGTTCTTATAATTGATAAAATGATTTAATCAAGTAGACCCGTAAGGTGTACTTGGTCTCTTTTAAAAATGTCTTCGTTTGTTTTCCATTTTGTCACACAGTGCAATAAAGAAATAATATTTACACACATATGTATGTATAGTTTTAATGCTCTTCTATAGCATAAGGAAGTTCTATCCGTAATAATTTTCATGGCAACATTCACTTTATAATTATCTGCATACATACATGCATATATACATATGTACATACATATTTATGTGTGTATGTGTGTATGGTTGTACATACCTATGTTTGTATTTCTTAACACACTTTTATTGACGTTTTTGATACAGAAATGTTTCTTTTATTTTACTTTTTATATTTTTATTTTTAATCAGGATTCAAAATTATGGCGGAGAATGAATGCATTAATAATTATATAAAGTTTTAATGTTTCTTTCCTTCTTATTCCCTTAAAACTCACAAAATAACATGTTAATTAAGTAAAACAATACAGATATTCTTTCATTCGTAAATTCATTTATTATCCTGTGATAAGGATAATTAACACTTGTAATGTGGCAATTTCCCACAACTATTTAGTTGTAAGGAAGATTCAGTAAAAACTTTCATAAAGTTGTCATTTTATTATAAAACTACAACTGTAGAATCAAAAGATAACTTGAACTTTAGCCCGAAGTTAAATTAAGCCGCGTTTCATAATTTATTGTTAATTTTTAACTGAAAAAAGGGATGTTAGTTACATATGTATATTTAACTGACAAAAGGTAAGCTCATAGTTATAAAAAACCGAATAGCATCCAAAACTACTGCTGTCAAATTAACAACAACAGAAATGGAACAGATCAGTTGGCAAGACTTGGCAGCACATAAAGGAAAATACCAATGCGGAGTTTTTGAATGTACATAAATTTCACAACCTAGTTCATCCTGGAACCTTTTATGTGATGAATAGAGGTCGCTTTATGGTATTAGCCTGGACATACACACAAATCCAATGAAATTCTGGATGTTGCCACTAGTATCCATAAATCCTAATGCCGAGTACACATCTGGCATTTCTTGTGTTGTCATCTTGTGGTGTAATTTTAAAAATTTGTGCAACGCCATTCACATTGGCGGTATTCGAAATTTGCGTGTGTTAGTGCAAATGCAAAATATCGTAGCTTTTCTTTGGGTTGAGTGTGTATTTTGTTGTTGGATTTTAAAGAGAAGCTACGATATTTTGCATTTGTACTAACACACGAAAATTTGCATCAAACATCGAATATCGCCATTATGTTTTTATGTGGAAAGCAATGCCATACAATAACGGAAATGACAAACATTTGCTACTAGTACACACTATTGCGATGTCATAAAATGCTATAATATCGTGCCATAACCGCCAAAAAAGCTTAAGCGACATAATTTTCGAACATAATTTTTTGACCAAAATCGATTATTTGCGATCGTAAATAGTCGATTTTCATAAAAATAAAGAAGTCCGAAAAATGTGGCGCTTGAGCTATTTTAGTGGTTATGGCCCGATATGTACTCGGCATAAGTTTGGAAAAAGAAAATTGTGGTGACAACAAATGAGTGAATATCGCGGTATTTTGGCAGCGAATAATTTTATATGGTGAATAGAGACGTGTAAAAGCTCTAAACAGCAATATTGAGTAAATAAATGGTCTGATCCTATTAAAACTCTATAAAAGTGCTAGGATCTAACCCATAAATGGCTAAATAGGCAAAAGTGATGTTTATAATATTTAAAGTAATTTCACAGATAAGACAAATTTAAGGAAAACAAAATTCAAATTGATCGTAATAATGCTTAATTCAAATAAGTATAAAAAATATATGCATTTGCTATGCTCTGTATCACAAACATTCATTGTACTTAAAATGTTAATTTCTTGTAATAGAATTTATATTTAAAATTTAAGCAAAAAATGCCTATTTTATTAACTATTCATCCCTATTTGGAGGAAGTTTATTGTTACATTATAGTTTCTAAAAACTCTATGTTAATTGTAAATATGAAATAAAGCGAAAATAGTCTCATTATATTGAATTCATATTTTAGTTTCTAAATTATTTATTCGAAAAATGAAAGAAAACAAATCAAAATTGTGGTTCTTTGTGAGTTCGGCATGTAAATGATGAGGAAGTTATATGTGCGCACATACATATGTATATAAATGTAAACAAAATTTTATGTACATATTATGGATATATCGACGGCTCCATTCTAAAACATGCTAAGTCAAAAAAGCTAGTTTTGAGATAAACGCCTCCAAAGTTTATTAATGATATCTTGGGAATGTTATGAGATAGAAACTTGAGACTTTTTGTAATCATATAATAATTGCAATAAAATCTTTTTAGTTTATTTGAACCTTATAAATTTGTTGTAGATCACAGTTAAAAGTGACTTAAGATTGTCCTCTTAGTAGACTTAGCATATATCTGGGGGTCCTTTCTCACCTAGAATTGCCCTCTAAGTACATATAGCATGTTTTAGTTTGGAGAAAAATTTAAATTAGGATGATTTTTAAGCTTGACAAATTATGCTAAGTACATTTTTGCTCATATCTTTTGATATAATAGTCCGATTACTGTCAAAATTTTATAGAATCCAAGTTAATAAACGATGAATTCAGAAATGCTATTCCCAGCATAACATGCTGTGTCGACTTAGTATGTTATGGAATGGGGCGTCGATATAAAGGCGCTCTAAACTCATAAAAATTTTATAAAGAGGGCTATAAGGTTCCTCAAAAAACTTGACAAATGAGCTCATTTTTATTTCGATCAATTTGGAGTGAATTTAGAAGTTCGTTTGTAGCTGGTGTGTCAAAATTACACTTTCAGAAATAGGCTCCAATCTACGCAATTTCTTATGCTAGTTTTGGTACTTCTGGCACTTTTTTCTTTTTAATAAAATTTACAGTTTACAGCCTACAATAACATAAGTGTACTCTATGAGGGCTAAAATGAGCAAAAGCTGGTACTTTTTTAATTTCAATATATAAAATGGAAATAACCAAAAATTTATTTAATAAGAATGGATCCTACGGAGCCTTTGATTAATTTAATAATCAATTTAGAATATGTAAATATATTTTTGAAAATTATTTTTATAAAAAAGAGTAGCATTGTGTGGTCTTCTTCTTTTTTTCTTTTTCTCAAGCAATTGAAAATATTTATAATTATATAAATGGGAAAACATTTAATTACTGCATCTTTGGTGTTTTTCTGTATACTGATTCCGATTCTCTCTTTCGATTCACTCATGTGAATCTAAACTAAATATGGTCATTTATAAGAGTCCTAATGTTAATAAAACGATCGAACCAATACTTAATTTAATTTACTGAATAATGGTGACGGTATTCTTACAAAAAATTCTTCAGAGTGGATGCAATCTAAAATATTTTGAGGGAGCAATTGTATTGGTTACTAAATTTAACAGCTTTATCATAAAAAATAAGGAGAGAATCAGTTTATTTTATCCAAATGAGTAAAATGAACATATTCCACCGAACAGTTTCGCGATTGTAAAAAGAAAATATGGTGAAACAAATAATCAACCCCTAAAAAGTTTTATGACTTTATGAATTACATTAATATAAAGAAACAGGATATGACTAAAGTTTTTATTGAATCACAAATGTATCTGATATTTTAAATATACATACATATGTATGTACATGTTTACATCTTTTTTGCCTATCGAAACAGGGGCAGCCTTATGGAGCCAAATTGAACCAGTGTATACACAAATATCCACACACACTACATACATACATACATACATAAATTTAATCCATTAAAAATGAGAAACAAGTCATACTTGGATGTCATTTTCAATATAAATTTTGTTTGCAAAAAAAAAACGCCTTTGTAATTAAAAATTTGTTGCATTTTATCGAATTAAAAACACTGCCTTGAAGCATTTGTGGGTGGTATTTTATACTCGCATTCAATCCATATAATATCGGAGGCCTGTGTGGATGTGCAATAAATATTGAATGAGGAGGTATTTATTTATTCAATGATTACATTCATAGAATGTATTTCAAAAATCACACACACTTTTCTGCAATGATGTGAGAAACGTCACCATATATCTAGTCGATGGCTAGAAAGTGAGAGTTGAGAGCATTGAGCACAAGTTTTGTGATAGCGAACAAAAGGAATTTGAATTGAAATGTTTGTCCTTAGACATTTTTAGTAAAAGTTCACAATTAAAATCAGCGTATGATTGTGGTGAAAATGTATTATTAGTTATTTCTTGTGCAATTATTCATTCACACTTCTCTTAATTTATTTATGTGTTGGTGTTATTGTTTTACATTTGTTTCGACTTCTGATGGAAATATACAGTTCTAACAAATGCAAATGCTTTAAATAAACAACGAAAATAAAATAAGCAAAACGTAAACAATTTGTAGAACATCCTCTCAAAATTTTATCTTTTGTCACAGTCAGATTCAAATTAAAGTAGACTGACTCCTCGATAAAAATACGTGTAGTTATGTACATTTGTGTGCACTTTCACTTCATATTTAACTAAATTGCATCTTCGTTTGTTTTGCATTCATTACATGCATACGTGCATAAATATTAAAATTTATATATGTATGAATGTATGTATGTATGTATGTATATGTCTATGCACATAGTATGTATGTATGTACATTAGACCGACTCACGTTGTATGGAGGTGAAAACGCAACTTTGATACCCCTCTAAAATCAAAGAACGGTCTTTTTAATGAGGACTCCCAAAACATTTGAGGGGTCTAGCGATGGCCGTTCATGAGATGGACCGTGTATAAAAAAAGGTCTGCTTATTCCATAAAAACTACGAGTTTTTAAGCATTTTCATAGCAGTTGCTACTTGTATTAAAATAAATTCTATTATTTTTTAAGGATTATTTGATTTGAGTCATTGTTAACTTATTTCTGTTAATTGTTCTCGCGCAAAAGTTCGCGCGAGAACAAACAACAGATACAAGTTACCTATTACTGCGTTTATACGGTTGACTTATTCTTATTATAATAAAAATATTGCAAACAGAGAATTTTGCCGCATAAACGGCGAATTAGTTTTTTATTTGCAAATAGCCAATTCACGAAAACAGTTCCTGATTAACGCACTATTCGCAAATAAAATGCGTGAGGTTGCAACGCTTGCAACTGTTTGATCACAAAACCCAATAAATGGACAAATATTGCACAAAAAATATTGATAGAAGCAAATAATGAGAATTAAAACAAATAATTATTTGATATCTTGTTTATTTTTGCACATTTACACTATTTTTTTTGTCAACATAAATTTTCTATAGAATTGCTACCAAGTTTGTGTACTTTTGCTATGTCGTATAAACATTGACTTGATTTATTTGCAAATATTTTTATTTGCTAATATTGCTATTTGCAAATATTGCGTGTATAAACTCAAATCTAATAATCCTTTAATGCTATGGAAATGCATAGTTTTTATGGAATAACGCATTGCTGATGGCACGAATGGTAAAGTTTGGCTTGGAAAAAATCTTTCAGATGTTGTACCTATTTTTAATATGTTGTCTTGGGACAAAAAAAAATTAAAAAAATAAGATTTTTTAGACACGGTCCAGCTCATGAACGGTCATCGCTTCTAACGTTTTGGGAGTCGCCATTAAAAAGACCGTTCTTTCATTTGAGAGGAGTAAGAAAAACTTTTTTTCAGTGAGTCGGTCTAATGTAAATATATATTAGATCAGATTGCCTGCACATCTATCCAAGCACATTTTGTTTAATATAAATTCATATGCATCTACATGTTGGCATAGGCTTACATGTCTGTATGTACATATGTATGAGTGAGTGCGTGCGTGTGTATTTGTAATATTTCGATTTGTAATTTAATTAAAACCGTTACCAACTTTCCATGTGGATTTTCCATTATGCGCTTAAGAATATGATGTTTGTAACATTTCTTCAAATTATACAATCCTACCAGCATCCGCCGACATTTGCCCCCTTATGCCAAGCGAGAAAACTGAGAAGACCTTTTTAATGCAGGCCTTATTAACAGTTTAATTGGGCATTTCACTCAATTACTATTCTTACCTCGCTGCTAAATAATGGCTTTTCCATATAAAATATAAGATACAGAATCCCCATTTCCTTCTATTATAAGGGAGAAGAAAATGAGGTGCACTTTTTGTTTTCTATCTTAGCCAAGCAAAAGCAAAAGCAAAATCCATTAATTTAAAGGTCTTTAGGAATATGGAATGAAGCGAGAAGCCATTGCCTATCCAAAAGAAGGGGTACTGAGGCCTTCTAGAAGGTATCGGTACTCCTTCTTTTTCCCGCTGGACTCTTCTTATAAGCACACACAGAAAATACGTATGACCACATACGCACATAGATTCCTTTCTCATCCTGATACATATAACGATATGAAGAAATGGGGGCAATCTGCCTCAAATGCAGATACCATAAGTTATTTGCATATTTAATAAGGTTTTAACGATAATTTGTAGATTTTAATTGTGTAGCTGTAGTGTTTGAGAGAGTATCAAGTACATGAGGAGTGCATTCGTATGATTTGCTGAGCAAAAGAAGTATTTCTGTTGAAAATAAATTATGATACGTTATTCCAACTTTCTTGTATTTATGGAACTAAATGCTTTAAGATCGTATGGTTAGTTTAGGTTATTCAGTTTTAAGAAAGAAAGTATTAATGTAGAAAAATCGTCGCTTCAAATGTGACAAAAAAAAAAAAATAGTGTCCAATGTGTGCTCAGCATTAAATGGTAAGTCATCCAATAAATCATGCTCCTATATCCTCTAGAAACTGTAATTCAACCTTTATCTTTGTAAACAAAGCAGGACTCCTGAGATTGTCTCCCAGATTATATGTATGTATCATTGATCGGCAATGAATCGTTTTTTCGCTATTCATACTGACTCATGAAATTTTAAATATAAGTGAGTTGACATCATTTAAACTCAACTAGTCTGATTTATGCATACTCACGATGTCATTGATTTATAAGTATAGGTTGAAATAAATATGAATGCAACGACATCATAGTTATACCACACTCACACTCATAAATCACCTCAGTTTGATTTCTAAGTTCAGAGAAATACTTATGCTATTCACAGTGATTCAGCTCACTCAACTCATGCATGTATGTTTATTTAAAAGTTTACAACCCTATGTATAAGCAAAAATTGGCATGAAGTTAGCATAAGTGTAAAAATTTAAAATGATCTTAAAGAGTTTTGCCATGAATTCAGTGAATCAAGACATCATAATTACAGCACACTCACACTCATAAATCACCTCAGTTTAATTTCTAATTTCAGATGTTTTTTCTGCTTTTTTTGAATATATCCTTAAATCATTTTGATCCATTTTTAAAAAATTTTTTATATTCTCGTATACCGTAAAATCAGCTAAAATTGTTATGTTTGCAATTGAAAAATGTTTGGGAAGTTTCCCGGACGTCGAATGAATAGAAGTGCATATGTATAATATAATACAGAAATTTAATGGGCATGGCCCAAACACTTTTAGAAATACAAGATCATGTCACTTTCAGAGCTCATGGTTGCCTGCTAAGTTTCGTAAAAATCGGTTAAGTAGAATGACGTTATATATAATATTAGGTTTTTGTAGATGTGGCTCCGATGTAGTGGGCGTGGTATTGCCCAATTTGTTTTTGACAATGGGACATAATGTCGAAAAATTATTTTTTTTAAAGTCAGCTAATATTATAACTAGCGAAATAACTAATCGGACGGTTTATGTTACATATCATTACCTTAAAATAGAAACGTCCTAACTCATTATTTTTTTCATATCGGAGCTTATGCAAATTTCTATAGATTAAAAGCTCATCTATCGGAGCATGCAAAAAAATTCGATTTGTGAAAAATAATGACTTAGGGAGTTTCTATATTAAGGTAACGATATGTATGTAAATAAATACATTTGAAGCCCTTAGAAGAACGGTGCCAGAATATTTATCTTTGTGTGTGTATTATGCTAAATTTCCGTTCAGCTGTCTGTCTGTATGTACATATGTACGTCCAATTGTCAGTTTATATGAGGGTGTACATTTATTGTAGGATAAACATACATACCGATTTGCATATGGTTCCATTGCTGAAAGTTTCGAGTATGGTTTCATACTAATATTAATTAATCGTGTTGTTTTCAAAGCGAATGCTACAAACATTTATTTTGTTTTCTTTTATCAGAGAAAACTAGAAATTACACATACCCACCACTTTAACAATATAACCAGGCAAACTTAAAGGTTTTTTCTATTACTATTTATTTGTATAATAAATTTACATGAAGCTAAATGCATAATATATAAAAAAATACTCAAAATTTTGTTTACAGTTTAGCCCCAAGTGTAAACAAAATATATTTTAATGAATAAAAACAGTTTTTTAATTCAATTTAATTGAAGCTCAATATAAATGTTCCAGAAATTTTTAAATGCTCATTTCTTATTTAAAATATGATATCTTTGGATTGAAATATTTTATTGTAAAGCTATATACAGACTGTTGTCAGATCTTACAATATTGTCAGAAAAAGCATTGCAAGACTAGTAGCTGAAAATAAATTGTCAGACATCTTACAATCCAACAAAACAAAAGATCTGATAATTTTTACATATGACAACCGTGTGAACTGACAATTTTTCGGCTGACGATTTTGTCAGAAGAATTTATTGTCATACAACCGTTTGGCAATCAATTGTAAGATTTTCAGACAAATTTGATACATTCGTGTGAATTGACAATCTACATTGTGCTGATCTGACAATATTGTAATATCTGACAATCGTCTGTACATACATAGCTTAACTCATTTTCGAGTGCTGCCAAATGCAGACATTTCTAGAACACTAAATAGGATTTATTCGTTTTTGAAAACTTCTTGTTTTTATAAAAATTCGGTGGAATTCAATCCACGAAAAATTGTTTCAGGATATCCAGCTTGATCCAAATGTTACAATTTTATGAAACTTTCTATTCAATTTCACAAAGTTAAGGCTAAATTGTACTTCTTCTATATATTTTTTTTCTTTCTGAACAATGTAAGATCTGAACTATTTAAAATACCGAAGTAAATATATTTATCTGTTTGGCAAGACAAACAATTGAAACAAATGCCTTGCCAACAGTGTGTTGTTAGCGTTTGTTTTAGAATATTTCGCTGTAGTAAAGCAGTTGATAAATCTCTCATGTCTTGAAAGATTTTATAAATGGTCTTGTGCAGGAGTCTAGTATTTAAAAGGAGATATGGAAGAAATAACTTTCAATTGTATGCAAATTATAAACATATGAAATGTACTTATTTATCTTGAACATTTTAAGTGTTGATAGGAAATATGCAATATGAATGGGATTTGTTTCGCATGGTATTTACAACAAACAACACGTGGGATATTTTTACAAACGTAAGAAATTGTAGCATATTTTCAAGGGCTAGTTAAAATTGCTTGCACATACGAGATGGTCAATGCTGCTCATAATTTTTCCCAATTTGAATAGAGTACTTAGGCTTTAGGGACCAGAGTGTGGTGTCGACTAGCCTGTGGATGAAGGCTTGCCAAATCAATTTCAAATATTATAAATTAAATAATTAAAACAAAGCAATAACGAAATAAATGAAATAACGAATTGAATTGATAGGTTAGGTTAGGTTAGCAGGCTGCTAGTGAAGAATGAAAATTTAGGAGTCTAGCTCACTTGGGTCCAATACGATGATCCCTTTGTGCTGCCTGTAAGTTGAAAGTATAAGAATAAGGGAGAGACCGGGAGTATAGGGAGAATATAGATGGAGAGGATATGGATGGAGAGTTTTTGTATAATAAGAGAGAGTAGAGGAGAGAAGAAGTGAAGAAGTGGGACAAGGAGAGGGTCTAGTACATTCACATGCCGTGAAGGCTAGCGGCCATACCAGCCGCTGCTCCTATTGTATAGACTTAGGTTTCTAAGTCCTATTTCCGATAGCTCGGACAAGCTATTGAAGGATATTCTGCCAAGGAAGTGCAGACGGAGATCCTCCAAAGCAGGGCAGAAGCAGAGAAGATGCGAAATGCTTTCCTCCTCTCCCTCATCATTGCAGCTGTAACAGTAATCATTATACAGGAGACCCATACGTTTAGCGTGGGTTCCGAAAGTGCAGTGGCCTGTAAGTGTGGCCAGGAGATTCCTCAGATGCTTTCTGGTGAAGCTAATGAGGTTTCTGGTTCTGTTAGTATCTAAACGAGGCCAAAGGGTTCTCGATATAACGCAGGTAGGCTCATTGCGCCATCTTTCCTGAGCTAAATTAAGAAAGGCAGTATCGAAGCGTCTCCAGCAAGACGACAGAGGGAGCCCACAGAGATTGTCAATATCGACTTCCCCGAGTAGGGTTCCTCTCTTTGCCAATTGAATTGATGCTCGTAGTTATTTCTCGCAGGTAACTCAAGAATTTATTTTTTACCATTTCGGAGCAAATTATTTTTGTTTACTGGGTTTCTTCCGAGAATCGGTGTAGTTGTATTTATGCAAACAAGTTGCTCTCTCCCACCACACAAATAATATCTTCCAAAATAGGGAAAATAAATTTCAGCTTTTACTCAATGACAAAACATATTTATCACTACACTTTGTTGCCGATTTAGTTTTATATTTGTGTTTGTTTAAGCTCTTTCGTTTTCGTTCTCGTTTTCATTTTCTTTTTCTACTTGCTTCCTTGTCTAGGAATCTGATGTAAGCATTTTGATGTGATGTGTTGGTACTTCTTTTGCAATAAGTAGCAAAAAGTTTAAAAATAATTCTCCAGCAAAGTCAATTGTGTGCATTGCGAGCAAATGTGTTAACAATTAATCATGGAATACAACAATTCTTAAGCAAAAAATAGCACATAAAATGACAAACGATAATTGAAGATTATTGCACCAGTGAAGTTGGTGGTTCAGGCATTTTTTGCTACGCTCTTGTGCATGTGTGTGATTTATTGAATGACAGCATCTTGACTGTGTTCAAACTGAGTATCTATTGTAAGGAATGTAATACAGCAGCATTTATTTTGATTGTCAAATAAAACATTTGAACTATCCGCATTTAAGTCAAGCCGAAGAAGGTAGTGTCAAAAGTACGGCAAGTACGTATTTTCTGAAAACAAGTACGGAATGCTTGATTCATTTATAAAAAACAAACTTTCAAGAAAGGCAAGGATGTATATACCTATATATACCTATATACAATCGTAATAACTTTGCGAGTAGCTAAGAGGATAGTGAATAATCTCATTTCCTGCACGATTCTTACTAGAGATGTGCGTGTGTCGAATTTTTTCAACACGTACGAAACGAGCACGCGAAAAATGTTCCCAACACGACAAAACGAAAAAACGCACGAAATCAAACTAAATAGTAAAAATTAATTTTTTATATTCAAATAAATAATATTGTTTTTTTTTTTTTTGTTAAATTTCAGAACTTTAAGCTCAAGAGATAAATTGGCTGGTGTTGCGTGTTAGACGATAAGAAATATAAAATTTTTTCTTTATTTTAAATTAGTGCATTCATATCTTACACCTAGAATCGTTTTGTGTTTTTCACATAAATTTTCCTTGACACGAAACGGCCCAACCATGCACGAAATCAAATTTCCCGCCACAAGCACTTCGTGTTAAGTCGTGCATATTCATGTTACGTAAAAAAAGAGGTCACTCGGCCATCTCTAACTCTTACTAAAAGTAAAAAGAAAAAAAATAAGATTTAGAACGAGTTTTTTCTTTCTGTGTAGGACTCTAAGCAGCAGTTTAAGAAAAGTTATTGGAAATAGATTCATATTAAATTCATATTTGAAATTCATTTCCATTAAATTAAATGCTTTTGAAAGAATAATTGAAACTTGAAAATGCCAACTTTCTTCAGTAATATTTTCTTTACAATTTACAAGGATATTTCGTCTCACAACTACATTTACATAATTGTAATTCCCTTTTGTTCGTTCTATTAATATTTAAAAATACAATCTTATCACGACTGTTGCTGTTTACTTAACTTGTAATGACAAAAAGAAAATTGCTTTCCAATAATAATAATTTCGGAGATTGCATTGTATGAAAATTTAAATTGAAAATCTTATTTATTTGACTAAATGGCTTGGAAGACCATAAATCCTTACACCGAATTTGTATTCCTACAAAAAAGCAACGTAAATAAAAGGATCCAGAAGTTTTCATAAAAAGTAGAAAATTTATTAATTGTATAATGAAACTTACAGTTGATTTAGCGATGTGCATGTAATTAGAAGAGGGAAATATTTTATGTAATTAGCAATTTATCACAAAGAAGCAATACTAGGACGCTCATGAAATATTAAGTTGATACTACGCATCTCGACAGCTGTGAAGAAACACGTCAGTCATCTTCTTTGCAAAGGTGACATCGGCAGCACAAAATGTTCCGAAATTTATAAAGAACTCCAAATCTTGAACCTCAATTCACTATTTCACCATGTCAAAGACATAAATATCTTATTCAGAACATTGCATGAAATAATTTGGGAGAATTATATCCAAGTTTTGATGTAATGAGATGAACAATTTTCATAAGATAGTGTACAAGATTTTTTTTTTCTAAATAACGAAAAAATCACTCAAAGCACAGCAGTCATATATTTTCGTGTTACTATTTTAAACCGTTTGAATCCGCCAACTGTTTTCATAAGATTATTTGGAAACTAATCAATGAAATAATGAATATAAAACTTTACATATGCGTATACATAATAATAATAAAACAATAAAAAAATTTACAACTTTTACCAGAACAACTTCAAACTCGAATTAATTGACAACGCTGGTTATAACAAGAAATAAGAAGAAATGTAACAAACACAACAATGTGTAATCGAGCTTAATAATTGGCAAATAGAAAAATAATTGTGAACTCTGTGATTGAATTGATGATGAAAGTAATTAAAATTACTTCTACTTTGCTTAATTCGAAACTTTCACAGATTTTTTTTCTCACGCTATTTACTTCAAGCAAAGTATTTTAAATCATTATTTAGTTATGAAAACAAAACTATTGCCAATTATTTGTCTACAACTGTTATTAATTGATTGCACTAATTTCAATACAAAATGTTTGTTTGAATTTCCTTGAGCTAATAATTCCTAAACTTTTCTAATGTTGTTACCTCAAGCAATTCCAACACACACTATAAACATTATTGGCCAAATAATTTCAATATAAATTCAATAAAAAAAACTTTATAGAAGAACTTTTAGTTTTTTTATTGTTCTTTTTAATTGGGTGAAATGTTTTAAAAAGGCTCTATGA
This sequence comes from Tachina lurida, assembly GCA_944452675.1. Classification (NCBI taxonomy): domain Eukaryota; kingdom Metazoa; phylum Arthropoda; class Insecta; order Diptera; family Tachinidae; genus Tachina; species Tachina lurida. The sequence goes on along the minus strand of OX101756.1, from coordinate 148,604,558 downwards.
TTTACAGAATGCATTGCAGCTTAGTTTAATAAGGGGGTCCTCATTATGACTAGTACAAACTCAGAAAGAAAACGATGAAAATGTATGGAAAAGTCCTTGCATCGTTTTTGTTAGTAAGGGCTGAGGTAGTTAGCACGTTGACTACAAAACCGAAGGTCATGGGTTCAATCGCTGTATCCAACAGTCATTAAATAACAACACCACGCATTTTTCTGATGTGCATTAGTGTCCTTTGTATCAGTTGTTATAGGAAAGTTCAAATGATTAAGGCATAGCCACTGGTCACTGAACTATACCGACTTCAGCAGATACTAATGCTAATGTAACATAAGAGCGCCCTCCTTCGTTGTGTAGCAGAATCATCGACGAAGTGAAATAACCAATAAAATGGCTAGAAAACGCAGATTAAAAAAATTAATACGCTTCATTTAACATCAGAGAGGCGCTGCAACACTGCATTATTAAAAACGTGCAAAAAGCAGAGTTGTAAAAGAATGAAGCTTTCCTCTATCTCTTCCTTCACCACCTGTCTTCTCTATCACTATCCCTTTCCTAAAGAAGGTAACACCTAGTAATAGTAGTAGGCATTTATTGCCTGCGTGTTACTTCTCTTAAAAAAATTATTAAAAATAATATATAAAATTTGTTTTTAATATTACGCAGCTTAAAATATTTTTAATATGAATCGTAATACAAATAATTAGACGTACTTGCAATTTTTTTCGCCATACTTCGTTTGCACTAAAAAAATAGTTGCATATACATAACTATTAGTTTCTTTTGCAAATAGATATTAGTATGTCAATTCAAAAAACTAGTTTGCCAGAAAACGAGTTTAAAGTTTTCAATTAACACGCAACTTAATGGAAAGGGAAAATTTTATTTTGCTTTTAAGAGTTGAGTAAACAAGATATTTGCACGATTTTTTTACGCAATATGAATAACGATATGAGGATTAATTCTGCATCATTAACTCAAAAAATTAATTTTTTGAGTTATGATGTTGTTTTGAATAAATGAGCGATATTTCCAAAAATAGTTACACATAGTCCTAATTTACACTAAGCAAGTCTTATTGCTAAGCTGATTAGTTTGTAGGAGAGAGAGAGAGAGAAAGAGAGAGACGAGGGAAACATAAAGGTTTCTTTTGCCCTCGTCTCTCTTTCCTAACAAACTAACCAGCTTAGCAATAAGACTTGCTGAGTGTAAATTAGGACTAATACTATTTTTGCGAATATTTTTTGTAAGCAAACTCACCTAACAACATATATTGTAGCTGAATATTGGCGTGTATGTCACCTACTTAAATATTTAAAAGCACCGTTCACGAACTATTTACAAAATGAAAATTTGCTCAGTAACCATCGTGAAAACCGCTAATGTTGTGGCCCTATTTGCAATTTTTATCGTTTACAAGTACAACAATAAAGAAAGAGATTTTCTAGCGACAAAGTTGTTAATGTCTTTTTTCAATGTTTCTTTTTTTCTACACAACCTTGAATTAAACAAATTTATTTGCCAATAGTTTAACTTTTGAGCAGAGCAAACAGTAACATTTTCAGTTCACATCACCATCAAGGTCTCTTCAACATTATTTTCCATTTTCAGCACAAAAGGAACTAACCAATCCATTTATGTTTTATGTTTGTATTTGTCGGTGGTTGAGTGCGGTGGGGTTTCAGGTCTTCCTTATCGATGTTGTTTGAGCTAATTTTTTAACCGCTCTCCAAAAGTTCTATACAGTTCAACGATAAATTTCCACCAAATTATTGACACTTGAGGTTATTTTTACAAAAGTTGAAAAAGTAATACACTGCAACCGTCTTTTAGCAAACCAAACCATAGACCCAAGGACTAATCTGCAACTCATAATTCACAAACATGCTGCAAACAAGCCCACCACACAAGCTTAAATAAACATGTGTAATGAAAACCCATGAAAATCAACTATGGGAATAAACAAAGTAAAGGATGTGGATGTGGGTGGGGGCGGGATGACTTGAGAAACGAAAAATCTTTCATATTTATGTCTTTTATAAAGTTTTACAACATTATCACTTAGACTACTATTTCTTCACTCTGAACGCACGTTTTAAAAGTGGTAATTTTGTTAATTTTTTTCTCTCTCTTTATTGTTGTTATTTAGAAGATAAAATGTTTTTTAATTTAAGAAAACCTTCAAAGTACGTTTCAACTTGGCACACATGTTCCCAAAAAAACGTAACCACTAATTGCTAATGAAAAACTGTTTGGTTCAGGCACGTATTTATTAAGTTAAACAGTTTTATACATAACTAATAGACAAATTTTATAGGATCCAACATGATTGGAGACTAGTCTGGATCAAACAGTTTTTCATTAGATAGCAATTAGTGGTTACGCTTTGTCGAGCATATGTGTGCTGGATATGTAGTCAGCATTAAACTTATTGTTACATACATCCATATATTCATACATATTACATATTTACCAAATGACAAAGCAGTTTTCCCAATCATTTCCTTTTCTAAACTACCCTGCAGGAGAATAGGTGTCAATTGTCTAAAAGCTACTAGTATAATTACTAGAACAGCAAGAACTAGTGCGAAAAGGGTTAAAGTTGTTGTATAAAATTACTAGTTCTGATAAGTACTAGTATATGAAGTAGTTCCAAGGCACCACATTGCAAAATAAATTTTGACTGTCTAACACAGCACTTGCAATGTACGAAAATTGGTATTATACAATTATTAAAGTTTTAGGTTCACATATAAATAATTATAATCAAATAATTACAATTAAAGTTTAACGTTTATTAACGCACTAATAGTCCCAAATTATTATTTTACTTAATTAGTAAAATAACTTTTTTTTTATTTTTATTTTTTTTTTATTAAATTATATAAATTAACCTTTTGTATTTTTGAATTTTGATAAATAATTGCGAATTTTAACTAGCAGTTGTCACTGTGTAACAAAGGAATAAGACCACCAATTTTATAGAATTTTTCTTTGCAAAAGAACTGGTAATTAACTAGTCCTAAACTAGTACCAATGGCACCAGTAATTTTCTAAACACACTCAATGCTAATTTGAGCATTAACATGTTATAGGAAAGTTTACGGTTGGGAACTAGTGGTGGTATCTTCTGTACTAGTAAAATACCAGTTGGACACTAGTTCAATCTCCTGCAGGGTATAGACTTGATACATACATACATCCATACACACATACATACATACATATATATTTTTGCTAACAACGACACAATGATAAGACTTGCTCTACTCAAGTCTGTTCAATTGATTTGAAAAATGAAAAAAAAAAATTCTTACCTTTCACACTTTGACACTGGAGATTTTCGTAGGATTAAACATAATGAAGGAAAATGTTATTGATTATTCGATAATTGAAAATATTATGTTAGTAAATATCTATGTATGCACATACATAAATACATACATACATATGTATAAAGGTATGTACGAGTATAAAAGTTGCAAAATTTTCTAATTGTTACATGGTAACTTTTAATAAATTTATACAACGGAAGTTCTATTTACATCGTTATTATATTCTTCGAAAGAAAATTTTGCCGGACGCACTACAAAATAAAAATACCGAAACGTGTTTAATAAAACAGACATTTCTTTGAATGGTTACAAGTGACTGGAAGAAAGAGTAGCATTTGATTAAAGCGCAAACGCTGAATTCTCTTAAAATATGTTTATGTTTTTTTTTTTATTGGGAAATTCTCTCTTTACTTGCTGCGTTTTAAGTTTTGGGGATTTCTTCTCGTGATTGGGGAAACAAATTTTACTTAGTTTCCTGGGATTTGTTTTATCGCAAAAATCCCCAGCGACAATCTCTGCACTTCAGTGAACTGTAAGGTATAACAATTTTTATATTCTATCCCAGAATGGCCTAATTGTCAGAACATCTAACATTTCATCTTTCAAGCCAATCAAATTGAATGGCATCAGTATATACCTTTCGGACCATACCAAAAAATTAGGTTAGGTTAGGTTAGGTTAGCAGGCTGCTGGTAAGGAAGGGTGAAATTTAGAGTCCAGCTCACTTGGGTCCAATGCAATGATCCCTTTGTGTTACCTGTTAATTGAAGAGAAGATAGTGAGAGAGGGTGCTAGGGAAATGATAGTGATAGAGAAGACAGGTGGTGAAGGAAGAGATAGAGAATAGAGGAAGGCTTCATTCTTTTACAACTCTGCTCTTTGCAGATATCTTTTTGATAATGCAGTGTTGCAGCGCCATCTGGTGTCAAATGAGGCGTGTTAAATTGTTAAGCTGTGTTTTAGTAGCCATTTTATTGATTATTTTACTTCGCCAATTATTCTGCTACACAACGAAGGAGGGCGCTCTGATTATTATCTGATGAAGTCGGTATAGTTTTAAGTGACCAGTGCCTTATGCCTGCATCACTAGAACTTTTCCCACAACAACTGATACAAAGGACACTAATGCACATCAGAAAAATGCGTGGTGTTGTTATTTTTAGTGACTGTCGGAGACCGGGCTCGAACCCAGGCTGCGGGCTTTTGTAGTCAACGTGTTAACTACTACCCTCTACCAAAAAATTATCAGTTATAAAAAATTAACAAGGAGAGAGAATCTAGAAGTGAGGGAAACTGAAGCCTTAACGTCAAGTTTTCAGAAAGCAGGAATTCAATCGATACTATTTTGCAGTACATATTAAAGTCCTGCACAAGACTATTTATAAGACCCTTCAAGATATGCGACATTTTTTAAACGCTTTACTACAGAAAAATATTCTAAAACAAACGCTAAGCAACACTGTTGGTAAGATAAACAACTCAAAAATGAAAAATGTCGCATGTCTTGAAAGGAAGATTTGTGGAAAGCGTTGGTCTCAGCAAATAATCAATCTCGTATGGAAAGGATTCTTCACATAATGGCAATACTGATAACTTGTGCCCTAAAAATCTGTGAATCTGTTGGCTTAAAGGAATAGGTGCATGGAACCATCGACCATATGGCCAGTTCATTTCTTTCTTGATGGCAAAATGTTCTGCTTGTACGATTGGATAAACAGTCTGAATAATATTTTTATCTCAAATTCTGCAGTGTAAGCACACATCAAACTCTCATTCGTCGTTTATAGCCGTCTTTCTTCTCTTCTGAACGAATGCTTTGGGATGCAATATTCGATACGGTTGGGAATTATTGCAATTCCAATTGCTATAAGGGATGAATGAGAGTTTGCTGGGTTGCTTACCCTGCACAATTTGGGATAAGAATATCGTTCAGACCTTAGGATGCTATATTGTCTAACCAATATAGCATCCTAAAAGCAGAATAATCTGCCATCAAAAAAGGAATGAACTAACTAAGGTTTTGTATTGTAATATCCAGACTATTGTTGATAGTCAGGCAACAATCACCCAAATCAAGTATAGCCGTAGAATGATCCTGGCATCACCCTCACATGGACATGAGGATATAGGCTCATTTCAGGTAACACTATCCCGGATGATCTGGCTAAGATGGAAGACCTCTATCATCTTGCTGGGGACAAATTGATGATGCTCTTATGCAGACGGCTCAAACCAGTAATGTTGGAAAAAAAGAAACTTTTATACATTTGTTGAGTTAAATGTCCTTGTGAATTCTTTTGCTTGCTGTCTGAATATAAAGAGGTACATATGTACATATGTATGTGGGTGCAACAAAAAAGTTGTCCTGTAGGAACAAAGAAAATTATAGGAAAAAGAAGAATCTTAATGCTGGCGACAACACCGCTTAATTTGAAGCAAGCAGGCATCAAAATCTAGTTCACTAGAGACACTTTCCGGAATTCGTCGCTGTTAAGGGAAAAAGAGTGCTTAACGTGATGCATATCGTTAGTTTACACGTAAGACCATGTATCTGTATTCTTTTTCATAAATTTTACAGGAGAAAGCAAAAACTTTATGAATTCCTCCACGTAATAGTAGTTGAGTGATTTTTGTTTTTCATGTCACAGTTTTTTAAGGACGAAGTATAAAACTTCAGAGATTAATGCCTTTTGGTTAACAAAAAATCATGGGTTTTCATATAAGCTAACGATATGTATGTGTATGTATGTATGCTTATCTTTTTATTAACTCTCGTCAAATTTGTTCAAAGACTGAAGAATTTAAAATGTTTGAGAAATAAATTCCCTCCCTAGAGTACAGCATAACATAACATAATAACAATTTTGCGATACGCGCACAAAATTTCTTGTAAATTTTTTAATCTCATTTATAAAATGCAAAGTACGCAAATACTGCTTTAATTTATGATTTATTGTCCTATTTTTAATAACGAAATTCCAGATATTTTGCTATTCTATTTTATATTTTAACTTATCGTACATACTCGTGATTGTTTTTGTTGCTGTGTTGCTGTTGTTCAGTGTAGCAAGATAAGCGGATTTGTCCCCAAATTGGAGATTTTGTATTTAATTTGGGAAGTTTGTATGTTCGCATGTTTGAAAGAAGCAATCTCCGGTCCGATTTCAAAAACTTTTCGGTGAAATGTAGAGGGTATTTATTGTCCCGTGGCATTTCTCACGATTTGTGAGGCTGTTAGCCTTCGTTTCGTTCTCCGAGTTTAAAAGATGGATAGAACTGATTCTAAAAGAACACATGGGGTATATACTATTTGTTTAAGAATTAGACCAAAAGTAGGCATGGGAAAATGTCTACATTCCGAAAGTATTCAACAAAAAGTTTGACAAAAAGGAGAAGCAACTATCCAGTCGATTTTTATAAAATTCCAAAAAGAGATACACCTCCGTCTAACGAAACACATTGGATATATATTTTTTTAAGAACTAGAATCAAGACGGGGATAAGAGGAGAGGTGATTTCTTCCTCTCCGAAACCCTTTAATAAATTTTTATGAACATAGGTACATCTGCATCTAAAAGGACACAGGCTTCATATTTTTCTTTAAAGTAGGAGCAGTGGCGAAACTATTTAAGCAATTTTTATGAATTTTAAAATATACATATATATGAGCTTGGGGAATATTTTTGCCTCTCCGAAACTATCCAACCAAAATGAGAACGATTCGTTGGGAAATTAAGATCGAAGCATTGTCAAACCAAGAACATTTGTTGACAAATTGTGAACGAGTCGTTCTTAAAAGTTTGACATTATCCGTTATAAAAGTGAGAACAAACGTGCTTAACTCACTTTTGCCAACGGATGGTGTCAATTTCGTTGTTTTTCTACCGGGTTTTTTCCCATCTGTGTATATATGCAAATACCACTCGCACGCTGATGAATTTAATAAACGCAATAAATAGTATTTTGAGAGAAAGTTGCAATTGAATATCTAATAAATAAGTACCTCAGTTTTTGACTCGCTACAAACTGAATATATGTATAATATATACAGTGAAACCTCTCATTAGAGGTGTCCGCTTATGAGAGTGGTAAACATTCATTTATTTTAATTTTGGATCTACAAAACATGTCCGGTTATCAGAGGTGTCCGGTTACGGGAGGTGTCCGTTATGAGAGGTTTCACTGTAATACCACTTTGTATGCAACCATGTAATCTCTACCAATGTCTAATTTTTTGTTTCTTTTCAGCTACATATGTATGTATGTATTTGCAAAATGAATATGAAATGTGAAATGCCTCGCATTAATGTTTAATGCAACAAATTTCATGGAAAAGGTTATTATATATAAGTCGCATCCATGTTTTCAATTAGAGATGCTATACAAATTAAGAAACCACACAATAATCGAGCTATAAAACAAATTAAGCTTGATAAGTTAATACTTTACAATCTCTACTCCCTTCAATATCCTTTTCTTAAATAAGGATACACAAATAAATACACATGTATATCAGTAGGCATATAAATTGTATAAGTGTTACTTCTGTTAAAAAAAAGTATAGAATATCACAATCAAATATAATAATTGTGAGTCATGATGCTTAATTTACATAAAAATATTATATATATGTATGTGACCCGGTCTATGAAAAGTTGGCTTATGACTCACAAAATTATTTTTCACTTTGTTTTTGGTTCGGATAGTTTTTGAGACGCTCTTTAACATGATGAAAAGCAAAAAGTCCTAAATTGCAAAATTCTTCATCGACAGACATTATATGTTATCACGTCAAAATTTCCTAGAGTGGAAAAGGAGAAATTGGAAATAAATGACATTTTAACAACAACAGCCGTACACAGTTTTTTTTTCCTCAAAACTTCACTAGTTTATAACGGAAAATACCAACAGAAACAGAACGAAGGAGAACAACTACCGAGAAACTGACGAAATGCATTGTTTATCTTTAACAGCTGATTTCTCGAAATTTTGTTTTTGAGTCATAAGCCACCTATTTATAGACCGGGTCACATATATGTATATTGGTGACGAAACTGAGGATTCTCTTGTTGATATATATATACATATATAGCGATATTTGTTTACTTTCTTTATATTGGGGAGAAATAAATTTTCTGGCAACATTTCTTATTGTTGCTGTTGATTTAATAATGCGTTATTCAATCTACTGTGTTGATGAAGATATTATTGATTTTAATTTTTTTTGTAAAGAATAGAAAAAACATAGAAATTCGGCTTGGAACATTTTATTGTAGCAACCCAGCAAAAATATTTCGAGATTTTGTAATGGGTAGTGCTCTTTTAATGGCTTACAAAGTAATGAGTGGTACTTACTTATATCATTACGTGAAAGTACTTATTGTAGTACTTTCCAGTTAATAATGAAGTATATATAAAGAAAAATTTATTACAAAATTTAAGTATTTTTGCATATTATTCAATATACATATTCACATATTTTCTTTGCAAAATTATGATTTTTAAAAAATTCTATTTATTTTTATTAGCAAAAAATTATTTTTGAACAATCTTAAGCAAAAAGTAATCTACAAAATAACCCATTAATTTTTTAATACTTTTGGGTAATCAGTAATCTATTAAGTTTTGGATATTTGTAGGCAAAAAGTATAGGGTACCGCATACTTTTTTAACTTCTCAAACAAAAATAATGGGTTATTCAGTCAAATTGTAAGTACTTACGACTGAAGAGTACATACACTTTTTTGCATTCTAGTAAGCAAATTTTTTTGCTGGGAAGTTATTTTTCCTTGTTAATCCGTTCTATTTAAATAAAGTCGTTTATTACATTTGCGCGAGTTTCTGTTTGTCTATAACCTTTTGTATGTAGTTATTTGCATTTCATTAAGTATTTATTTTCGCTTTTTGGCAATAACTAGACAGAGATAACTAAGTCACTGAAATTATTTGTTAGACGCGACGCTAAACTTGGCATCAATTTTGTGGCATCTTTAACTGGTGCATATTAAATGTAGTCTTATTTAAATAAATGAGCTACAGTATTATTTTGGCAACATGATTAGTTTAAACTCGAACATGCAACTTCGAAAGCTCGCGTCTATTTTTGATAAACGCTATTGTTTGTAAAAGTCCACATTTTGAGAGAGGAATTGACAACTATCAAATCAGAATATCAAAGTTAAATCTCAGGATTCTACCTGATTGCCTGCAGGTAAGAAGCACCCACGTAAAACTGGTATAAATATAGTATAAGTGCCGAAATTGAACCAGATTTTAATGAGTTCCTCCGTACACTTTGACATAAAAAATCGGCGCATAATGTGGGCTTACTCCAGGTTACATCACACCGTAACTTTTAATTTAAAATTGTATGGCTAAGCTCGTTAATACCATGTTCAATTTTGATACTTATGCTAACTTCATCACCATTTTACATTATTTGTTTCTATGTTTTGTTTTAATTATTCTATAGCTTGAATTTTTTAGGAAGCCAAATAACATTTGTTAACGGTTAAGAAACAAATAACACCAAAGTTATATAATAGTAAATATTTTGGCAATTACTAGCAGAACGGAACAACATATTGTTTTCGAAGGCCACCACACCTTCATCATCCGCGTTTTTGTGTTTGTTTCAGTGCAAATAGAATATGTGAATTGTTCTGATTCATCGTATTTTACTATCTTTAATTTACAACAGCCTTGCAATTGTTGTTTGTTCTTTACTAATTATAACTTTGGTGTTATTTGTTCCTTAAAAACTATCACATCTAATTCGGATTCCTAAAAAATATGAATTTATCCTTATCAAAACCAAACACAGAATTAAAAAAATATAATTAATGTTTTCAATGGACATTTTTAAAACCAGGCATAATTCTTATATATTTTATAATTATAATGTGGCATCCTTAGAACTCAGAGTTGATATTTAAGAAGTTAGCAGATTGATTTTAAGGTGCTATGCATAAGCCCTATTCTAACGAGTTGCTAAGACAAGTCAGCATTCTACGCGGTAGCTCGTTGTCTAAGCTAGTGCTACATTTTTGTTGTACACGAGCCCCGAAATTTCTAAAAGAATTCCGACAAGCATATTAATTTTGTATTATTTATTTTAAAGTTAACTTGTTGTGGCGTTCGTTCTGATAGAATTTTGTAATTATGATCCTTAGAATGATATAATGTTGAATAGAGGAGTACAATATATATCCAGTGCTCTTTTTCTTCCACACCTGTCAGTAAGTTTAAGGCTACATCTGTGTGGATAAACTTCAAAATTCAACCAGGAATATTATCTTCTTTGAACTTGAAAAGTAGAGAAACCAAATAGCCGAAGTTCAAACAACTACTCCCTTTCAGTTACAGGAGTTTACATAAATTTAATGTGAAGAAAAATAGATTACAACATTTCATAAGTATTAGAGAAGAAGGAATAACTTGCGATGCACACGAAGGCTCTCATGCTAATAAATATTTTATATTTAAGCAAATGTTTCACTACATTGTGCTTTTGAGACTAACATGGTTTGTTTGTGTATGTGGGCCCCCGATTTGGATAATTTTTTTTGCATATAACTTGTTTGCCTTTACTTTCCATTTCACTTTCCTAAATTTGTGTCTATTATGCAGAAGGGAAAATAAATTTAGCGCGTAATCAGAATTTAATGTTTATTTCACAGGCTGTTCGTTTCCTTTTGTTTTGTTGGTCTGGCGTTCATGAGTGTGTTTGTGTAACACAAAAGGACACAAGTGCTAACAATCTTGGTATTAAGTAATTTGTGGTTTTTGCTTTGCTTATTGTGTCGTATAGAAAGAAATGTGTAGGCTGGTAAGGGTTACTTTTAAGCTGGCAGGCATATCGCAAATCGGAAGCGGCTAAAACACTGTCAATTAGAAAAGGATAATCCGCATGATATTCATCAGTGAGATTACTCTCGTTTACTTACGTACACAATGCGCGGTTTTTAAAAGGACTAAAATAAAAGACAAAGTCTCGACAATCCTTATACGATGGCAGTTATTGCCATAAAACAAACTACTGAATTAATTCTCTAACAGGCACTTACGATTAAATTGATGAGAATTAACAAAAGCTTTAATGATATTGATGGAGGTATAATTTTCAGCACAAAATATTAATTTTCATTGCATTAATTTTATATAAAATTTAAAATAAATATGTAATGTGATTCCGCCTTTAAACGATAATGCGAGGTCAAAAATTAATATGTTAAGTTACTTGTCAGTGTATTCCAATATTCACAGTCTTTTTTTTTATCAAGTTTTAAGTCAATGTCACATTTTATCATTGGATTTAATTTGACTGACATACATACGAGTATTGGTATCGCTGTGTGGTGTGCTTTTAAATATTTATTATGTGCAGTACAGACAAACAAACTGCCCCTGCACATACATACATACGAATACATTCACAAATACGAAAAGTTATCAGCATCAATATGAACAATTGAAAGGATATCAATGTCGACTTTGAAAATAACGGCAGCACAAATGTCGTCATGGCCTTTAATGCTCCGAAATGGTTTATTGTGGCCATTGAAAGGCAACAGCACAAAAAAAAACTAATATCTATAACTATGATAATTTTTTGTTACTACTTACTTTAATGCTCGCATTATGGCAAACAACGAAAACCATGCGAATATATCTGGACCGCTTAACGCAAAGTTATCGTAAGTTTCAAAACAAAAATTTAAAAACAAATACTATATACTTCATTCTTTTATTACAATTTTAAAACTAAACACATATCCCCGTATTAATAAAAAAAATAAAACGAATTAGAAATCCAATTTAGGAAAATTTTGTATGAAAAACTTTAAATAAAATACATTTCAAATTCATTTTAAGTTTTATGAATATGGGGGATAAAACATATTTGATAATTTGCTTACAAGTACGAAATAATCTTTGATGAATTGCGACAAGGTCTTACTTAAAATAAAAGAGAACATACTCGTACCATTTCATTATAATATTGTTATTTAAGGATCTAGAACGCTATTCCATAGCCATGATGATTAAGGCAAGAAAGAAAATACGAAACATATTTTGTTTCATCAGAATTAAATCACATAGAAAGAAATCACTCAGCAGTTGATAGCTTTGCAGTTAATGTAAATTTTGGTTATTCTAACCATTGTTGGTTGTTGTTTTGCTTTTAAAGCATGTTGTTGTTGTGGTTTATATGAACAAACTATTTTTCTGGTTCAAATAATTAATTTGAAATTGAGAGTGTAAATGGTTGTTGTTGTTGTGAAATAACAAACTATCATGCAAATTGTTGTTGCACTTAAAATTTATACAGTTGGCAAAACTAAGTAGAAAAAGCAACGTTGCTAAGGTCGGTTAAAAATTAAATAGGTAACTCGAGAAATTTCAGTTATTGGATTTTATGGAACTAAAATTTGTTGATGCGATTCGGTTGAATAAATATAAATGGTAAAAATATAATTTAAACTTAAATAATTGATTTAAGTTGTTAGTATATTGTTTTGTTAGTGAAAATTTCTCTCCTTTATGCTTAAAAAAATACTTTTACTCTCGGTTTGGCTGGGCCAATAAAATTACAACCCGATATAGTTTGTAATATATCACTTATGACAATTTCGCACTAAAGGCTCCACTTACACATACATTTAAGCATATCATATGAATACCCGTATAATCCATATGCATGGAGGTTTTCTACGTAATCATGAACATTTATATATACATATGTGTGTGTGCTCTGCATACCAAAAAACCTGCTCAGCCACACGAATGAGATCACTTGAAATTTTCTGTTTCACATTGACATGCCCTGACGCGAGTATATTTCAACATTCATATTGATCTCTTACGGGTCAGTTTTAATCATTATCTGTCCAGTGTCCACCAATCTTGCAATGTCATGTGACGAAATAAAAAATTTATCATGCGACCGTGTCTGTTCATTTAATCTCATGCTTGTACGTGTTACAAACTCATGAAAACTTAATGCGAATGACGAAAACAAATTGATATAAATACAATTTAAAAAGACAATGTGCGTTATAAAACTACAAAAGTAACAACAACGAGATAAAGGGTTTAGCACCAAATGCAAAAAAGTATTAGCACAGATTTTTGCTTTTAACCAACTCGTTTTCAAATTGCCAAATTAAACAGATGTTAAGTAATTACTCAACATAATGATATGCTCCCATCTCTAAATTATTTACTTCTTTTGGATAAAAAAAGGCAAAACCTTTTGTTATCCCAATATGGTCTGGGATGCCAACTGTGTTCTAGATTCTAATACATGGAATATTCAGGCTTTGGGATATTCCTTTTAGTTTTATATTTCTCAAACATTTAAGTATAATGTTTGGGCTTAATAAAAAGCAAGCATAGAACCAGAAATGGAATTAGAGTTTTTACATTAAGTTATACATGAATATGTACCTATAAGGGAAGGCTCAAAGTAAAAATGCGCTAACTCGAATTTTTTTTACGACATTGAGCTTTTCAGTGATTCCAATATGTACACAAAAATTCACAAAAAATTATTGCAATAGTGCAAAAAAATAACACTTTTACAAACAATTGTACAAAAAAGTTACATATTGAATATTACAGTTTCTGTTATATTTTTACCTTCTCCTTTCTACTTGAGACCAGAGATATTCTGATCATCTCAAAAGAGAATCGGAATATAATGAACATGTTTGCATAAATACCCACGCCATTAAGGTCCAAATTGACAGTGTATAGTTAACTAATGCCCGTTTTTTCACCAGTTCATCATCAACCCCATTTTTGTCATGTTTTTTTTTGCTCTTCACATAATATGTTTATGTACATATGTATGTATATTAAAAATATGATTCAAAATTTTAACTAGTCTTAATAATTATTTAACTTACTAACTAGCTAACAAACGAACACTTGCTTTCCTACTTTTTCATCTTAGTGACTTTCACAAACAGAAAACTTTTGCCAGGAATTAAAAATTTCACTTCATACCTGTTACATACAAAAGTTGCAGGTAAATTCATACACACCCAGACACTACTTACATAAATATATACATACATACATATGTAAGTATGTATATGCAAGATTGATTTTTTTTTGTGTGAGTCAAATATGTTTTTGCAAAACAGTAGTTTTCTAAAATAACATAACATTAAGTGTTTTACAAATGGCGCTCGTTCATTGAAAACATCTGCCTGTAATGGCAACAAAATTGTACCTAATTAAAAATTTCCATTTTCAAGATAAAACTTTGGTTTCTTTTCATTGCATTCATCTCTGCGTACGCAGGAGCGATGCCGCCGAGAATGTTATTGCAACAAAACTTTTAACGTAAATTATAAGTCATTAGTATAAAATTAAATGCAAAAAAAAAAAATAATGTGAAAAAGAGGAAATTAAAACATATTTATGCAAATAAATACTCAATTTTATGTTGCAACACAAATGATACATACATAAATATCGTACTTTTTTCAAAAGCCATACAATCAACTACATGTTTATCAGAGAACAGCAATGAGTAGCGAAAAAGTGAGTAGAGTCGAAACATGACTTATAATTTCTTGTACTTAGGCGCACTCATACTTATTGCAATGTTGTCAATGAACCATATTCACTCGAAAGTTTGAAGTGCGCATCGGACTCATACTTAGCAACATTTATGACGTTGTCGATTTCAACTCTTCTTAACTCAATTCCTATGGACGATGCAAAATAAGTATGAATCATAATGCGAACTTCGCATACGAACACTAAAGTTCTCATTATGAGTTTATGTGTTTCTCTATTGCTTTATTTTTGTGTTTTTGTGAAAAACAACGATATTTACTATTATTGTATACTGCTTGCAAACTTAGCTTTTAAATAGACATACATGCATGAATTGAGTGAGCTGAATCAATGTGAGTAGTATAAGTATTTTCCTGAAATTAGAAATCAGAAAGGAAACAGAAAGGAATTAAGTCCTTCAAAACTACTTGTATACGTATGTAAATGTATATTACTATGTATGTATGTGTATAAATAAATTAAAAAAAGATTTCCGAAAACATAAAAAAACAAAAATTGCAGTAGTGAAGCTCGCACCGAATTCTGCAACTTTTTACTCCTTAAACTCATAAAATTCTTCATATATAAAACGTACATATGTATGTATGTATGTATATGTATATATATTTTCCTTAGTACTATAATTTTTTAACATAAAAATATACACTTGTATTTATGTAATTAAGAAACTTCTTTGACAGGTTGAAAATGTGTTAAAAACAAAAATTTAACTCCAGGAAACAAGGTCTATTTATCAGGTAAATGCAATCCTCCTGATGATTCGTTGTGTTTTCGTTTTCAAACAGTCAAAAGTTGTTCACTTTTTTGAATACCATACACTCTAGTTCATGTTTGTGTGTGTTTCTGAAACCTTAGATATAGTGTTGTGTCCTGTATTGCTGTATTTTTGTAGAGTTACATAGACCTATCACCAAGACACAAGAACGTAATTTTACAAAATTAAACATTTACGAGTATTTCAAATCTAAAGACTTTTCACATTAAAGTTTAATTTAAAAAAAGGAATTTTTTTTCGTTTGATTTGTTTTTAGTTCTGTTTTTTTAGTTCATAGCTGATCGTAAGAAATGGGTTTATTTACGATTTATAAGTGTAGCTGGAAATTCTTTATTCCAGAATAATTCAGCACATCGCTTTGGCATTGCTTAACTAAGACTGCGCATTGGTCGACTCATATTTTTTTTACCATTTGGTCTAAATTATTTCCCATAAAGATAACTTATTTTTAAGTTTTTGAGCAGGCAATTCTCTTTTTATAAAACTCCATAAATTTTCTATCGGCTGCAAAGTCTAAACTTTTAATTTTGTTTGCACTAATCTAGCTTTTGACCACTCTTGCGCATGGCTTGAGGTCATTATACAAGATAATTGTAATATCGCAAATATCATTTCGCAATATATTTTATAAATTCGCCTAAGTCTGAATGAACTAAAGCACCACACAGCATCAGTGATAATCCACCAATTGTATATTCTATTATATGTACATATGTATGTATTTATGTACATAGATATGTATGTATGTAGAAAAAGTTTCATGCAACAAATTTCTTGAAAAATTTCACAATGTAAATTCGGTATTTTTCTTACTCTGAGGTACAGTGAAACTTCGTTATAACGAACTTCTTTATAACGAAAAACTTAATATAACGCAAGTTTTATTAAGTCCCTTGTGAAAACATCTTTATTGCAAAGTGTGCTGGTTAATTTTTTATTTACCTCATGAAATATAAACTTTTATTAGCATTCTCATGTTAAATAGAATTTGAATAAAGAAAACTATATTTATAACGAATTTTTTTCGTAATTCTTCGAATTTCGTTGCATCAAGGTTTTTCTGATTATATTTATAGCATATCAATGGATATAACGAAGTATTTACGGATCCCCTTGGAATTCGTTATATCGAAGTTTCACTGTATGTATGTTTGTTAAATGGTTTAAAGTTAAAAAATAATCACACATTTTGAAAAGGACGGTGCAATTTGTTGATGGAAATAAAGGTACGTAGCGGAAAAATTATTATATCCAGAAAACTAAAAGAATAGATCTAAAGGTTTATTGTTACTTGATGTTAGCGAAGGAATTGTGCCTTGCATAGAAAATTGATTGTTTTTATTAAATATGTACATATACATACATACATACATACATATCGAGCCTTATTTTCGATTTTATCGTCAGCGACAAAAATTAAAGTTTTCAGGAGAAGGGTTTTTTTAAATATTCAAGTATGTTTTGTACGTAAATTGTCACTTACGATAAAATTGAACAGCCCGTATCTTAAAAGTTATCAACAATTTTGGCATTTTGATAATTCTAAACTATGGATAGGCCCTCAAAACTTTAATTTCAATAAAAAAGTATATTTTCGATAACATGTCGCTTACGATAAAATCGAAAATAAGGCTCGATATATACATAAGAATGTATGTCTCTATATATACACATGTATGTATGTAAATGTATTTGCATCCTGCAAGAAACAACAACATGTTAATGCATGCATGATAAATACATATACATGTTTCATGTTTTTTTTATCATGGTCTTGTCATTGAATATTGTACTTTTTCGGTAATTTTATCATTTTGCCATTCAATGTAATTTGACAATGTCATATTTTCTAAAGTGACATGTTTTCATCCAATTTATTTACAAATTTTACAAATTAATTTCGTTTACTTCGAGCATATGTATGTACATACAAATGTATGTATGCTTGTATGCATCTGGACGTATGTATGTTTATGTACATACATACATACATACATATATATGTATATTTGATGTGTTGCGAATTGCATAAACCCTAAAACATTTATTTTGATGCAAGCACATCCGAATGCATGAGCGAATTAAATGAGCTCTTAGTAAATTATTTCCAACCCATTAGGACCTCTAACTTCAGGTTGGTTTAATATATGTATGTATAATACATCTGTTCCCAAATTTTCTTCATGAATGGGATGTTCACGATAAAAATGTCTACTAAAAATCAGTTTTGGGATTTTTTCACGAAACTTTACAGCCAAAGCTAAGCCTGGGCGAGGAAAGATATTCAAGACTTCAATATACGAGTATGTATGTACACAGAAATATACACATGTATGTATATCTGTTGGTTTCTGGTATTTATGTC
This sequence comes from Tachina lurida, assembly GCA_944452675.1. Classification (NCBI taxonomy): domain Eukaryota; kingdom Metazoa; phylum Arthropoda; class Insecta; order Diptera; family Tachinidae; genus Tachina; species Tachina lurida. The sequence continues at coordinate 148,586,494 of OX101756.1, read as the reverse complement.
ACCTGTTAAGTACTCCAGTCTACTCTAAAGATGCTTCCACACGACCTGATTTGTCTGTTATATGTTTGCTGTCAAATGTACATGTTTAATTACAACTGACATAATCACTTTCTTTAGATTTTTCCCAGCAACAGTGTGTGTGTGTGTGCTGTTGTCATACCAAAACAGCTGATGTCATATGTTTTGTCAGACAAGAATGGAAAGCGCACTAATTGAAATGTTGTCATCGGACATTGCTGGCTGACTTGTGCAGATACAAAGTCTTAGTACATGTGGTGTATGTATTTTGGGGTTTAGAATTTTAGATATCAGATGTAAAGTACAGACCGTGTTAAAGAAGCTTTACGTAGCATGCATGAAAATTTCTTTTTATGATTATTCAAATAAATGTTATGAAATCACTCATACTTTACGTTTGTTACGAAATTAATTTCATGAAATCAATTGAAATTCAATAATATATAACTTTACAATCAGCATAATAATAATTATCACTGTAATTATTGCAAGGCCATCAGATATTAAAATCTAACATTTTCAACCAAATAAAATCGCATGCATAAATAAAAAATTATACATGAAATGTACATATGTATATAAGTATAGTATGTATGTACATATGTATGTATGTATATACTTCAATTATTTTATTTAACAATTTGTTTTAGTACTGTAATATTTATGTTGTTTCTAATGTAAATCGTCGTACTCCGATGTCCATTTTTGCATATTAAATAAATAGTTTTAAAAATTTTATATGAGCTGCAGAATTATTTAAAATTATAATCATACACATGGCATATGTTTATATGTATGTGTGGATGTATGCCTGTACATATTTTTATCCAACTCGGTAAATAAAAAAATCACTAAACTGCATATCGTTACTTTAATATAGAAAGGCCCTAACTCATTATTTTTTTTGAAATCGAATTGTTTGTATATTTCGATAGAAAAACATCTAATCGGCCATGTCACAGAGTTCAATTCCGTTCGGAAACGAATTCAATCCACCTCAAAATGCCAAGCCCTAGCCGAAGCATATTCCAGCATACCAGCGCCCTCTGGACACATCTGACAAATTTCAGTATTTTAGTTTTTTTCTTCTTTGGACACAAAAAGGGGGTGGATTTAATTCGGTTTCCGAACGTAATTGAAGTCTATGACATGGCCAAATGTATCGAAAAATGCAAAAATCACGATTTCAAAAAAATAATGAGTTATAGAGCCTTTCTATATTAAGGTAACAATATATAATATAAAATATATTATAAATAATTAAGTTATAAGTTCTAAAGACCTCGTGGATAATATTGAATACTTTGCGAGCCGGGCATACAGTATTGTGCAAAACAAAAAGCATCTGACTTTACAAAAATAAATGGAGACAATGGCGTTATTCGGTGTTTGATGCAAATGGTCTTGCATAAGTGCAAATGCAAAAATAGATTGTGTGTGTATTTTGTTGATGGATTTTAAGGAAAAGTTACGATATTTTGCATTTACAATGACGCAAGGCAATTTGCATCAAACACCGAATACCGCCAATTATTTCTGAATATGCCACAAAAACCACCACATTTTTACCATATTTTTTTAAATAACATTAAATAAAAAACATCAAAAGGAAACGATTTTCTAAACATACCCGTGTATTTAAAAAAGTGTTTTTTCTAAAGTTATTTTAAATAATCCAGGCTTAACTGAAAGCGTAGGGTGTGTTCGCAAATGTATCACTGCTCTGCATCATACGTGCAAACTTTTATTTAAAATGCAATATGAGTTCGCTGATAATCTGTTTTAGTAGTAATCATGTTTGTACAACATATTTTTTACATTTATTTGTGCGTTATCTACTTCAGTCAACCAGTTTAGCACATTTAAATTTCCGTTAGCAGCGCAGTGATGCATTTACAAACAGACCCATACATACATATTTCTATTTTTCTGTAAAGGACAATTTCTTTCCAAAAAGCTGTACACATCAGTGTTAAAGTGAATTCCGGTACGCAAAATTTTAAAGGAGCTAGTCGATATTCAAAGTGAGCGCCCAACTTAAAGATGTTCGTTCTCTTTTTGTACTTTAAATTCAAAATTTGTAAACTAAGTTTTTTTAAATTTTACTAAATCCACACACCATTAAGAGATAATGTTATCAGCGTTGCCGTTTTGGTTACTTTTTTTTCCAATGTGTACTTGTGTACTTTTTTTCCATTTTTGTTACTTTTTTTCAACACAAAAATAACCAATTTGATAAAGAAAAAAATTTTATCCCAATAGAAATTGCTCAGATTTTTTAAATTGAATATAAAAAGTGTTGATATGGATAGACAGTTGAATATTGGGACAAAGTTTCCAAACATACAAATTATCAATGATAAATGTTTTGGTTACATCATTAGTTTTGTTGTTTAGTTTTAATGATTCTGAAAGGATATTTTCGCAGCTAAATTTAGTCAAAACTAAACGCAGGAATAAGCTTGACTTTAAGACCAACTCTATAATGCGTATGTACATATATTTTAATATCTATCCACTCATGTGTTTGAATAACGAATGTAAATAAATTACATTTAATTATTAGGACTTTTTTCTTTTGTTATTGCTAATAATATTATTACAGGAGTTCTTTTTTAAATTGATTTTGACTTTAACAACTAAATTATATGTAATGGTTTATTTATACTATATGGTTTTATAATACCTATATTTGTGTCAATATGGAATAATCGCTTAAATACACTTAAGCACATTTAGCTTTTTTACCATATATTACGCCCAGTTGAAAGTTGCAGTGGTTACAATGCAATATATGCAAATAATATAACGATAAGACAACAATTTTTCGATTAAGCGATTATTCCATGTTGCCACAGATGTATTTCTAAACTGAAGTATAAATAAAACAGTACACATATTAAATACATATAAATTTTGGTTACTTTTTGTTTTCATATTTTGGTTACAAAAATATTTTGGTTGTGGCAACGCTGAATGGTATACGACTATCATTAATTGCGAGTCGCACAGAGAAGTTTGTCCTCATAGAGAAAATAAAACTATGTATTTGTAATTTTTAGCTTAAAGACGCCACACAATAAAACAAATAATATGTATAAAAGTGCATACGAGTATGTACAAACCCGAGAATAAATGCAGGCATGTCCGCCCAAATGCAGTTTACAGTAAGTAACATTTCCGTTACGATTTTAACACATCATTGTTGCACTTGTATTATTTGTATCGTTGTATTGTCAGTAATAATAAATGTTTAAGTACAGTTCATTTATACATACATACATACATATTCATTAACATTTGTGTGTTCATTCCTTCTTCCTTCCATTCATTTATACATTTCCTCATCCCAGACTGCTTCTGTTTGCAATTGAATAGTTTACTATGCCCAAGTATTATTAAATATAGCTAACCTGAATGCATGTACAAGAGTTCATATTGAAATTACATTCATACATACGTTGTTTTACCTGGTTTTTTAAGTCTTTTTTCCAATTGAGCACAGTGGGTAAGTTTACCCATCATATAAATTAAAGTATAAGGATTGTGAAGTTTTCGGTAAAATCGTGCTACATTATTATTTTAATATTTCCCCTCTGTTTCCTGTTTGTTTGAAGATTGTATTTAAAAATTATTTCAAAAATGTTTTTATAAAAAACAGAATGTACAAATTAAACAATTAAGAAAAAATATAAGTGCAACATTTTTAAATTCCCTTCATTTCCTGGTGCTCGTCAACAGTGGCTAAGAGCTGTGAAATAGACTTGCCAAAAGATCTGTTCTGTTATTAAAGCAATTTTGTTTAGAAAAGGATGTTACAATAAACAAGAAACGAGTTATGCAGATTAAACAAAATGCAATATCAATCAATATTTGTTAAACTTAATGAAAATATTACTACATTGTTCGATATCGAATGCCATAATCTCAAACTGCAAAACATGATCGAATCAGCTCGTTATCGAAAGCGATGATTAGATCCCAGTCTTCTTCTTGAAGAATATAAAATACCGTTATGCTTGTTGTTATGTTACATACTTTAGTCATTTGTACGGTATCAACAGCTGTTTGCCACTACTCAGCATCTAAAATTTTTTGAGCTGTGACTGTTAATGATTTAGTGTACGATATGTATGTTCGGATATATGTGCGTATGTAAGTAGTATATTGTTTCGAGTATAATGCGATTTGTTTTATTTTCATTGGTGTATTTAAGGGTTTAACCATAGACTTTATTAACGTTATGTGCCACTGTGCACTGCAGTCGGCTCAAGTTGACTTTTTTCTTTTAAAGCTGTCAGTGTCGTGGTTGTGGCAAGTCGCAGTAGCACTGCTGGAGCTGCCTGCCAATGGTGGTAATAACAAAGCATCGTCGATTAATTTAAAACATGAAAAATATTTTCCAATTAAACTCAATTGAAAATGGATTATTGTAACTGGCATTATAAACGATCCATGAAAAACTGTATAGAAGCATTTTTGTAGGTATGTACGTACATACACACCTAAAAATATACTCACACTTTCATATAATATACTTACCCTGTAGGAAATGTCACTAGTTAACCAGTACTGATTCAGCAAATTTTTAACTGATCCCACAAACTCTTCTAAAGGCATATACAAATTTCCACAATTGTTTGAAAATGAAATGAAATTCTATCTCTTTGTTATTTTGGCCAGTATTTAGGTTTAAGTTGATTTCCTTTTAAGCTAATTGGGCCTAATATTTCAATGCAAATAAAAATCCATTTATTTACAGTTTTTCCCGACGTTTCGTAGATTTTTTGTCTACTTTTTCAAGGGATCGTCTATTTAAATAATAAAAAACAATTATAACAAACAATTTTGCTTTGAGTCATTTTAACTTACAATTCATGGAATAATTAATTACATAGGTACATATACATATTTTACATATTGAATCACAATACTCAACATTAAAACATATATTAACAAATATAACATTTTTTAAACACAACTTAACTTAATATCACAGATCTGTTTCGTTTAAAGCTACTTTGTAGTTTGTGTTTATGTTTGCTGTATCTTCTTTTAGATTCATTGTTTTGTTTATTTTTTGCTGTATTCTTAATGTTTCAATAGTGTATCTTGTGGCGACACCCTGTAGGTCGATAAGGCAGACTGTCAGTGGCAACCTCAGGGGTAACAGCTGGTCACCAAGTTTAATAACAGCTGGTCACCAAGTTTAATAACAGCTGATCACATGAAGTAAGAAACCAAATGTACATATTGACAAAAACAAAAATTGTATAAAAAAAAATATGGAAGAAAATGGCCAGAATTTCTGGAAGAAAATAAGTTTAAATGGAAAAAAAAAAAAGATGGACGACATCGGACGACTTTTGGCGGGCTGGCAGTGGAGGTAGGTCGAAGAGGACAATTTTTTGGGTCAATTACGATTTGGGCTTGAACAAGGGCAGACGGACGATGTGGCTGGCGGAGAAAAACTAACAAACTTAAAATTTAAAGTAAGTAAAACTTAGCACTAAACAATAAAAAGTGAAACTGTGCTACAAGCTAAAATTAAAAGTGTGTAAGAGTTAAAATTGAATAAAACTAATAATTAAGAATTAAAACTAACAAAAATTAAAAGCTAAAATTAAAAGTGTGTAAAATTCAACAGAAACAACAAAAAGTGAACATTTTCTAAAATTTAAATAAAACTAGCCAACAAAGATAAAATATATGAAAATCTGAAAACTGTTCGGCGAAAATTTAAATTTTCTAAAAACTTAAACCTAAGCAACAAATTAAAAACAACCTAAAACTAGTTAACAAAAATTAAAATTTTGTGAAACCTAAAACTAGTTAACAAAAATTAAAATTTTGCGAAACTTGAAACTAGGTAACGAAATTAAAAACAACCTAAAACTAGTTAACAGCAATTGAAAAATTTTGTGAAACTTAAAACTAGATAACAAGAAAAATTTTATTTTCTAATTCAATTAGAATTATTAACACTAGCTAAAGTGATAAGTGGAAAAACAAAATATAAAAGAAAGAAAACGTAGAAATTAATTAACAAAAATAAAACGTTGAAAACTGGAATTAAATTAATCTAAAATATAAAACTAATCACCAAAAATTAAAATAACCTAAAACCTAAAACTAATCAACAAAAATTAAAATAACCTAAAACTCAAAATTAATCCACAAAGTAAAAATTACAAAACTTAATTTGAATAAAAGCCCTAAGATATAACCCGCCTACAACACGCCACGTCCAACGAGGGAACTGGTCAAGAGCACAACCAGGAAGAAGCGATCACTTACCGTTTTTGAAGGACCAGGTACCAGTTATCTGACCTCGGACTTACGTACGACCGACAAAAGAAAAGAAATTTGTATATATATATATTATTTATTTCTTTCATCATTTTTTTTGTATTATTTGAATATGTAAATTTAAACTAAACTATATATTTTAAAATTATTGCTAATTAAATTTTTTATAAAGGTATACATATACATAGTTTTCTTGTAGGAGCCTAGGGAAAACACTTATATATTTTTTTTTTTTTTTTTTTTTTCTTTCTCTTCTAAGTGCCAGTTTTTTATCGCACTTTATCCTAACAAAGCAGATTCGAGCTCAAACCTGCCCCCAAGTTTCCAAAATAAGCCCTTTGGCATAACAATACGTGTTTGCCCTATAAGCATAGTACAATTAAAAGAAATCTTGAAATATTTTAAATTGGTATAAAGTTTTCGTGCATTTATATAATTAATTTAACTCTAGTTTTTGATTTTGTAATTTTTTTTTTTGAATTCAAAAATTATATATTTTTATTATGAATTTTTGATGAGTAATTTTCGTTATTAGTTTTGCTAATTTCAGTAAATAAAACAAAAATGTTATTCATATTGTTCAGATGAATTTAAATTTTTTTTTATTACCCAAAATGATGGGTTGAGGTGAATTTTTGAGGCTGTAGGTACTAGCGGTAAGTAAACATCATAAAGGTTTGGGGTAACCTATAAAAATTTTCAGGCCAGGTTACCATGGTGAGATCCAATAGGATTTCAGAGGGTGGGAGGCCACGGTTAGCCAAAAAGACCGGCTAACCAAACGTTTATGTTGTGAGAGAGAGAAAGAGAGTAAGTATGTGAGGGGTTTGTGGCATGAATTTTTTTTATTTTTAATTTTTTTTTTCAATAGTTTCTTTTTTTTTTTAATTCCACTTTCGGGCTCCAAAATTTATAAAAAATATTTTCATGGTTATTACATCCTACCAAGAACAGCTGGCATGATATATTTTTATTGTAGCTGAGTAAAGGTGCAGAGAGGTTGGCAAGATCCTACCCCCAAGACGGCGAGCTTCAGCCGGAGCAAACGCCTGCATGCCAGCGCAGCCAACAATCTGGCCACACAGAAACACTTCGTTGTTTTATTTTACCACTACCAGCTGCTGCTACAATCTTTTTCTTTTCATTTTTTCTATATCCAAAATTTTAACTCCTTCGAAGTCAGCTGAGTGTCCAGTTTGTAATACATGTTGTGCTAGTGCTGTTGTTTCCTTCTTTTTTACTATGTCCATTTTGTGTTCTCCCATTCTTGTATCTAAACTTCTCTTTGTTGTGCCAATGTATATTAGATCACAGAAAACTGTAAATAAATGGATTTTTATTTGCATTGAAATATTAGGCCCCATTAGCTTAAAAGGAAATCGAAATGAAATTCTTTTATTTTTATACCTACAAAATGAATTGATTTTTATTTGTCTTGTTCAATTTCTTTTTGTTTGATTCTTTGCATTTTTAATACATTTCGCTCATTTATTCAAAGAACGTCATAACTCAAAAAATAGAATTTTTGAGTTAACTATGCATAATTAATCCTCATATCGTTCTTCATATTCAGTAAAAATTCCTCATTTTCTGGCAAAACTAGTTTTTTTGAGTTATGATGTTCATTGAGTCAATGAGCGATTTATATTTTCCTTTTAAATTGATGTCGTAAACTAATTTTTATAAAAAACTTGAACTTTGCTTGACGCTACTTGTGTATCATCAACAACCAATAAAACATTAAGAAGAAGCATATTTGTGTGTATCTGACAACATGTTTTCTACGCATCAGAAACAATGTTAATATGTAGACGCTCCATTGACAATGTCACCAAAATAGTCGACAAAAGTGGTGACTTGGGGACAGTTAACCTAACGCTTCCTTCAGGCTACGTAGATATACGTTGTAAGTACTTATATACAAACACGTGTATGCGTTTGTATGTGTAGTGGATGTTATGGTTTCTTATGTCTAAATTAAATTTAAAGGCAAAATTGTCGATACCATTGCACAATTATTTCTACATTAAGCAGGGAATTCTACAACCTATCAGATTCCTTAAATACAAAATCGCTAAATGGCTATTTAAGGACATTTAATCAATCTCTTTAATTTGGATCAATCATCGATTACTACTTCAAATCGCAAATAAATTTGTATGGGAGTAGTGGGCCTGAGTGCTAAGAAATGAAATGTATTGTATTGTATTTACATATATAAAATTTGTCTCATTAATTTGGAAATGTTTAGCCAATACATTTAGTGTTCTATTGTTGTATATCGTAGAATTGTGTTTGTTACTAACTTTTTTTTTGTGCTGCTTAGTCAATTGTTTTCTTGTTTACAAATCCAACGCAATATTTTATTGAATTAAAATTTTTAATAATGCAATACAACAGGCCATTTATAACAATGTATTTCGCCTTATATATTGCTTTATTACTTATCACTATAGAATAGCTTGTGAATTGGTTATATGTTTTAGCATTTGGTACTTGTACTTGAATCGAACTGCTTTAATACATAAATATATATGTGTGCTTTTTTTAAAATAAGCTAATTTACCCTAAATTCTTAAAGCAAATTTTTTATTAAAATTTCCCGCGATGTTTTTTTTAACTAATAATTATTTTTTTGATCAGGTACAATAAAATTTAAAACTGATTCGTGTTGATTAGGCTTTGGACAATAATGCCATACCTATTTCGCTGTTTATTGTAATGATACCATTAAGTTCTGTACCGTGGTTTTTTTATACAGTATATCTCTTACTATAAAATATGTCAGAATATGTAAGAATATGTAAAATGTTTGGGAATTTAAATGGTTTTGTTCTTTTACAAGCCTTGATTGTTCCATTTATAACGTTTCTTGCAGATGAATTAAACAAATTATTAAGTTGCTTTCAATTATATTTTAATGGGTGTCGGGTTTTAATATATTACGCCATCTTCAAAAAGTAATCCAAAAGACTGCATCTTTCTTTGCTTTCATCACTTAGTATTAAAACATGCATAAGAACGCTATTTGCATTAAAAAACTAACAGCAATTTACGTTTAACTACTGAAAAAAATATACAGGCATGAATTCTTGTAGAAGACAATATATTCTATATGTAATACATTTTAACATACAAACATATACATATGTATGTACATATATATATATATGTACATCCGAGAATGTACATGTGTGCAGCAATTTTTGGAAAAACTAAACGGTCAAATACTTAATACACTCAATTAAATTCTCATTATCACATAATTGTTTTTATATGGAAAACTCAATAAAAATGCAATTATTTTGGCACTTTGAATCAATAAACTCACAAGCATTTAAATAAACCGAATTTTAATTGCTGGGTAGTATTTACGTGTACATTTTTAACTATATTTTCCCCAAAAACATTCACTATACATACATACATATATACACACATCCAAGTATGCAAAGCTAATTAAAAGTGAAACAAGTGTATAAATTAAGCACTGACTAAGAGATAATTAGCGCCAAGGCGATTCTGCCCAGAAATCAATTAAAAAAAAATAATTGGATGCTCGCTGATAAAGCAACCAAGAAATCCAGGTGCACACATTCATACGTTCAATTACTCGTACATGAATGTATAGTTTGTTTGTATATTAACTCATTTGGAGTCCTTTTGAAAGAAAATCAACTACGCAGGAGTGTGAGACTTATCATCAGCGATGCCAATTTAGCGCGTTTCGCGCTAGATTTAGCGCGATTTAACTACGCCCAACGCGCTATTTTTCGTCTTAGCGCGCTTAATAAAAAAAGCGCTAACTTAGCGCGTTTTGGATAAAATCAATTAAATTTTTTTTTCCTTTTTTGTATAAATTTACCAATTTTCTAGTATTCAAAACTCTGATAAATTTTTTTTTACTTCGTTAATGATTCAGCTGATGGAAATAAAATTTCCTTGCCTGCATTTTGATACTGTAACTGGCAAATATCTTTAAATTTCACAACTACAAATATTTAGTCGTACTCGTGACCAAAAGAATGTATATAACTTATCAAGCATCTATTATAGCTGAAGTAAAATCATTTGAATCGCAAAACTATTCGACATTTTATACGAGTATGTTGTTACTCGTACAAAGTTTGTTAAAGAAACTTAAAATAAAAACTAAGGATTTCGATTATTTGGTGATTCTGATTATGTATTAAAATATTTTAGTTATTTAGGATATAATTTTAAGAAGCAATATTGCAAAATCTTAAAAGAGTTGATAAAAAAAGTATATTTACTAATACATACAACGTTATTAAAATTTAATTTAGCACGCAGAAAAATAGCGCGTTTTGGCTATAAATAGTTGACAATGCTGTAACTCAGCGCGTTCGAGCGCGTTTTGGGAAGGGGAATAGCGCGTTTGGGTTGTAAATAGTTGGCATCACTGCTTATCATAGCACAAGAGAGCAGAAAGAACACTGCAAATTCCGGCACCAGCGATGCCAACTTAGCTATTTTGGAGCTAGATTTAGCTCTTTTTGATTGCTTCTAACTTGAAATTTTTCCCTTTCGCTCTTTTTTTAAAAAAAGATTTAAAAATTTTTTTTAATGTTAAAAAATCTTGAAGTACAAATTGAGTAATAAATATATTCATAGATTTAAAACGGAAAAATCTAAAATATTTAGATTTAGCTCTTTTTAGCTCTTTTTGACTACTCCGTTGGCTCGTTTTGCCTCTGAATTGTTGGCATCACTGCCGGCACTATACAATTTCTATCCAATAACAAGATGTAATAGTATCTACATACTTTACAACAGTGGTCGGCAACCAATACCATTACATTTTGCGATTGTGTGCGTTATACTCTCAACCAGCGAACCAGTGTTGCCAGTAAAATTTCATCTCATTTACCTAATTTGAAATTTTAAATCTAAAAAAGGCAAACTTGACAGTTTTCTGAAAATAAAAAATTTAGTAAATTTTCATCACACACATTTTCTTATCGTTGGGACAAATATTTTTTCTCTGGTAACGCTAATTCTTAACAGTATGCGATACACACAACTTGTTCTCAACAATGCGTGTTACACATACATACATAATACGAGAGTATATTAAAGTGAGTGGCGCCCTTATTTCGCCGATCACTGCTTTACAACATGCTTGTGCAACCAAGCAAGTGTGTAATCTTGTTTGCGGTCTTCTGTTGCATTCGATATTTCAAATATATCATAACATATATTTTGATAATTTCGTGCTGCATTTGATGTTGTTTGAATAGTGTGAATAGATGTTTTTGGATTTTACTGGCTTGATTCATTGACATCAAGAGAAAAAGAAAATGGCGATTAAACAAATGGCCTTACCACAAACGCTTTTGTTAATAAAGGCCGTTTCACACTATAATACAAGTATTAATACTTTTGACGAAAATGCATCCATAATCTAATTTCTGTTTCAAAAATTTCAAAAGACAATAACAACTCAACATGTCAGAGTTGCATTTTCCACAAAAGTATTAATACTTGTATTATAGTGTGAAACGGCATTTAGCAATACAAAAAAATGCTGCTATTTGGCTTGTGTAGCTCCCGCTAATTTTTTCAACTGGGTTTCTTCAACAATGTTTAATGCGCACACAAAATATTAAACTGTAGAAATGTAGCACTTTGCAAAATAAGTGACTAAATAATTGAAGCAGAGCCGCGAATAACGTTGTAAAAGACAATTTTTAAAAAACCAGTTTTTTCACAGATTAACATTAAGATATCCCTCTTGCGTTGTTCAAACATCAAACCATCCAAAAGTATGCATCTTATCACCGTCAAAATACAATTACAATCAGTCAGTCAGTGGAAAACTTTGTAAGTAACTAATAAAATCATGTAAACGAAATTGTCGAAAATAATTGATAAATGTAGCAGAGATATAAAAAGAAAAGTTAATGCAAGTTATCATTATTTTCGATAAGCTAAAAAAATTTAAACGAAATAACCAATCTTGCTTTAAAATACGTTTTTTGGCTCTCCTGAAAACTTATTATTTTGTCACTTAAAACGTTATTCGCGGCTAACCTTCAATTGTCTGAAGGTTAATTTTAGTTTGAGTTGAAGGAAAATATGTATTTGTAAAGTCTTGATATGTCTGTCATAAACCTTTTTTAGAGTCAATAGTTCTCATCGGAATCTGGACGTAGAATTCACTAACAACAACTTTGTTTAAAATTCAGCTAAGGTGGTTATTTTCGATAAGTTGTTCCAAAGTATAATAGAAGTGGGAGTACATAATAATAAGCGTATATTTATACAAATTAATGTACAATTCAGCAATTACTGCACGTTTATTATCATCGCTATGGGCGCTCTTTTCAAGATCCTTCGTGAAAATGACGTAAATTTAGCAAATCTGACATCTTTGTATGTATATCTTTATATATATTATAGTTGTTACAGCGTGGCCGTATGATTTATTTTATGTTTGGAATTTATAAAACGATATTTTTGTTCAAATTCAGGAAAATTACATACTCGTATATGTATCATAACGAGCATTCAATAAATTAATTAGAGGCAAAAGTCGAATGAAATAATTTAACTCTAATAATGCCAAACTCTAATAATGCCAAAAATTTTGTGAAATGTTGAAATTTAGTGAATTCGGCATGAATTATAAATTTTATATCTATATAAATAAAATCGTGATGTGTTTTTTTTAGTAACACATTATCTATTAAACTATAAGAGCTGTGGAGCTGAAATTTTCAATACAGGTTCAGGTCAATACCTGGTAGCTTTTTGTTTTGTTTTGTTTTTGACCCAATAAGTAACCACTTTATTTAGTAATTTGTTGTTCAAAAAAATATTTAATGTTTCCGGTTTCAGGTAGTAATTATATGATTTTAATTCAAATAATTAAAAGAAATTCGAAAGGTATACTGCAATAATAACCGATTAAATAATTTTAAAATAAGGTGGAAGCACAATTAACAAAATAATTAAAAACGTGGGAGTATTCATACCCTTCATATCTTTCATAAATATTTCACTTAATATACATACGTATGTATATACTAGAGATCGACCGAAGGCGTTTTTTTGGCCGAAGCCGAAGCCGAACTTCGGCTAAAATCCTAAACTTCGGCCAAAATCGAAGCCGAAGCCGAATGTTTTAAATTTAAAAAATTATACCTACGTTTTATATGAACTAAGAAAAAAGTTTGCTTTTTTGAGATCACTGAAATAGGTGTGTAATATCTATTGGATACATAACAAGAAAAATAAAACTATTTTGCAATTTCTAGATTGCTTTTTCATATGATCACTCACAAGAACGTCCAAGTAAAAGAAAATATAAATCAATGGGGTTGTATTTCAAAGCAACCCTTTAAAAACGTTAAACACAATAGAAATATTCGGCTTCGGCTAATCGGCCGATTTTTGCCATAGACCGAATGTTGGCCGATTACCAATTTTTGGCCGAAGGCCGAAGCAGAAGCCGATTAATCGGTCGATCTCTAGTATATACGTAGTCATACAATTAAATTAAAACAATAACATTTTCTGGATCCCAAATTGTTCTCAAAGTTTCTTCATTCAACTCCACGAAAACAAACAGAAGTTACTTTTCTGACATAATAAAAAAAAGATTAAATTTTACATGTGTGTGAGTATTTTATTAAGCATCGAAAAATTTATTTTTTAAAGCTTATTTAAAAAAAAAGCAGAAGTTGCGTTATTGTTTTAGAAAAAAATATCATGCGTCCAATAATTTTCCATATTTTCTTGGATCTTTTTAAAAAGCATTTAATTTATAAGAATTTGACATTATAAACTCGAAATGACAAATGAAGGTTAGCCGCGAATAACGTTTTAAGTGACAAAATAATAATTTTGCAGGAGAGCCAAAAAACGTATTTTAAGGCAAGATTGTTTTTTTCGTTTAAATTTTTTTAGCGTATCGAAAATAATAATAACTAGCATTATCTTTTCTTTTTGTATCTCTGCTGCATTTATCAATTATTTTCGACAATTTTGTTTGCATGATTTATTAGTTACTTACAAAGTTTTCCACTGACTGACTGATCGTAATTGTATTTTGACGGCGATCAGATGCATAATATTGGACGGTTTGATGTTTGAACAACGCAAGAGAGTTATGTTAATGGTAATCTGTGAAAAAACTGGTTTTTTAAAAATTGTCTTTTACAACGTTATTCGCGGCTGTGCTTCAAATATATATAACATATGTTGTTATTCATGAAAACTACAGCAAAAAGCATTGTAAACAGGGGAATGGGGCGCATAGTAAATAGTGAATCAGTATATATGTATGTATACATATATGTATATGTATATCTATATACACTAGTTGAGCACAGCTAACGTTGTCTTACGTCCCCACTTGAATGCATACACAAAAATTCATTCAAGCCGTTGAGTTACAGTATAGACAAAAAATTTTTTGATACCGACTGCAGCGCCATCTACCGGGCTGATTTGTGAATCTAAACCATCCAGAGAGCCACCCAAACGCATACAAAAATTTCATTCAAATCGGTCCAGCCGTTTAGGAGGAGTTCACTGACATACACATGTACAGTAAAATTATATATACATATGTAAAGATAGGTATATTCTTAATTCTTTTAAATCATGTTAAATCAGGGACAGTAACGGTCATAATTTTTATTTTAAAAATTTCTTTCTAATCATTATTTCTTGATTTTTATTTATTCCTCACAAAATAACAGTTACTTTTGATTTTTATTTTATTATTTTGATTAGTTTTTAAAATTTAACCGATTTAAAATTGAATTTATAACAAGAGTCTGCAAAAAAAAACCTGTATATCTTAAATGAAATATACTTTTTATAGTTTATTCAGTTTAAAATTAACAGCCTTTTTTATAAAAATTATTAAGGCTTTAAAAAAAGGGGTTTTAAAACATATTTTCATACAAAATTTTTCTTATTAAGCCTTAATAATTTTTATAAATAAGACTGTAAGAGTTTTTTAAGCAAAAAAATAAATTTTATTTTGTGAGGACAAAAAAGATACAAATTAAGAAATAATTGTTATTTTCTGAGGAATAAATCAAAATAAAAAAATAATCGGTAAAGTTGAGTTTTTTTTAATAAAAATTAGAAAAATAAAAATCAATGCATCTGTGGGTAGTCAATGTAACATGAAGTATCTTGGTGTATTCCTTGTTCACGTAACACTTCTCTATTAGTGTGATTTTTTCAGTTTAAATTTGGAAAATAATCGTTATTTGCGATCCTTGCATTAAACTAAAACTTTGATAAATAATATTTTAACAAATAAAAGGAATAATAATGAAATCATGCAAATTTATTGAAAATTTAATGTTAATTTTATTTGGTAATCAAATTGAATTGTTTTCTTTAAACCTACATACATACATACATACATATGTACATATTCCTATTTATCACTTTCTTAAACTTTTCTCGTTTGATATTTTCACATTCGCACAAAGAGCCGCATCTATATGTATATGTACCCAGCAAAAAACTTTGCCTACTAGAATGCAAAAAAGTGTATGTACTCCTCAGTCGTAAGTACTTACAATTTGACTGAATAACCCATTATTTTTGTTTGAGAAGTTCAAAAAGTATGCGGTACCCTATACTTTTTGCCTACAAACATACAAAAGTTAATAGATTACTGATTGCCTAAAAGTACTCAAAATTTAATGGGTTATTTTTTGCGTACAAATATGCAAAATAATATAGATTAATTTTTGCTTAAACTTATTCAAAATTAATTTGCTATATTTTCTAATTTTTTTATTTCAAATGAATAAAATTTTGTAACAAATTTCTCTAGATATACATATTTCCTTATTAACTGGAAAGTACTACAATAAGTACTTTCACGTAGTGATATAAATAAGTTCTTATTTTATTAATTACATGACAGTCATTATGATGCAAATAAAATAATTACTCGTTACTTTGTAAGCCATTAAAAGAGTACTACCCATTACAAAATTTCGAAAATTTTTTGCTGGGTACATACATACATATGTATGCAAATACCCCCTAAAGTAAAAAAAATTACGAGCACATGATTTTTTAACTTTTGAAAACTAATTTATTCTATTTTGTAACCGTATGGCAGAAAATTGATTTGGCTGTTATTTCTGGCCTCAAATGTAACTCATTTATTCACATTAGCATCACACACATCCATGCGTACATACATACATATATACACATATATACATACGTACATAAATATGTATGTATGGATGTATAGGCACATACTCCCACATATATGTAGTTAATCTCCCAGCAAAAGCGCTGCAAGAAAGTATACCAGCAGTTCAATAAGGCGTCGCCACTTAAAATTTGTCTCGTAGACCATTATTTTTGTTTTAGGAAGTTCAAAAACAAGGGTACGCTTTAAAAATTTACTGACACTTTAACTAAATTTAAATTTAACTACAGTACGAGTTTAATTTGCACAATCGACAGCAAATGGGGTTGTTGCTTTTACCGAAAAGTTGCACTAAATGACCATTTAAAACTAATATACCAACAATAACCAATCAATGTAGTTGTTACTAGGGAAGTAACGAGTGTTCGCATTCGTTTTCACATTCCCAAATTATTCGCTTACTTTTGCTATTTGCATTCGCTGAAATGTATGCGAATACTTAACATGAAAATAGTTTTCAACTTCTTTTATGAAAATAGTTTACGGTTAAAAAAAAAACTTCAAAAACACCAAATTATTTTAAGCCACTATGAAAAAGATACATATATGTATATACTTACAAGTAAAGCATTCTAATCAAAGCTTTAAAATTTTAGCGGAAAACTTCTCTATAAATAAGTATCAAAGTGAAACCATAATCCAGCGGTGTTTGGAAATATTTTTAAATTTTTGGAAAAGAAAGCTTTTGAAAAATGTTGAGCACCATTCAGTGCTTCGTACAAACATTTCGAATGCAAACAATATTAACTAGTCCTTGTGTTTTGTAAATTCTACGCTCATATTATTTCTCATGAAAACTTAAAATGTTGAAGATATATTTCATATGTATTCAGCTTGAGATCTTCTTTTTTTCATTACACACACATATGTATATTCCCTGAAGAAGTTACTCATTGTGGCAATGAAATATTGAAACCCAAATAAGGTTAAGTTAGGTTAATCTGGGAGGTCAAAGACCTGTCATAGACCGAGACTGAGCCTTAGCGATACCAGCAGATGAAAAGGGAACATGTAAGTATGGCAGCCTAGTTCGTGGTGCCTGTATCGAATGACTCCCACACAGATTAAACAAACTTTAGCAATCGACACAGCTCCACTCTCGATACAAGTTCAAGATTATGAAAAGTGTGAGATTAGTTATGTTCCGGCTTAGAGCTGGACAGTGATACAGTAGATGTTCCATTGTTTCAATTACCCCGGGTTCCTTACATTTCCTGCAGGTACCGTTAAGTATTCGTTCTAGCAGTGTCCAGTTAATACCCCTACTAGAAGTTTGCAGTTGCTTTTAGGTAATGATAAAAGGAATTTAGTCGATTTGGGATCATAGGAGCTCCACATGATTTTAGAAGTTTTGCAAGTTTTCGTCGCACGCCAAAATTTCTCCGCTTCTTCCCTCATCTTAGAGTCTATGATCTCTTTAAGGTAATTGATATGGTTTCGGAGAGATACCGTTTCCTCAGCCAGTAATGGAATTCCCCTTTTGCCCATTTCGGCCATTTCACTTCCTTCAATTCCCATGTGTCCTCGGACCCAAAATATATGTACTTGTCTACCAGCACATAACATATTTAGGACACATGAGCATAACGGAGGAGTAGTTGCAGTCAGCTGAAATTGCTTTAAAAGCTGTTTTACTGTCTATATATGTACATATTTACACGCGCATTCATAGTTAGAGGGGTGAAGGCTAAATCTGCTGCCATTTTGGCTGCATATATTTCTGCCTGCAAGATGCTACAGTGATCAGGAAGTTTATTAGATTCTTCTATACCGAGCTGCGGACAGTAAACCGCACCACCCACCCCTGCATGCATCTTTGAACCATCAGTGAAAAAGTTGAAACTTGAACCACTATGGTTAAGACTTTCAAGATACCCTTCTTCCCCTATAGTGTGGTTTGGCAAGAAAGTTCATTACTGGAATGATGTAGTACGAGCTACACTCAATGTCTTGGAACAAAAACAAAATTAGTTAATTTTTTTAATGTATTTATTTCCATTTCAAAAAAATTTAAGATCATTGAGATCGGTTCACGTTGGCAATACGCTAGCTCATGGGTATGTTTTCATCAGCCAAGAAGGTCAACTTTGACACACGGTTTCTGACGGTTTACACCCACATCGAACCTTTTCCTATACTTCAGTTTGTAATCGGTAAAATAGTTCAGAAGACATAGAAGAGATACCAATATGTTAAAATTGTTTGTATGTTTTGAATTAGGAACAATTGCTGGGAAAGAGATAATGGCAACTGTTTGCCAAAAATGTTTAGTATGCGGATATTATTTAAATTTTAAATCAATATTTATTTCCAAATCATTAAATACAAGGAAAAAACTTTCGGTTCTGTTTTTTGAACAAAAAAAAAAAAAAGCAGAGCACTTGGGGGAAAGTTTAATCATAGAAATTTAAAAATAAAATACTATTATAAATAATTTTTAAAGTAAAATTAAATGTACATACGAGTATTTATACATATGCCACAATACACAAGAAATAAGGAAAGTGTTGTTGTGAATCCTTGTAAGAAGAAAAAAAAAACAGCTGCCTACAAGATAATAACATGAATCCTTCTTACAATCACTTTATCTGATGCCTTTATTTGTACATCAAGCAACGAAATGACATGATGCCATATGAAAGGACAAAAACATTCACACCATTCGTTTATTATTCCTTGTTATCTGTGTGTATATAAATAGATACAAACATTTTTTTTCGACCTACATATGTACATAAGTACATATTGTAGGTAATTTCTCAAAATATTATTTTTAAGACTTTTCCCTAACAAATATCAAAAATATGTTAAATTGTTGGTCAATACAACTTATAACATGGTACAGCATGGAAACCTTTCAGATCATTTGTTAAGTATTCACTACATTTGTAGACGATATGCAATGTGCGTATAATTTTTCGTTGCACTCCGTTTTCTGAATTTGCTTCATTGAGTTGATTTATATTGTCAAGATGAGGCTTAATTTTTGTGATTGCATTAAAAAGAATAAAATGGAGCAATTAAACTGTTCTCTGCTGCCTACAATGAATCCATTCGTGCTCAGATAACACGCTGTGACAAAAAAAAAAATACCGGTGATATGCTACTGTTTTTCTGGTAGATATTGTCGAGTATAACAGCAATTTGTACTTGAAATTTTCCAAACACCCCCAAAAACCTGGAGCTACGGGTAAAACACCGGTTTTTCATACCCGTAGGCACTTATCACCCTCTAACTAACGTAAATATTAGAGTTCGACCGATTAATCGGCTTCGGCTTCAGCATTCGGCCAAAAATTGGTAATCGGCCAACATTCGGCCTATGGCAAAAATCGGCCGATTAGCCGAAGCCGAATATTTTTCATTCCAAGCTTGAAAAATAACATTATTTTTGGTCGTTGCTCGCCGACAGTTTCTATTGTGTTTAACGTTTTGAAAGGGTTGCTTTGAAATACAACCCTGTTGCTTTCTATTTTCTTTTACTTGGAAGTTCTTGTGAGTGATCATATGAAAAAGCAATCTAGAAATTGCAAAATATTTTTAGTTTTCTTGTTATGTATCCAATAGATATTACACCTATTTCAGTGATTTCAAAAAAGCAAACTTTTTTCTTAATTCATATAAAACGTAAGTATCATTTTTTAAATTTAAAACATTCGGCTTCGGCTTCGGTTTTGGCCGAAGTTTAGGATTTTAGCCGAAGTTCGGCTTCGGCTTCGACCAAAAAAAACGCCTTCGGTCGATCTCTAGTAAATATCAACCGATATAGTATCTTTGTACTGGAACCATGCTGTTTATCGCTTTATTTATAAAACATAGTTAATTCAGAGTAATTTGCAATATCTTTAGAAATTGACTGAGTTATTAAATATTTTATTAACAGACTGTTTGCTAAAATAAAATACCAGCATTATGTATTTGCGTTCTAGTTATACGATTTCTGTGTATTTAAGGTTCCAGGATGATGAGGGTACTACAATTTAATAGACGTATATCAACACAAATTATAAAATTGGTACAACAGTGATCGCCAAACTTTTTTCATTGAGAGCCACATTTTTCAAATTTTTTTTACCTGTAGCTCAAGATTTTGGTGGTGTTTAGAAAATTTTAAATGCAGATTGTTGTTATGCTCGACAATACCTACCAGAAAAATAGCATCATGTCCCAGGTATTTCGATTTTATTAAAATTGTTCACACAGTGTAATTATTGTCAAGTAAATTAAATTAAGGACAGGAACAACACATTGTACTTGTAATATGAATATATAGTGTATCCGAACTACGCCAAGTAAAACCTTTTATTTTGATTTATAGATTGATATCGCTCCTTTGGACTGGGTTCACATACATTTAGTTCCACGATATCCAGAGAAAAGGTTCGTTCTATAATTTGTATTGAGCAAAAAACAAGTTTAATTTTTTATTGTTAATTTTGATATAAATTTTCAAAAGAACAATTTTTTTCCAAATAACGGAACATTTTTTCCAAATAACGGAACATTTTTTTAAGAAAAATTGTTTCCTCTAAATTTTTTTCTGTGTACACACATACCTTAATTTAATACTAAATTGTTTTATTGTATTACAATTTTCGAGATTTTATTCAAAGGCTTAAGCATTTTTTGATACATTCTTACACTTGTTTATTTCTATTACAAATTCAACTAAAAATTTAAAGCATATTTCTTAATTTTCAGCCTGATAAAATGAAAATCATTTTTTTCTGTGATACATACTTTAAATTATTTAACAGCCATATCTTTTCTTCTCCGAGAGGACATCGAAACACAATTGTAAATTTTAATAATGTTTCTCAGCTGATTTCATGTTACAAAAGAAATACTGTTTTTTCAAAATGACTTGACCAAATTGTATACATATGCTGCTGTATTTCTTATTTTATTATTCTCGTTTTATATTTTTCCTTTGATTAAAGATTTGAATATTTATTTCATTTTAGATTTTTACTATTAGGAGAGAAAGAAAATATTGCGCGAAGAAAAAAGTTAATTTTATTTAACTTTATTGTGTTCGTCACATTGTTTTCAGTTTAGAGCAGTTTAAATGAAAAATTTCAGCATGTTTGTTCATACATATTAAAGTCCTGCACAAGACCATTTATAAGACCTTTCAAGACATCTTTGCTACAGCGAAATATTCTAAACCAAACGCTAAGCAACACTGTTGGCAAGGCATTTGTTTCAATTGCTTGTCTTGCCAACAGTGTTGTTTAGCGTTTGTTTTAGAATATTTCGCTGTAGCAAAGCATTCGAAAAATCTCTCATGTCTTGAAAGGTCTTAAGGGCCTTGGACGCGATCAAAATGCTTGCTGTCAAGTTCGTGTACGTGTGCTTGTTGGCTTGATATTATCAGGCTTGATGGCCCACCAAGCATTCATTTTTATTTTGATTTTGTGCTGTTCGTTTGGTTTAAAAAAATATATAAAAATTTCTAAATAAAGAAATTTAATATCAATAATGGCAGCACTATTTACAAAAGAAAGAGAAAAGCAAAATAAAAAGTTCCAACACTTCTCCACCAGTCAAATTTATGTTTTTCTTCTTTTAATCCCGATTTCTTAGCAACCGATCACAATGGAAATATAATTATAATGAAAATTTATACGGGCTTGATGGGTTAACACTATACACACATTAACAAGTGACAGCAAGCCTGCCGAACATCAAAATTTTTTGATTTTTCATCAAGCAACGGTGGTTTCACACGTACTAACAAATTTTCACTCATACTATAACCAATCTCACCAAGCATTTTGACCGTGTCTAATGCTATGTTTAGACGACGAGTTGAATCACCTGCTTCGCTCTCTGAATCATGTTTATGAATCATGCTGTTTATACTACGCATTAGTGCTTCGTATGCAGCATGCCAATTGAGTGCTTTTCGTACTAGATTTAGAGTTTTTTAATTCATAACAGTGCGGAATTTTTCAAATTGTTGCTTAAAAAAAGGCACTAAATTGGTGCTTTTCATCTTTGATTTTAATGCGTTTTACAAATCTACTAAATATTAATTTGTTAAAGTGTGGTGGCTTTATTTTCACTTTTCAAAAACTATCTGATTTCACCCCTTTTAGAGATGCAAAGTTTCCTTTGCAGAATGTTAATTCAGCTGGGTGAAATACAAAGGAAGAAAAACTTTTATAGTGAGAAAAAAGAATATATTTTTAGAAATTAGAGAAGATACCATGCACGTTATAAAATAGTTTAATTACAATAATCTAATCACTAACCACTGAGGGAAGCAACGTACTGCTTTCTTGATAACGAAAGCTTCCAAAAATGCTTCTGAAAAGTACTAACGTAAGGCTCTCTAACAAAGTGGACAAAAGTAAAAAAAAATGTAAACCAGTAACTTTTGCATCTGAGTACATAAAAACTAAACATTATTACTTCTGTAAATGGAAACAGTAAGGCAAAAAATGAATATCTTTTTGGAAACTGAATACATTGCTTCTAGCTGGCTTACTAAAACTCTTCTGGGAATCAGTAATTTTTGCTGGGATGGTGAAATTGAAGAAATAGAACGAATTATTAGAAATTTAAGGATAAATAAATGGAAAAATTTGCTCAGAACTGATAAATTTTGGATTGATGTTCATAATTCTAGAAATTCAACTGATCATAATCTATTTCTAATACTGTCAATATTTCCTCTACGACTATTAACATTACCATGTTCAAATGTTAAAGTAGAAAAAACTTTTAGCGCTAATAACTATTTTAAAAGTAAGTTAGAAATACAATAATGATTTTTATACATCAAATTGTTTCATTCACATAAAATAAGGTCTAGAGAAAAAATACTTATGTTGTTCAGAATGTAACATACTGAACCATGTTCATGTAAAAATTAATTCAGATGAAACGCCTAAAAATCAAATTGTTTTATTAAAACATTTTTATGGCCAGAGGAAAAAGATTAAATGACATTTCCTGAAACGAGGATTATAATTCTCGTTGATCACTCTTTTGTTAAAATAGTACACCATAATTGGAGTGTCTTCCCAAATGAACTTCAATTATTTTCCTACTCATATTCTACTTATAAGCAAAATCGAAATATGGCTCGATATAATTGAAATTATTACAAAAACCTATGAAATGTAGTAAATTTAAAATTGTAGTTAACTTAAATTTTTAATTTTTACTAATTCAATACATTTATAATTAGCCATATGGGCTTTCTCTGTATTGCAAATAAATAGATAAATATAAAAAAATAAATAAAAATATATTTATGTACATACATACATATGTACATATATACGAGTACTTATTTCATTTAGTGCTTTTTTATGAACACACAGTGCTTTTTGCTCTGAAAAAGTTGGCATCACTGTTCGCGTGGCATTTTTTATGTATATTCACACAAACATACGTATCATACGCACGTATATACATGCATACACATAAGCATACATGCTTTACATAAATTCCAATCATGCGAAATCTTGTTTTTGAAGGCATCTCTATATTTTCTTCTTATTTTTCCTTTTTATATTATTCATAACTTAATTAAATTTATTTATATTAAACTCACATCTATGTTTTTTGGTTTGTTTTTATTTGTTTACAAACACACACATACACATATACCTATTTTGTTTTGATAGCTAGTTCAGATAAAGTGGCGATTAACTGCGATAAAAGTTAGAGAAGATACCAATTTTACGTGCTTCGCAAGTAGATTCATATTGAATCTACTTGATTCACTCTCATAATTTTGTATGGCAAAGCAAGTGGATTCGGTCATGATTGGGGCGTGAAGCATGAATAGAGAGCGAAGCACGTACCGTCTAAACATAGTATAAACCCCTCAATAAATGGTATTGTGCAGGATATTAATACATATGTATACACTCATGTTGGTATGTACATACATACCAAGGTGTATCTAACTAGGTGGCAGCGTTACTTCAGCTGATAATTTTTTGCTCTATGTGCTTTGTAGCTGAAGAATGTCAAAAACTTCGATTTTGTTTTGGTTTTAGTACAATTATTTTTATGCTTTTGACATTCTTCGGTTCTTTACATAGCTATGGTTGCCGTATTTTTGTATAAAAAATCCTTACGCAGTCACCTGTATAATTACACCATGATACATACATATGTATGCTTGTATTTATGTATATACATTTGAATTTTAACATAAACTTAATCGATATCGCAAAGTAAGTTAATAAGAGTGTTGCCATAAACTTTCAAAAGTGAATACGTTACATATGTACATTAGAGTGGCCGTTAGTTGTATGGAGAATTTTTATTTTTCGATTTCTTCTACTCTCACCCCCTAAATCGATTCAGTTTTATGTAAAAAAAATACAAAAAATGTCATGCCGATAAGTTGCGTTGGCCTTCAAGCCCATTTTTCAATGTAATATTTTGAATATGACTATCTTTTTAAAAAATCATTTCACCAGAATATGACATATGACAATATTTTAGCTCTTTAGGTCAACAACATTAGTCTCAAAGAAAGTTTTTTGCTAAAATTAATATTTTAGAAAATCCTCATTATATAATTTATAATATATAATTTATATTTATATAAAATAGCCAACAAAATACCAAAAATTTTATGTAACAGAATTATATTTGTATGGAAATTTTTTAATTTAAGCATGTACAATAAGAGCTTATGTATATTAAATTACTTCAAACATATACATATAGTCAAAAGAAAACTAAAACAAAAAAAAAATACATTGAATGTATGGACTGGAGGGCATCCTTTGACATCCGGACGCACCCGCTAAAACGGAACTTATCGGTATGAAATTTTTTTTGTAAATTTTTTTACATAAAACTGAACAGATTTGGGGTGTGAGAGTAGAAGAAGTAAAAAATAACGGCCACCCTAATGTAAATACATATATTTTGCTTTAAAATGAATTTAGTAATTTCGATATTATGAATAATTCCGGGTTCCAAAGTGTAGAAATTCTCAAACTATAATTTAGTTTAAGTGTGAATAATGGCGTTAATTAAAATTAATTAAGGAAGTCTATGAAGAAGAGATGAATGATCCCAGGGCAGATCATAAGAAAATATTTCGTTAAATTTCCTTCAAAGTAAACATTTAATATAAAATAATAGTTAATAACACAACCCCACGAAGTACAACTTTTTGTTTCCCCTTCAAAAATTCATGCCATTTTTCATATTCATATCTAAGTATATTAAAACAAACTACGAGACTTCATTGGTTTTTTTTTTCATCACGTCACAATTTTGTTTTATGAGCCTACCTAATATTTTCACGAGGTATGCTATTACTCAAAGGTACTAGTAGTATGTCCGAAGTGACCAAGAAAATATCATCGGGTAACTAACAATATTTGCTTCAAATCGTCTTAATATAGTAAGTTAAAAAGTCAATGGTTTCTTAGTTATTACTAAAATAAAATTGAAAAATTAATTTTTTTATAAAAATTTAAAATTCTTTCTTCTAAAAGGTCATAAGAAATTAAAAACTGCAAAACATTGACCTTTGAATATAAATTAGCTCAAGAAAAAAATGGTTCAAGTCAAATTTTGCGTTGTTACGAATAAAATATTGGTATCCTTTTTTGCATACTAGTAAGTATTTGCTTAATATGTGTAATGCAGAATTTAGATCAATATCGCTCACACCATCATCGTCGAACCCAACTTGTCATCGGCAACTTTTAAATTATTTATTTGCTTATTTTAATGCTTTAAATTTCCAACATGCCAATTTATTTAATTTGCCAGAAAACTAATACATACTTTTTTCAAGTAAAATACCAAATAAACTGCACAAATGGCTTATGCTTGCGCAGCAGCTTTTTTTACAAGCGGCTGTGCAAATACAAAAACACTACACTGAGTTACACAACTGGTTTATATGTATTTATAAGTGGTAAGGATTTTTGTTTGTTTGCCAAGCCATTTGTGTAGTTTAAGTTCATTTACACATCCATATAAACATTTTGTATGGAATTTCTTCTGTTCTCAACAAAAGCAACAAAAACTCAGCAACACGGCAATACACATTTTAACCACGAAAAAGTACTTAACATGTACATTCATGCAACTGCTTCTTTAATTGAGTATCGCCTATTTTATTACTCCGCACAATTGTGAGTGTGTTATTACAATTACACACTTTGGCTTTTCCTTTTGCTATTTAATTTAATTTTTCTTTATTTTTTTTTTTTTTGGTTTCTCGATGAAATCAGCATTTACCTCTAATGGAATTAACACACATGTAGAAACCACAAGTTTATTATTTTTCATTTCGTGTCTTCCTTCTTCGATTGTGTTGTCTCTACCCGGATTTACTTTCAAATATTTTATTTGATATTGAAGCACTTAAAATGCGTGTCAGCGTAAGGTAAATGCAGTAAGTGGCTGTTGAGATAACAGACTTACACATGTTTTTATGTTTATGCCTTGGATAACTACATATGTGGTGAAGATACTCGTACATACATACATATGTACCTTAAAATAAGGATATTCGTTAGGGAGATTTCGAACAAAAATTTTTTGAATACCTATAATGCTGAAGATGGCTCAAAGACTTGCAATTTTGTGCTAAATAAGGAACATTTAAAGTTTTATATTTAGGGCGACTTTTTGGGATCGAGATTAAGATTAGTTTATTTCTATAATTAGCTAATCCGAAAATTAACTTAATCTTAATTAATTGAGTTTGATATTTTTGAGTGGTAGTTTAAACTTCTTATTATGTGTAGTATTACCATACTGAGGAACAAAATAGTGGCAACTTTTTCAGTGTAAAAGTCATACATGTTATCAACACTTTTGATTTTTTGTGGGAAGAAGAAGAAACTGACATATTTTATTATTTACAAGTAAAATTTTGCGCGTGTTAAAGGAAATATATAACTAATATAAAATATATATATTTATTTATGTGTTTTTAAATTATTTTATCATATAATTTTTACAAAAAATTATATGTTTCACAAGTGTATGTTGTCAATATTAATATAAGATTAAACCACCACGATTGGCCGCTTAAACTAGCAAGTAAACCCATATAATCGACTACCCAAAAATCATAAATGAAGATTAAAGTTAATTTAATCTCTAATCTTGAACTCAAAAAGTCGCCCTTATTAGACTTTTTGAATTAAATCTGCATCCTCCCATTGCTTTTATTAATGTAATGTAATTGAGAAAGAATTGTTAGGTAACTTTTCACATTTTCCAATTGCCTCATAATAATAACTCATGAAATCTCAAAAAGAATTTCACATTTATTTCTTATGAAAACTAGTTGTTGAAACAATATTTCAAGAATTACAAGAACAATAAAATATTTATGTACATATGTATTCACATTTCGGCATAAAATATTTTCCGGAAATTACCTATTTCACACAAATAAATATTTGTTATCAGCTTTGTTTTTGGAAATAAGATGGAAGCGAATGTACTAATAGAAGTATTAATTGTAGCTATTGGCTTTTCAGATGAACCCACTTACTAGTGTGCTATGAAATTTTCTTAAGAATTCAATTCCCAAACGCAATTACTTTTACACGGTTATAAAGGAAAGGATAAACATACATACATACATACATATATGCATACATACATATGTACATATGTATGTTTGTATGTAAATATGTATGTATCTAGGTATGTATGTAAGTAACTAAGTGTTATTTTTATTGTCTTTGCAAAGTTTTTTATCCTCCTCGCCAGATTGTATGTCGAAACTTTAAATGGTTTTTTTTGCCTAACATTAAGACGCATTAAAAATTAACTTGTTAGGGATTCGAAAAAAATACGAGTAGCATGCTTCTTTGTGCTTCTAATAATTTTTCTCCAAACAAATTAAAAGAAGTAAGATGTTTAAGAAAAACTTTTCCCTTCCCCATGATGTTTATTTGCAAAGTGTATACTTATGTACATATGTATATATTTTTCTTACTTCTTGGTTATTGGTTATGGATATGAGAGCAAAAACATAACAAAATTTAAAACAGTCTTGATAGTACGTAAACGCTTAAAATAACTTCTTTAAATATGTTAAAATGAAAGTTTAAAGAATTCAAAAACTCTTTTTTAATGTACATACCTATAAAAGTGAGAAAGAGAACGTGATCAAAACGTAGAAATCTACTTTTGGTCTAATGTAATTATAAAAACATTTAAACTACTCCAGGCTGCTTAGCAACAAAGAAGTAAGAAAAAATAAAATTTATATTGCATATTTTACGGACAGTAAAATAAAGAAAGAAATTCCACAGCTTTATGCAAATGACCATTAATTTTTTTTTTTTGTTATATTTTTTCCTGCCTTTTCTTCGTTTATTCGCATTTTTGTCTTTTCTATGTTCTTCTCGATAAGCAGCCAGCATACAAAAAAAAAAAA
The DNA here is from genome assembly GCA_944452675.1 of Tachina lurida. Taxonomy (NCBI): domain Eukaryota; kingdom Metazoa; phylum Arthropoda; class Insecta; order Diptera; family Tachinidae; genus Tachina; species Tachina lurida. The sequence continues at coordinate 148,557,545 of OX101756.1, read as the reverse complement.
AAAACTATTAACAACAGTTGCTTCTTCGCTTCTCAATATACGAGTACAATGTAATCGCAATCATACCGTTATAGCTGATGACAGAGGTTTTGCGGTTTGCAGTAGTCAGTGCACATGCCTGTAAATAGACCGATGGATAATGGTCATCGTTCCGTTTTGAAAATTGTTATAAATCTTTTGTTTGTTATACCCTTTACCATGTCATTCCGTATATAATTTCCATAATATTCATATGAGACCCATAAAATATATGTACAGGGTGTTTTTTTAGAGGTATAGAACTTCGAATTGAAATAAAACACAAGAAAATCGTTTTAATGTCCATCAATTTGGCTTTATTGGAAGGATAATTTTATGCCATTAATGTTTAAATATGATTTCGGGCATGTGGCCGCCGCGGCTGGCTCGAATAAAGCCAATTCTACAGGTCCAATTTTCAACCACTTTTTCGAGAATATGGGGCCGTATGTTGGCAATAACGCCACGAATGTTGGCTTCCAAGTCCCCTAACGTTTCTGGTTTGTTGGCGTGGACGAGCGACTTCACATATCCCCAAAGAAAATAATCCAATGGTATCAAATCACACGATCTTGGTGGCCAATTGACAGGTCCATTCCGCGAAATGTTTCCTTCAATAAATCGATTGTGACGTGCGCTGTGTGGCATGTAGCGCCGTCTTGTTGGAACCACAACTCATCCACATTCAAAATCTTCAAAATCTTCCATAAAGTTGATGGACAAAGCTCCAATTGCTGTGCACGGTGGCGAATCGATTCATTCGGGTCCTCTTCAACACTTTGCTCTACAGCGGCAATTGTTTCTTCGGTGCGCACTGTTCGACGTCTCTGCGGATGCGTATTATCACATAGAGTAAACGTAGTGCGAAAACGATCCATGGTTAACCGAATTAATTGCTCTGATGGACGATTATGTCGACCATAAAATGGACGGAGCTTGCGGTAAACTTCGCGAACTGAACCATTATTTTCGAAATAAATTTGCACGATTTGCAAGCGTTGTTCTTTTGTCAACCTGTTCATGATGAAATGGCAAACCAAACTAAATATTAATCACTTGACAGCTGACAAAATGGCCGCCAGTTAAAAAAGTGATGCCAACTTAAAGTTCTATACCTCAATAAAAAACACCCATTAGTATATATTCTGGGTCCTTATGAATAGGCAAGACGAATAAGCGATGTCCGTCTGTCCGTCTGTTCATCCGTCCTTCCGTCTGATGTACGTGAAATCGGTTTTCCGAAGCTCCCACAAAAAAGCTAGAGACTTCGGTCTTGGATTGTTGTGTCAGAAATGGTCCAAAATAGATTGGTATTGAAAATCAGCGAAATCGAGCAGACGGTTTCAGAGCTGGAAATCGTAAACTTGATTTTGCCATGTAAAAGTAACTAGCTTACGCTAATTTTTTTATTTTTTGTTAAATAAACTTATTTTATATTTCAGTTCGAATAAAATTTGCATTAAAAATAAAAAAATAAAAAAGACGTTTCCAGGGTTGGAAACTTTAGCTTTTTATGTAAGATAAAAAATACCCTACTTTTTGTCTATAAGTTAAAAATATCTTACATAAAGATTGATGTAAGAAAGCAGAAAATTTTAAAATTATGTTTCTTTTTATACCCTTTACCAACAAAAATGGTAAAAGGGTATATATAGGTTTGTCATTCCGTTTGTAATTTCTATAATATCAATAAGCGACCCATAAAATATATATATTCTGGATCCTTATGCATAGGGAAGACGAATAAGCGATGTCCGTCTGTCCGTCTGTCTGTACGTGAAATCGGTTTCCGAAGCTCCCAAAAAAGCTAGAGACTTCGTTCTTGGATTGGTATGTCAGAAATTTTCCGAAATAGATTGGTATTGAAATTCAGCAAAATCGAGCAGACGATTGCAGAGCTGGAAAACTTAAGCTTTATTTTGCCATATAAAAGTAACTACCGAAACGAATTTTTATTTTTTTTAATAAATAAACTTATTTTACACTTCAGTATGACTAAAATTGGTATTTTAAATTAAAAAAATATAAAAAAAATTAAAAAGACGTTTCCAGGGTTGGAAAACTTTAACTTTTTGTGTTATGTAAAATTAACTATGTCTAAAACTATATTAGTATTTTCTCGAGAACCGTAAGAGGTAGAGAACTGAAATTTGGACACAGTATGTAGACCTTTAGCCGCTACAACAACAAATACATGAGAATTGGAAACTAAAGGGTGTTCCAAAACGAGCAACGAAAAATGTTAAAATCCCATGTAATATACATACAATTGTATTTGTAAGGTTAGTGTATTTTTATACAGACTACAAAAATTAACACTAAAATTTCCAAAAATTTAAATTAAAGGGTGTTCCGTCAGTTAATGCAATTTTGACTATGCAATTTTGACAACTTGCTGTATCTTGGAAACCCTAAGAGCCTCTTGAAATTTTAAAAAACGGTAAAACTAAAAAAACAAAAAATTATAAAATCGCCAAACCGAAAAAAATCGCCAAAAACAAAATAAAATCGCCAAAACGAAAAAAAGCACCAAATTAAAAACAAAATTCTAAGACTAAAATAAATCGCATAAAACGGAAAAATTGCTAAAATGCAAAAAAAAATCGCCAAAATGAAAGAAAATCGCCAAAATGAAAAAAAATCGCCAAAATGAAAAAAAATCCCCAAAACGAAAAAAACCTAAAAAACAGAAAAAGATCGCCAAAATGAAAAAAAAATCGTCAAAATGAGAAAAATCGCCAAAACGAAGAAAAGCCCAACAACAGAAAAAAATCGCTAAAATGAAAAAAACCTCCAAAAACAGAAAAAAACGCCAAAACGAGAAAAAATCGACAAAATTGAAAAAATCGTTTAAACTGAAAAAAACTTCAAAAAATCAAAAGAACCTACCTCTCGTGCGCGATTCAAAGTCGCACTTTACTGAATTTTTTAATAATAAAGGAATTAAATGAAACTAAGTTTTTCCTTATTTCGTTTTTGCTTTGTTCACTTACCATATTTTATGTATTTTTTAAAGAACTAGATTGGTATCAATAATCAGAAAAATCCAAAATTATGACTCCAGGGTTGGAAAACTCACACTTTTGTGTTATGTAAAATTAAATAGGTCTAAATTTTTTTTCTTTTTCTTTATAAATTGAATATATTTTATGCTTCTGAAAGAAAAGTTTGGCGTATGAAACTTGAAAAATGAAAATTACAGCTCCAAAGATGGAAACTTTAAAAAAATGATAAATTTTTTCACAAAACAAATATGTATGTATGTGTCTGTATACTATATATATGTACGTACGTTGGTAAAGGGTATATAAGATTCGACACAGACGAATATAGCACTCTTATTTGTTTGAATTATCTCTTATAATTCTGGTTTTGTTAAATAAAACAACTAACTACGAGTAGTTGTTGCTTTTCCTGAAATCTAATCGGTTGGTATAAATGTATGCATGTATGTATGTGTGTATATAAATATTTCGCCGCTCATCTAACAATTTAATTTTCTTTTTGCACTCTTAATAGTTGTGTCATTTCCAGGCGATATTTGCATTTTTTCTATAACAAAGCCAATACCAACCTAGAAAACCATACTGATGGACAGCAGTGATTGGACATTTCCTTTGTTTTGTCACTGTCCTTTTCGTGTTCACGTTTTTAGCCTTTTTATGAATTTTTATTAAGTATATGTATGTATAAGTATGTATGTATTCCTAAAACACACTTAAAGCCATTTCTTTTGTAGCCATTATGTTTTTCTCCTTTTTCCTTATTTGAGGGAGTATTTGAGTATAACGATTAAATGGAAGAATGTATAAACTCCCATTCTGTCTGATAATTCCATTAATAGCAAAATTTCTTTATTTTTATTTCTTATTTTTTTTAGAAGAAAGGTGGACATGTTCGATTTGACTACTTCAACTTTTATGACCCTTGTCAGTGTGTTTAAAATAAGGTTTGAAAAATGATGATCATAAAGATGTATTATTTTCAGAATTAAATTCAATTTTATATTCAATAAAGTAAATAAAGACGACAAAATTATCATTATAAAACTAATCGAAGAAAAAGTTTTTTATGTATTATATACTATTGTGAACGAAAATAACTTCCGAAATAAAACTTGTACGCTTAAAACGTTTACAAGCGAAGGAAAATCAAAATAAACCTTTAAAGTTATTCACTTTCAGTTAAATAAAATACTACAGTGTTCCTCGAAGTTGGTGTCAAGCATGCACATTTCTATGACTTTTAAAATAATATATATAAAATAATGGAACCTAATCCTAAACCAATTTTGGGCTAAAAAAAATAAAACGAAAAATAGTGCAAAGTTAAAAAAATTTTGAATTCAATACGCTCGTATTGTGTTGTGTTGTAATATTGTTGATTGCATAGAAGTAGAATACGACAGATCTTCCATTATGTTACGTATGTGGTTCAAAATCAGTTTACTTGTTCTAATATAAAATTAAATATGAAGACGAATGGTTTTAATCTTTAAAAAAACGAACCATTTCCAATTACATTTCAACTATGTTTTACTATTCAAGTGAAATAAATTATTTAATTGAAATTTTTACTTAAAGCATATAATTCCAGCTCCTGCTAGTTTTCATAGAATAATATTTCTTCTTTGTTTTGGAGTGAAGATCTATTGTAATTATTTATATCAACATTCAGGAAGTCGATTAGGTGTTTATACTCGTCACGCCATATGGAGAAAACAATTTCCTTTTGTTTTTCAAATAGTGTACAATAAATTTTTTTCTCAGCATAAATATTTTTCTTTTCCACAAATCGCACCTGCTATAAATGAAAGTTATTAATCAAAAATAATCTCTCATGTGTAAGTGAGTTATATGTATGTATGTATGGTATATATATAGATGGAAGTTTTGATACACATCTGCATATAAATTTAAGTAAATGTGTTTGTGTGTTATCATATAATATTGGCTTACACATCCACATACAAAATTTAGCTCAAATTTAAATTCGAATAACAAATGTGTCAGTCCATAAAGCTTTTTATTAGAATTTTTTTATATAAAGAATGTACATCAGTAAAACTATAACTAGACATGTCCGACAAGACAATAACCTACACCTTCATTTTGATTTTAGCACTACGTAAATGTTAAAATAACGTGAAATAAAGTTATTTCAAACGGAAATATTTTTATGAAAAATTACTATAAATCATATTAGATTAACATGAAACAAAATTGAAGCAAAATCCTTGCGGGACAAAATTAAATTAACATTGCTTACGTAGATTTTAGGTTGAAATTTTTCTGTGTGTACGTAAACTTCTACTCGATATAATCGAAATCAAAACGTGTCAAAAAAAGTATAAAAAGTCTAAATGAATGTAAATGGATTCTTGGAAAAGAAAATCAATCAAATCAAACATATTCACACAGCATGTCATAAGTTAGCAATGACAATTGACGACTCTTGTACCAGTGCATACGCAAATCGCTTCATACATTAAAAACTCATACAAGTCCATGTATTTGATCAATATTTCATTTGCACTGAATACATGTGGTTGCTTTAGTATCTTTCGTAGATGTTGGGCATATGGATGGGTGTGAAAGTATTTTGTGTCAAGTTAAAAACAATTGTATTTTGTTATTTGAGTGATTGCAGTTAATATGTTAGCTAAAGTAAAAATATCGATATTAAAATTTGTCCGAAATTTAAAGATAACTAAAAAAAGCTGGTTTTGTTGAAAAGAAGTTTAAAGTTTGAATTTGCATAGAACGCAATGAAAATACAAAATAAAATTTTCAACAAGTGCTTACCCAATCCTTTTGGTATGAAGTTTTTATGCCATGTGATATAGGGAATTTTTCTGAATTTTTAACTCTTAATACCCTTTTTTTGAGATATCGCTATGTGGTAATAAAGGAGAAATACGTATGCACAGAAAAAAGTGCATATTTACTATTAGAATATTTTACTTAAATTGCTTTTGGACAGCAGGTCTCCTCTTGTCATTGCCTTTATTGGAAAATTATTATAAATCAATTAATTAGATGTCATTTCAATAATAATATCCTGCTCACTCGGTAATCATGTGTCAACTTATTTAGCTAAGCAATTAAAAAATTATTTCCTCATGAGTCAAATAACGGTTGACATTCGAAACATTTTTCCTCTACAACTTTCCAGATTCTTTCCTAATTGCTCAACCATTAAGATGACAGACATGGTATGAACGTTAAACATACAGTTTGAACGTTTACATGTACATATACATACATACAAACCTACATACATATTTATTTATATTTTCCTTAGACATGCAGCCTGTAAAGATTTTTATGTATGCTTACATAGAAAATAAAAGGACATAGTTTTCCTTATCGTTGTCCTTTTAATTCATCCTTCAATGGCCAGACTATCAATCAAGTATAAGAGAAGAGCATGTCAAAAGGTTCGGTTAAAAAGAGACTGAGTGATGTTGACAACTAAAGGTGTCAAAATGTGACAACTGAATGAATCAAGAGATAGATAGATGGAGAGACATGCAACTAGAAATTATATGAAAGAAAATTAAATAAATCTTCTTTGTCAAAAAGTCTCAACGCAAAAAAAATAGAAGAGAAAAAGTGAAATGTTAAAACAAAGAGCCTGGTTGGCATTTTTCTTATTCGTCATCGCTAAATAAATTCTTATTTGGGCCAATAGAAAGTAAAATTTCGACTTTTTAAAAACACTTAAAGTGTCAATTTCGTGTTCGTTTGTTTGTCAGCAATTTCTCAAATAAAATTTGGACAGCAGGAATATTGAACAACACGTCTTTTGAATGTGGACTACAGATTAAGTGAAAGCCAGATTTTATTAAACAGAATCTTGGTTCAATTTAAATATTATTATGTTATTAAGATAGTATTAACATTTTACAATTCATTCAATTAAAAAATTTCATATTAGCTAAAAATTTAGTTTGAAAATTTTTTAAAGTTTCAATGAGTTTGTGAATTAAAATATTTTTTAAATTACAACTATAAAAATGTGAAATACGGTTAAAATTGCAGGCTAAAATCAAAATGTTTGAAAAAGGTATCTTTCGAACCATTTAACGCATTTATGTCAAATTTTTGTTATTCACAGCAGTTTTTCAAGTTCAAGAAAGTAGATGAATTCTTCAAGTCAATGTGACAAGAAGTTTTGGACATTGCAAAGTCTAAATGAAGTCAACGTCCTTAGATTGTAGTAAATTTGGTTCTGATAGATTAAGTCATTCTTAAGTTATGAGAGGTTACGAGTAACATACACAAGTATGCTAATGTATGGATATAATTAACGAGCTCGTAGTTGTACATATACATACATACATACAAATTAATTATAACTACACACATGTCATTGTAAAAATCTTCTATTTTCGAAACTCATGGTGAAAACAGATCTCTATATTTTCGAAAGCGGAAAGTTGATAATAATTAGAAGAATTTTTAAAAGTTCACAGGACTATTAAACAAAATTATTATAATTTTTTCTGAGAGTTAAACTTTATTTGGCATCAAAACAGTTTAGTATTTATTTTTAAACTCTTTTGCTCAATTCACAAGCCGTGCTGTAAAGTTTAAAGTTGTATTTGAAATATTTTAAGATAAATTGTATCTTTAAATCTTTAAAAATACCACTTTATATAATACAAGAAGGATTGTAAATAAGTATATCATCGGCTCAGAATGTAAACCTACTAACTCAAAAAAAAATTTTACAGCAGAGACAAAAACATTTTCTATACATAGCTTAAAAAATAAGACTAAACCATTTTCTCATTTTCATGAGAACTCTTAAAATTGCTATTTGTGCAATTGGGCAAATATGCGAGACTTGTTTCACAAAGCCCCATTTTTATATAAATTTGAAACAAACGTCAAAAAGTTCATTTAATAAAAATAAAATAGGAAAACTTCAAGCAATTTTTAATTTAAAAACATACATATGTACATATTTGTTTAAAAATAAAAAAGTGTGTGTCTAAAAATATCTAAAGAAAGCCAAAAAGGCAAAAAGTTGTGGGTTACAAAATGCACAATTGCACAGTTTGCGAGGCCCTTATACCCTTATTGTTATTTTTGTGACAAACGAAAATAAAGATTTTAGCCAGGTTTACAGGTTTACAGGAGCCGATGATGTGCTTTAAAGAAGCGGACTTAGCAAGTTTATATATATATTCGTATGTCCTTTCATCGTACAAAGTATAAAGGTATCTGCTGTTTGGTGATGAGTTTTGAGCATTGAAATTTTAATATCACTTTATATAACAAAATACATATATGGTTTTTTGTGTAATAAAATTCTATATCTTAAAATCTATGTAACCATTTCCATAAAACATACCAAAGGTCAATAATTGTATTGCAACTCAATACATAAACTAGGCATTCCTACCAAAAGCAACAATTCCAATATATGTTATACAGACTTAGTATAATTGCACTTATTCGTTTATTCAAAAAATTTATCAAGTGGAATTGTTGTATTTTGCAGTGTACCTGTTTAAACCAAAACGCTATTCTTATATATATTTTGATAGTTTATAAAATTTCCCCTATTCAATTGAATAGTACTTAGTAAAGGTCCAAATTTATTCCTCCTTTAATCATTCTTGATTTTTCGGAGTGTTTTCTTGGACTTTGACTAGTAAAATATCTAAATTTTTGGTTTATTCGTTCGTTCAGTACTTTGATATCTTTTGTTTGTGCTTATTAAAAACACTCTTTTGTTGTGAGCCTTGAACAAGAGTTATCCCGTATTCACGCAAAGCGATATAATTTAAAGGTAAAAGACCGAAAATAAAATATCCTTAATTTTACCCAATTTAAACAATTGTTTTTTATTTTCCTCCATCTCTACACGCAAACAGTACCTCATCAATTATTGTTTTAAGCATATATGTTATACTCGTATTACTATATGAAGTTTACTTAGCACTAGTTGAAGTTATAAGTCTAAAAATCTAATTTGATAGTACGTTACAAGGGATTGGTAGTTCCCTGACTGTTTTATTTCTCATCATCAGTTTTCAGCTGTGATCTCTTTTTTTTATAAAATATAGCCAAATACTTTGCGGTAGAAATATTAACCAAATCTATTGTATGAATATGATTAAAATATTATCTATGTACATATATGATAACCCACAATCCTCTTGGCTTGACACTTTTAAGAAACCAGACCATAAATAATTTTTATTTGTATATTTATTATTATTTGTATATTTTAGTACTAGAAATCGTAACACAGATTAAGACATTCGATGTTGTACGACATTTCAAAACACATCCGTTGAAATACTATTCTATATGTCTTGAACATTCCTTCAATACCAAATGTCGTTATGCTGTCAACTAATAAAAGAGGTGGGAGAGGCCAAAATGAATAATTTTTTATGAAATGCCATGTGTTTCTTTTACATGTGCCTAATAAATATGCCCTTTGCCGGGAATTTAGCCAAAATAAATTCACCTTGAAATTCAGTATATTTCTCCAAGAGAGTTTCCGTTTCCCAAGCCCTTGAAGAGGAGAGTAATTTTGACGAAACAACATTCAAGATACATATTAATATATGGATTAGTTTTCACGCGTGTGTGTGTGTGTCAGTGTGTTTGATATTGTAAGGTGTTTATGTGGTTTTCGTTCAGATTTTAAAGGCCTACTTTTAGGAGCGTATGTTAATTAAACATACGACTGCATATATAAATAAGAATAATGCGCTTTTAAAATAGTAAGGCAGATTGTTAAGCCTAAGAGATATACGACTGAAGACTTGGAAACACTTACAAACATATATGACCTTAATTATGAGTGTCATATGCATTTTTGCTTCGAAATATTAAATAAATCTTAAAAAAATATCCATAACAAAAATATCGAGACTACATAGTGCAACTATAAACAAAAATGTTAAAAAAAATAAAAATGTTTTTTGAATTCAAAATTCAAATATGTATGATCTAAACTAAAACTAAATAAGTGTAGATATACATATTTTGTAAATATTTTGTGAGTGAGAAAATGTTATGCAGAAGAATCCTAAATAATTATTTGCTGTGAATAATTAATTCGCTTTGCTTTTAAAACAAAGACGTGAGCTTAATTATGAGATTTTTATTGTCTCCGCATTGCAACGACCAGGATTTGCTTTTATTTTTTTTCTTTTTTTTTTGTTTTGTAATTTTGCTACCCCAAGCTGACAAATAGTAATTGTGTGTACAATGTTCGTTTACGTAGTCGTATATAAAATTAAGCATATGAACTTTTGTAGACTTAATTGCAGAATCTGATGTTGCACTTTACATTTGCAACGTAGATATACATATACATATGTATTTATAAGAGTACAAACGTCACTAGAAGCTGTTGTAACAACGCCACTATGCCACTGCCACGGGAAGTGCCACTACAACCACAAAAACACAAAGTACGAGCATTTTGTTTTGTACGTGAAACTCTTCTTTTGGTACATTTTAATTTCGAGTCAAGCGGGTAATTTACAACTTTTAACATTAAAAATTTTCAACAGCAACAACTTCACAGCTTTAAAAAAAAAGTTGTGCGTTTGCTTCTGTTGTTTTTTGCAGTTTTGCATAAACTTCTGATGACGAAGAAAAAAGAACTATATATGTATATATGTAAAACTTCGTACATTAAATATTTCACTTGAATTAAAATAAAATTAAAAACTAAACAACACTTCTTAGCAAAAAAAAAAAAAAAATAATAATAATGTGCGTGCGTGAGAGTGAGCGCATAGGAAAGAGTGGGTGGGTGACAGCAGGTGAATTGAGAACATGCAAAAGTGTATGAATGTCGGTCGGTCTGTATTGTAGTTATGCAACAAATTTTGGAATTGAAAATTTGTTTAGCTGGCAAATGGCAGGGTACACGAGAGGGGAAATCTATGGTAAAACTGATTACATTAAATGAAAATGTTATTTATTTTGTTGTTGTTTTGTTTTTGGCTTTTATTTTGTTTTTTGTTTAGTTTTATTTCATTTGCTGTTGCAAATAAAACTTTCTTATTCACATGTCAACGAACTTTTGAAAGTTTTGTTTCAATATACTTAAACAACTTTAATGTATATGCCGGTGTATGTGGCAAACCGGTATTTTTGTGCTAAAGTTTTCAGATTTTTTGCATGATTCTATTTTAAATGTGATTGAATTTATTGAAAAGATGTCGCTATACAGTAAATTATTTTTAATGTAAATGATTTGAAAATAAATCTTACTAATATTATAAATGTGAAACTTTATATGTTTGTATGTTTATTAGCTTATAAAGAAAAAACCGCTGAAAGAATTACAATAAAACATGGTACACAGACTGGATACATATATGCTGGATTGGGACATGGGATACCTTTCATTGTAAAAAATGATACGCTTTAACCTATTAAGGGCCTGTATTACTTTTGGCATTTTTTGTGATTTTGGTAATCTTGGTATGTATAAACACATTTTATAGGACAACTTCAACTTCTTCATGGAATCAAACAAAATCACTTTGAAAATGCTAGTGTTGATTATACTATATAAGCAAAATTATCTCAGGATTGTTATGCAAGGTTTCTGGCGAAGTTTCTTTCGAGCTAACATATTATTTGGTTGGAAAATTAATTCATTCGATCCAAAAGTCATCAACAATTTTAATATATTTTTTATCTAAAAAGAAATATTTTTTTTACCTGACTAAGACAACAATGTAAAATAAATATTTAGATTTTGAGCAAATCGATATACATACATATACATATGTACATATGTATATGTAAATATATGTATATAAGCGTAACAGTGCTTATCCACGTAATAAGTTATATACACAGATTTTGATGTCTGGTATTTTTAATATGAAGTGTGCAACGTTTTATCACAAATCACTCTGCTTTTATCATATACTGTATCGGTATTCTTACCCGATTGCCAAAGATATGACAGTAGTCAAACCTTAATATGGCGGACACCAGACGCCATTTCGTAAATACGAAAAAAATGAAATGTCGGTGAACTATATCAAAATGGGTATCATTCGACAGGTATTTTAAACTCATTATCATCATTCTCTTATGATTTTTTATTTCGAATGACCATTTTTTACATTTAACGGTTCAAAGTTGGTTTTTGATTTTTTTAATTACTACTTGTTTTACAAATTTACATTGATCACGCCAACATAGGCAAGCGTACTCCAGTTAAAAGCGTACCAATAGAAATAAATACAACAATCATATAAATTTCAATAAGAAAGCCTACTAAAATGAATAAATATGCAAATATAACTCGATCTTGTTTATTTCGAGAGCCATCGAATTTCTCTCGACCGCATTAGTTATAATACGACCTCAGGATCCACCCAATACTTCTTGACTGCAAACGCTTGTCACGTAAATAAAAAGCTTTATATTTTCTTAACACCTAAAAAAATGAATCTTTTATTTCAAATGAAGTGGACCTTTGAGTACGCGAGCTTGAAAAATCAACAACATTAAAAATAAAAAGTTTCAGAGGAAGTAAAACATTTTTAAGAATGAACCTACAAAGTGCATTTTTATTCATATAGCAAAGTTTTGTGTTCATAGAAGAGCGGGGGGAAAATGAGGAAGGAGGTTGATTGCAAACATTTCGGCACCAGATGCGTTTCGTTTGCTCTTACTTCATTGAAAATATACATGTGTATATCCAATTCCAAATGGTATGGTGAAAACTCATAGCAAGTTTGAAAGAGAATTCACTAAAAATTTTCCTTTCAAAATCCATTCTGACCAGAACAAAAAGGGTTGACGTGTAATTAAGCCAAAAGAAAATAATCAAAAGATTAAACAAGAAAAGCCCGTCCTCCCTGAAACCAGTTTGTCGTGCCACCTTTTTTGTTTTTCCCATTGAAAGTATTATTTGGTCAATAACTACTAATTGCCAGTATTGTTTGGTTTTGTGTTATTAGCTGTCACCAAATCCAATCTATTATGTGTTTAAGCATAAAGGCGGCCATTTGTTTTACTTTTATTATCAAATTTCCAGGAACTATTTTTTTGGTAAGTAACACAGATACCTGACATATTTTCGTATCGTTTAGCATTTGACATTGTACGAGTATAGTCCTTGAATTAAATGGGATGTTTACACAAACAAACTATTTCATATATACATTCATATATTCATTCATATATTTACTTTAGTTGGCCACATACATATACACCCACATGCGGCTTGTCATTAAATAAAAAATAAGGAATGAGTCGTCAACTTGTATGCCATTTCAACATTTCAAAATTACGTTGTATGTACAATGTACATTCAACGCCCTCTTGACATCAAGTGCCAAGATTAACAATAACAACAACAACAACAAAAACAACATCAACAACAGTAATATAAATATATTACCAGTTTTCTTCAATGTACATACCCTGTCGGAGAATGTGTGGTTGACTACAAAAATTACTAACTTATAGTTAAATTTTCTTAGACTAACTAAAAGCTAACTGCAATGTCATCCAGAACAGATTCATCATTAATTCTTAAGTTGAGTAAGTAATCGAATTTGGCGAGAGCCAACAAATTTATTCTCAGCTACTTTGAAACTCATTTCAGTTTTATACTAACATTTTGCTGTTATTATTTTAGATGGTACCTTGTCTGGGTAGTAGCACGTTTATGATACATATTCGAAGCCCAGAATTTTTTTTTTTAATTTACTGACTACCAGGTGATTTAAAAAAAATCATTAAATTAAGTTGGTTGTAAACTAATACCGAGTGAGACAATAGACTACCGCCTAGGACATCGCAATGTTAAAATAGCCAGTTGATTACATTGAAAAGTAATCCAAGTGTCAGTCAGTACTAGTTGCGAAATAGTTACCTTAAAGTTAGTTTGAAGTTAACGGAATTTCCGACAGGGTATGTATGGATTTACGAGTATCTATGTATGTTAATACACTCACACATGCATTTTAATGTGTGTTTGGTATGTGCGTGTGTGTCGCCAAGTATCTGAATCTTAGCGTTTTCAAAGTGGTTTGGATGTTTAGCTTTTTAACAGAATTATTACTTAAGCAGAGCAATATCACAACAGACAAAATAAGGAGTTTCACATAAGCGATACATAACCCAACAAACCTAATGGTTCCTTCTTCGTTTAAGGTGGAAACTACGAACAGGTTTAATATTAAAGTCTTCTGCATCATTGAGGAGTGCAATAGCTAGTTGGTTGATTTTTTAACTTAATCTTTCTATGTATTATTTATATTAGATATACTCATGAGAGAATGGAATAAAACTATCACATATTGGTCTACGATTCGAAGTATATTTTGAGGCAGCTCGACCGCGTACTGAATAGAGTACAAAAGCTCACCGATAACTGTATATCCAATCTATTTAATAATTGGAGCATCGGTTTAATGTATGGTCTTATCCTTATTCTATCGATACTACATTGGAATGTGTTTTCATGAAATCAACGAACTTGTTTCTGAAACCAACTCATTTTTACTCCCAACACATGCTTCATTATAGGGATGGGCAAATGAAGAAAATGTATCGATATATATCGTATCGATATTTTTGACCAATATCGATATATATTTTTTGAAAACATCGATATTTCGATATATCGATATTTTTTGCCTACAAATGTTGCCAAAATATTCCAAATCTAAAATAAATACACATACTAACATATCGTGCCATAACCGCCAAAAGTTTAAGCGATATAAATTTTGAACAACTATTGAGACCTTATGGGTTTTGAAATAAGATTTCCATAAAAAATGTTGCTGATTAAGCCTTTAGAAAGCCTTAATAATTGTTATAAATAAGGATGCTAATCATTGTTTAATGATGGCCCTGTGTTGAACACTTCAAAGTTCATCATTGCGGAATACGAGAAATATCCACTGGGCATCCATTAAACAGAAATATTTGAAGAAATCGCAAACAACTAACATAAAACTTAATGAGCTCCATGAGTGAAGAAAACCCAAATTGATATTGGTATCGAAAAAGGAAATAAATTTATCTATACCTATACATATGTATGTTTGATTTGTATTATAAGATAATTTCTGAAAAACTGCATTCATTTCGAATGCACAATTAGTCAATTAATTTAAGACCAGAACGATCACAGTTTTTTGCTGCCACTTACAATTACTTAACAGTTTTTTATATTCAGACGTTAAACCGAAACAGAACAGAGGCCCGTTTCTCAAACCTACAAGTTACAAATTTACAAGAAAAATACTCGTACATACAAAACAACAACACTTTTACAAACTTCATAGTTGTTTTTGTGTGTATTTTATTTATTTATTTATTTATTTATTTATTGGCCCATACTCTACAAAGTAAATTTGTACAATATGGTTGTACAAAAATGGACGGGTGAGTACGACCATATGTCCATGATGTACCTTTAAAAATGTTTTTGTGACTGACTATACCCGACGTACCTATGCCTTCACATAGGAAGTAGCAACGTGGTTGTCAACGAAATGCCATAAAAGTACCGCAAGAATATACGGTTATCCGTGGCAGATCAGTCAACCAGTGCAAACGAGACGAAAAACTCCCGAAGGCGAAACAACACACACAAGCCTGACCGCACTTAAGAAATAATTACAATGACGCGAGACTTTGTGTATTTTATATTTGTAACTTGTAGATTTGAGAATGAAAGAGAAAAACTACTTGGCTTGTATAAGATTTCTATAAACAAGAAAGAATTAGCTGATTCGTAACAGAACAGAAGGTAAAAACTAATTCTGTCTTCAGGCTTATACCCACACAAACCATATTTGGCATTTAGCTTAGTTAACAAATAAAAGTCACCTGGTTTAGTGGGGTCATCTTATAGATGCGGTAACCGGGTAAAATTTGTAGAGTTCATAAAAATATCGAAACCCGATACTCGTATATAAGAATCGATGTATCGATATATCGGTTTTTGAAATATCGGTGATATATATCGATATTTATTTTCGCAAATATCGATATTTCGATATATCGATATTTTTTGCCCATCCCTACTTCATTACAAGCACACCCACTTGCGGTGGATTGGCAATAATTATTAAAAAACCTATTAAACAAATATTTTTCAATAAATCTTCTAATCCTTAAATCAAACCATGGATTATTCACTATTGATTGTAGAGGCTTAGACTGCCACCTTCGTAATATTGTAATATCCGTTCGCCATAATTGTATCCCATAAGTGCAAAAAGGCTTTAAAATATTTTTAAACAGAATTAATTTCAAGAAATCAATATTATTATTTGAATTTGTGTGCATTTGAGAACATACATATTTATATGTACTCGTAAATACAAGAAATAATCGGCAGATAGCAATTGCTTAGTATGACATCCAATGTTTTTTATTTCTAATGATATATGAAAGCCTTAAATAATATTTATGTTTTCATTCAAACCCTTCTCATG
Source organism: Tachina lurida (assembly GCA_944452675.1). NCBI lineage: Eukaryota > Metazoa > Arthropoda > Insecta > Diptera > Tachinidae > Tachina > Tachina lurida. The sequence continues at coordinate 148,541,059 of OX101756.1, read as the reverse complement.
CATCTCAATCTGTAAACTATTTTAAAGTAATAAGTTATACATATTAATTTAAAATTACAAGTATTATTTTATCTAACATACATATGAATAACGAAATGTAAAAAAGGAAAACTCTTTTCTGGGAAATATTAGTCCAATTAAATTCAAAACATTTTGAAAATTTTACACAATTCAACTAAAATTAACTATTTCTGATCCTTATGCATCTTATATAACTATATGAATATATTTTTTATTGCAATGGACTCACGTCATTTCCAAGATATGCACAAACTAGATATTTCAACGAACTAGTTTCTGTAAAACAATTGAAAGTACATTACAACGTCTGCCTTGGAGATTCCGTAAAAGAAAAAATATTCTAGAAATGTAAAGTGATTCCAAAATCCTTTTGGTTGTTGGGATGTCATACAGAAAAGCACACATTAACCCAATCATATTCCCATACACATCCATATATACAAATGTATGGGAATGTATGAATGTGTTCCTGAGCTGATCGTAATTGTGCTCGTATATGTTCACAACAACTCATGTGTTGTATATATCTGTATACAGCCAGACCTTTCAAATAACAAAATTCTTTCCAATATTATAATACAAATAATTTTTAACTTTTCGCTATCAAGTAGAGGAATTTAGTGATTTCACTTAGATTTTTTATTCGTACGGATGGAAGTGTGAGTTTGTACTTGTGTGTGAGTGGAAAACTCTCATAACATAAGAACTATTTAACTGACCTCGGAAGGTAATGCATCGGTTCGGTTTCACAGATTTCGAGGAACTTTCTCTTACTGCCGATTAAGTCTCAACAATATGGCAGAACAGTTCCATGTTAGAATCAACTAAATCGCATGTAAACTTAAAGTTAAAGAGCATGAGTAAATAAACAGAAGATGTGGCATAAAGAAATGCTTTATGTCTACCAAGCTGGTACTGACTCACACAAATAGGAAAAACACCGCTTCTTTGATTTCACACTTATCTGTCCGTAATGACCAGACGTTTTCGCGTAGGTCAGAATGTACAGAGCTTGGGGGTGATGTCCTATGACATCGCCGCGGCATAGCAAGAGAGCGAATGGTCATCATGAATAAAAAGGTATAATATTCAAGAACATCGCATATCTAATCTAGTAATTAAAAAAATTTTAAATATTTTATTTGAACGGAACCTCTTACCTAAATTGTTGTTTGTTTTAAATTAAGTGGGTCTGAGTGAGTATGGGTCCCATGTGCTTAGAAATCTATCACCGCGCTGCATTTGATGCTTATGTGTGATTAGTAACACGGGTGAAAATATATACTTTTGGTATTTTTTTCTGCTTTTGTTAAACTTGGTATAAATGCAGTTCATGGATAAGTGTCATTCTGAAGTCACACAAAGATTTTTTTTAATATGAAAACATATAACAAAAATTAAATACTTACTTATCCATTGCATCAGCTTTTTGTATGTTTTTTTGCTCATCATATCCTGCGGAGTTGTATTTTAGGACACATGACGTTTGCAGTATTGACAACTCTTACGTTTCAGAACGTAATACGTATCAGATGCAGCGCAGTGATGCATTTCCGAACAGACCATATCTCTACAGCCTTAAGCTCATTAATGCTTGGTACGCGCGTATAGTATAATAAACTTTGCTTATTTTCAAATCTATTTGTATATGTTTGTATGTCGCTATAGAATTAACTATTGTAGGTATCTGCATGGGCTTAAATGTATCATTCCCTCTTATAAAGGGGGGTTAAAGTAAATGTTAAAGAGTGTAAAATGAGCATAAATGATGTTGTTACTTAAATTGCAAATACATACAGTGACGGTTGTTACGCTTTTGTGTTGTCAAGAATGTTTGTTGCTGGTTGTTAAGCTCAAGTCGTTAACATGTTGTCATATTAAACATTTACTCGTACACTTATTCGGGCACACATACACACACAAATACATAAATTTGCTCATATATACAAACAGATGCTCAATATACATACATACATGCCTAGATACTAGTGAATAAATCCTAGGAATCTTCTTGAAACGTAAATATAAGACAAAGTTCAAAAATAAATTGTTTTGCATACTAGAAAGCAATAAAATCCTAATATAGGATGCTTATAAAATATTCAGTGGGGCATAAGCTAAATGGTCTGTTTCTTTAAAATGAACGCTTGCTCTATATTTAAAGCAACAAGTTTTATATATTGTTGCAATAACATAAAAAATACATACATATATCCACAAAATTTACTTATCGGTGTGTGGCTTAAAAAAAAACGAATTTTATTACTTAAGGATTAATTGTCAGTTTGATATACCCTTAAAAAATTTTTATGTTCGCATTCAATCAATAAGAGCAAATGAATAAATTTATTTACCTAAATATGTATTTAAATTTAATGTTGGTAACTTGGGGTGCTTTATTTTACCAGAGTGATGCCCCGAAGCGAAAGTGTTTATCCCCGAAATTCCCAAAAAAAAAAAACTGTGAAGTATGTATTTTATTTTCATTTTGTTTGCATTCTTTAAATATATTTATATACATTTTAATGAATAGGCAGGTAATTCTGTAATGTTTTGTGTATGTTTAAGTCATTGAAATCAAATTAAATTTAATGCGTACTTCAAGTATGAGTACTTTAGAATTATATTTAAAATAATTGTGTTTTACTTTGAATCAATTAGATTTTTGTTGTTATCGGCATGTGGAAAGAAGAGTCAGTTAGAATTCAATTATATGGAAAGCGGATGAAGACTTAAAAACGAATAGAAATCTGCACATGTAAAGCATTAACTTAAGCAATAAACTTATAAAATGCCCCCAATTGAATGCATACACAACAATTCATTCCATCTGTCAGGCTGATTTGTGAATCTAAACCATTCATAAAAATTCATTCAAATCGATCCAGCCGCTTAGGAGGAGTTCAGTGACATACACACGTACAGTAGAATTATATATATTATACTAGCTGACCCCGGTCCGCGTTGCTGGCCCTAAGCAAACATTAGTGTTGTATATGGCATTGGTGGTACAATATGAAAATTGGATTTTGCCCACGAATAAACTAAATATGGCGCCATCTGTCGGACGAACTTCAAACTTCACAGAAACACTCCTCACGCCCCATAGAGCATGTATATAAAGTTTGGTCTAAATCGGTGCAGTAGTTCTTGAGTTACGGTGCAAAAACATAAAAATAATAAATACTGTGCCATCTGTCGGTCGAACTTCAAACTACACAGAAACACTCCTCACGCCCCATAGAGCATGTATATAAAGTTTGGTCTAAATCGGTGCAGTAGTTCTTGAGTTACGGTGCAAAAACACAAAAATAATAAATACTGCGCCATCTGTCGGACGAACTTCAAACTATACAGATACACTACTCACGCCCTATAGAGCATGTATATGAAGTTTGGTCAATATCGGTTCAGTAGTTCTTTAGTTACGAGGGCGGTTCGGAAACTTCTTAGCCTAGCACAAAAAGCGCGGTATAAACAGAAAAAAGTTAAGTGTTTTGGAAACTTCCATCTCTGCTATGAACACATGTTAAATTTTGTTTCGATCTGGCAACTCCTTCATATAGAAACAGGTGTTCAAAAAAGACGCATCCGCGATTTTTTAACAATGGAAAAATTAGAAATGCGTGGTGTCATTAAATATTTACATAAAAAAGGTTTATCGGGACAAGAAATTCATAAAGATATGGTGAATGTGTTAGGTGAAAGTGCTCCTTCATATGCAACAGTAAAATATTGGGTTGCTGAATTTAAACGTGGTCGTACAAGCATTGAAGATGAACCACGAAGTGGACGTCCAAAAACAGCAACAACAACAGAAATTGTAGCCAAAGTTCATGATATGGTATTAAATGATCGACGAATAAAAGTGCGTAAAATAGCTAATATCATGGGCATCTCAAGTGATCGAGTCCATTTAATTTTGCATGAAGAACTACAGATGAAAAATATTTCTGCAAGATGGGTGCCGCATTTGTTAACAGTCGACCAAAAACGCATAAGAATGAACATTTCTCAAGCTTGTTTGGATCGTTTTAGGCGAAATAAAATGGATTTTAAGCGTCGTTTCATAAACCACTATACTCCAGAGACAAAAGAACAATCCAAACAATGGACTGAAGCTGGAGGAAGTGCCCCAAAGAAGGCAAAAACAATTCAATCGGCTGGTAGGGTTATGGCAACGGTTTTTTGGGACTTCAAAGGTATTTTATTGATTGACTATCTGCAAAAGGGTAAAACAATAAATTCAGAGTACTATTGCAACCTTTTGGATCAATTAAATGTACAAATTCGAGAAAAACGTCCTGGCTTACAACACAAAAAAATAATTTTTCATCAAGACAACGCACCAGCGCACAAGAGTGTTTTAACAATGGCTAAAATCAACGAATTAAAGTACGAGTTGCTTGACCACCCACCTTATTCTCCTGATTTGGCTCCCAGTGACTTTTACCTGTTCCCAAATCTAAAAAAATTCCTTGCTGGCAAGCGTTTTACCTCAAATGAAGATGCAAAACCTTGAGGAAAACTATTTTAATATATATTGAAAAATAAAAATATTTTTGAAAAACTAACTATTTTCTTTCATTGATAGGCTAAAAAGTTTCCGAACCGCCCTCGTACGGTGCAAAAACACAAAAAAACTAAAAATTGCGCCATCTGTCGGACGAATCACTATTTCTGAAAGGGGCGTAGCATTTACCGGGATAGAATATATATATATAAACACGCACAGGTCTTTTACGAATATTTTGCGGGGTGGAAGGCGAAAAACTGCTGGGGCATTGAAGAGTTTACCCATAACAAATAAACGTATTTTTGTATTATATATAATAAGATATATATACATACATATATATATATATATATATATATATATATTATATATCAAAAAAATAATCCGATTACTTCTAAGGATTACTTTTGATTCTTTTTGATTATTTATTAAGAATCAAAAGTAATGTTTGAAAGAAGTGGGATTACTTTTTGATTAATTTTGATTCTTTTTTATTATTTTTAGTAATTTTAAGTAATTCAGATTACTTTTTTTTTAAATTATTAGTAATCGGAATCAATTATTTATCAGCAATTATTTTGAAGGCTACTATATAATCATTACAATTCTTTTTAAAATGTAATCTAATTGATTACTAATCGTAATCGAAATTTACCAGCTCTGGTTGAAATACGTATATAATATCGTAATAAAATCAATTTTTTACGCGATTCTGCCTTTATTTTCGATTTACACGATTTTTCATAAAAAAATTTAAAATTTCGATTTACACGACTTTTACAGGAACGTATCTATCGTGTAAATCGAGGCATAGGTGTATAAGGAAGAAATCGTCAATTACTTATACATACATATGTACGTACAAATGGATAAATTGTATACATATAAGTATGTATATAAGTATGTATTTATAAGCATATTTTATTCTTCCAACACATTTAATCACTGTTTATAAGAACACAACCTTACCAGCACACGGTTTTCTATCTAAACATCTCGAGCAGAATGCAGAAGAGCCAATTCTAAAAATTATTTTATTTTGTTTTTGTTAAAGTTTTTCTTTTCAACGAAATATTGCCAAATTGTCGAATTTATAAACCTGCAGTTGACCCCATTTTACCTTTTTTGCTTTATTTGTTATTCGGCCAATATAAGTCTGAATTCAAAACTGCAGTTTGGTTTTTGTTGCAAAAGTTTTCCAAAGGTGTTTCAAATATTGTTGTTCAACTTTTTTTTTTACATTTTCATTGGCGTTTATTTAACTTGTACTTGTACTTATGTATATTTGGCTCAGTTTTGCTTAGAATGGAGGCGCCTTAAGTAAAATGATATGATGGCAAACTTTTTGCTTTTCAAAAAATTTTTTTTTATTTCGCCGATCGCCATTATTTTTTTTTTTTTGACAGTTTACCAATTTTTAATGCTCATCGACAAATAATGCATTTAAAAATAACTTTCAATAGCAGAAAAATAAAAAAATAAAAACTTTGGAGAAAAATTAAAAATTAGCAAAAATACAAAAATTACTTGTCCCTCTGTTTGTTTGCACTGAACCGACTTCAATCAAACTTCTCCAGATTGAGATTTATACGTAATTCTCGTGGCGCTATTTGGTGTTTCATATACTGAATAAAAAAATATCCAACTAGAAATTGTCCCAATACTCACATTGGAGCTTGGCTGGGAATGCTGTGTCAAGCTTTGTAAAAACATTTACAAGAAAGACAAAAACGATTTTAAAAATTTGTTTTGTTTTTCATATAACTTTTAGTTGGTATTGTGTTTAACACGACTATGCCCTAAGTTTTATAACAAGTTATATAAAGAAAGATAATGTAGTTGAGTTATTACGATTTCGGAAAAATTCATTGCTGGGGAAGTTCGTTCATTCTTTTCGCGAAATAATAATGATAATATAAGCAAAGAATACTTTCTTTTACTACAAGTATTTTGAAGACACACTTTTATTAAACTTCAGATGGCTGCAGTAGAAAAGTAAACAAAACAAAAATCGCTGTGAAATGTGCGTACGATGTTAGTCAATAGAGAAATCTTCAATAATTTAAGTCGATATTTAAATAATTTATTTTATTTTGTATCCGACATTTAAAATAAGTTTAAATACCGGACAAAAACTAGCGATAGTTTTTTGTTCATTGTTAATGTATTTTGTTTGACAGTTTTTGATTTAAAAAAAAGTTATTAGAAACTCTTTCTAGGGAAGTCGCAACGATATCAAAACTATAGCAAATTTATTTTCGAAATAATTGTCATTAAAAATATCCATCTGTGATGAGAATACCAGAGTATATTTACGAGAATTTATATCCAAATGAATGTTACTTTTCCCTTTATTTTTTACCCAACGGGCAACTCGTAAAAAATATAAATTCAAAATCAAATGAAAATTGTTGTTGTAAATTCGAATTTTTTTTTAGACCTTTTAGCTTTATAGGAAAGTTACGCCTGATGCTTTTTATATTATATAATGCTTATGCATTATGTATAGTAACGAGTTTTCTAAACAGAAACGAACTGCATCTAAACGTGCGAAAAACAAATAACAATTTCGTATAATATCTTTTGTTCTTTTTGATACAGGCAAATCCCGGTATAACGAACGATATAATGTCAGGCCCATTCGTTATACCGAAAAATTCGTTATATCGCAAAAATTTTTTTCAAGTGTTATTTTAACTTTTATTACTATAGACATGATGCAATATAATAAAAAATTAGGATATTATTCGCTATATAAAGTTGTTAATGTAAAATATTTGGACGTTCGTTATATGGGATTTTCGTTAAAGCGAGATTCGTTATACCGGGATTTGCCTGTATTTTCCAAAATATCAAATTTATAAAACTTGTCATTTGCTTCACTTTTGTTATGCATACATATCGCTGCTTTATTGCAATATAGTCATAACTCAATAAAACTAGTTTTACAGAAAATAAGTTTAAAGTTTTCAATTCACGTACACTTCAATGAAAATATAAAAATGTTTTCTTTTCTCAAAACGTGAGTGTAAAAGCCTTTTGTATGAAATTTATGGTATAACGAATTTTTCTGCATTATTAACTCCAAAAATTAATTCTACGAGATATGACTGTGTTGCAATAAAGGAGCGCAGTGTATCTACATATGTATCAAATTTTGTTATTAATCATTATCACATGTGTGTGTGTGTGCGTATATCTTTTTATTACAATAGTAAAGATTAAATATGCAATATCCATATTTGCCATTGCTCCTTTCTTTGGTTTCCGCTCTAGCTCGTTCGAACGCTTATCAGTAGTTGTCGTTCTCGTTGCCATTGCTGTTGATGCTGATTTTAGGTTTTTTTTCGCCTGTTTTGTAATAATAAAATCAACGTTTCTATTTAAACTAACATCATCAATAGATATATAGATGTAACACTATCGAAAATGGAATTTAAAAATTTTCTAATTTCCGCATATGGTAAAGAGTTCCACCAATTTGTCGTTGTAATTTCCTCTTTCGTTTGGGCAGATACAGTAATATTTTTGTTGGTGCTTTTGCGGGTGTTGTTGTCATTTGAATCGGAATGATGGGATGCCATGGCCGGAAAGGATTGTGTTTTAAGTAAATTGTCTAACAATTTTTTTATTTCCTCATATGCACTCTCAAGTTCTGCTACATATTGCGGAGTGATGATATCCATATAAACTTCGTTGAGATTGCTACTTTCGTTTTATATCTATATTGTATATCCATATGTATTGACATACTTACATATCGCACAGTAAATCATAAAGAGTCACAACTCAAAATAATCAAAGGGATTTTGTTTGTTTATAAACCAGTTAATTGAAGAAATCTATAACAACCTCAACAATTTCTTCTGCAATACAGTCTTCTTGAAGAATATAAAATACCGTTATGCTTGTTTTTATGTCACATACTTGCGTCATTTGTACAGTTACTACACTTGTTTTCAACTAATCAGCATCTGAAAGTTTTTGAGTTGTGACTCTTTATGATTTAGTGTGCGATATGTACACATATTTGATGTCTTAATATTAGTCTATGATTAGAAGTTGTTGTTGCTATTGACATTCTCATTTATTATTTCATTTCCATTATTTAGATTATCCTTTTTACCGTTTTTCATATTTCATATTCCATATGTCATAAGAGGTTGTTGCCATTTCATTCACACTCATTACGAGTACTTTTGACGTGCGCTTTGATACGTCGAACAATTTGTATTCAATTGTTGGCATTTCATTCGTGATACTTTGAATATTTTTGTATGTACATATGTATGTATGTATGTATGTATATTACTTGTGTTGTGCTTTTCCTGTTGTTCTACTTGTACTATTGATCTAGAGCCTTTGTTTCTATTTTTAACAACTCTATTATTGTGCCCCTTTTTGTTATTTTTTTTTTTGTTATTTACCTTCATCTCTAATCGCATGTTCTTTTCACTAGAGCAGATACATAGATAGATAGATAGATAGATGTACATACATATGTATGTACCTTTGTTATTACCAATATCTTGGCTATCATCAGCATTTACATAAGGATCCACATTGACATCAGTAGCAGCAGCAACGTTGTCATTGTCGTTGTCATTGTCGTTAGCATTAGCATTCTCTTTTATGCCAATATTTCCGGATTTAGTTAAACTGTCATTATTTAGTTGATTGTTTTTAAATGTTGACCACTTTTCGATGTTTTGTTTATCATTTTCAATAGAGTTTTCAATTACAGTGCTGCTCGAGTTGTTTACATTTGATTCTTTTGTAATTCCGGCTTCAACTTCTTGGGTTTCCATTGCCAATGGCGAAGGTGATGTTGGCAAGAATGATGTTGAAAGTGAAATCGTTGATATATGGCAGTTGCCTGTTCCTGTTACATCTTCATGTAAATATTTTATGTTTTGTTGTATTTTTGTTGAGGCTTGCATGAATTAGAAGTGTTTTGTTATAACTACATAGGTTTTCAATTTTCTGTGTTTGTGAGTATGAGTTTGTAATTGCTGTTCTTAACTTGAAAAAATGTCGAGAATTTTATTCTGGTCTAAAAATGTCCACTTTCTTCGTTATGGTTTTGTGCTAATTTTTCAAGAAATTTAATAAGAACTTCATGGACTTTTCCAGACCACTACGGTCATAAGCTCAATTGTGTAATTAATATATTTACTTAGAATTCTTTTGATTACGGTCGATATACACTTATAACATGTTCACACTTATTGTTTTAAACTTGTTTAAGGTAAGTGTTTAAAAATAATAAGCACAACCGTTCACATTACATGTGAGATGTTTAAGGTTGACGTTTTGTTAGTAAATTATTATTGTATTTGTATAAAAATACGAGGAATTATGTTTTTTATTTATTTTATTATATTTAAACAACAAGTGATTTTGTAAATAATTTAGTAATTTTTAACTAATTACTTGTTTAACAAATAATTATTCACTTGTCGCCATTTAATAACAACACAAAGTTGCCAGAGTTATCAAAAAACGGGCTAAATATACTCCATTTAAGTGTTTAAGTCTTATACACTTCATTTGACATGTTTAACAAAACAAGTCAATGTATGATAAAACATCTCAAAATTGTTAAACACGTAATTACTTTCTGGTAAAAACATTAGCTCCGGTATAATCTCATAGTTTTCAGGAGTGTTTACAGTTACATATATATTCTATTCGACATATGCATTTTCACTACTGAGGCTTTTTATTCTTCCATCACAGTTTGTCTCGAGATTTAATTTAAAAATCAGCATCCGTAGAAATTTCTCGTACTTTATTTATTTCATCTGTCTGGATCTAATATTTCCTACAGAAATGTTCGCCTTAATATGTCGTGTTTTTTTTTTAATATAGAAAGATTAATTCGGTAATATACTGACGAAGCTTCGTGTTTGTGGTGCTGCTGAGCAACTTGAACATTTGAGCTTGGTGCCTGTTGTAAAAAACTCTATCATCTCTAGTTGCTTTCATTTTGGAATAGGCCAGGACAATTTAAATTATTTCAGTTCGCTGAAGAGATTAAAGTGGAACAAACAAGCATTCTGCCGTTCAAATAAAAAAAAAATAAGAATTCCTTTATAAATTAATTTATCGTTCTCCCATATTTTTCTAATTTCACTTGCTTTATTAATATCATGTTTCAGTTTATGAAATATTTGGCGTAAATCGAAAATAATTTACAATTTGTTAAGGAAATTGTTTTTTTTTTGTAATTCTTATCGATTTTTCTAGTCAAATTTTATTTATTGCGTCGTTTCCCTGAGATAAATCTGTTCAATATACTGCCACTTAATAATTCAAAACAACAAGCAAACTAATATACAAATTTCATTTCCAACAAATACTTGTTTTAATATTAAATCGGAAACGCATGGATGATGACTATTTATTTTTTATTTTTTTTAACAAAGAAACGTCCTTAAAACACGTATTTCCATTTGAATAAAAAAATTTAATTTAATTTAATATCAACTGCAATTTTTTTAGTTACTCGGTGCATTTGCTTTCTATTAAATAATTTTTATTAGTTTTAAAATATTTGATTTTATTGCATCATTTTGATGCTGGTGTTGTTTTCCATCATAAGCATGATTTGTAATAATAATAATAATAATAATAATAATAATGATAGAAAAATAATCATTCTTGGTTGTAAAATTTCCAATCTTCATTTCTCCATCTGTTTGTTGGTTGTTTCATCTTATTTTTGCTGTGTCATTTGCTTAATAGCCATAATTAGAAGAAGTTTAATTTTCTTTAACTCTTCGATCCCTTCCTTTGCTTACTTTTGCCTTCTCTGTGTGAATGAAGTTTTTTCACTTTTTGATCTGCATGTTCTTGTTGTAGCTTGGAAATCCATTAATCAAATTGAAATGTTCAGACCTGGTCGGATGGTTAATTTTATTTTCCATTTTTTATGTGGCATTAAATTCTTGAACAGCTTTTTTACTAAATTACAAAAAAGGGAAAATAGTAAGAGTTAACAATAAATTACAAAGAGTAATAAAAATTTTATATTTTGTTTCGTCAATAAATAATTTTGCTTAAATATTAAATATAAACAACGAAGATATTGGTGAGAGAACCACTACGTCTCCTTCGCGCGTTACACTTTTCATAGTTGGTACATTAGAGAGCTGCCTCACTTATGGTCCTTCCATTTTCATTATACATATTCGAATGAAATTTAACCGCTCAATTTATTTTAGCTACCTACTCGTAAATAATCGATTAAAAGTCGATTTTATACGATAACATGTTTCTTTCAATTTATGTATATATTTTTTTTACTTTCTTCGTCAAAGGGATAGTGGTGAAGGAAGAGATAGAGGAAAATTTCATTATTTTACAACTCTGCTTTTTGCACGTTTTAAATAATACAGTGTTGCAGCTGTGCTTAGTAGCCATTTTATTAGTTATTTTACTTCGCCGATGATTCTGCTACACATCGAAGGAGATAGCTCTGATGTTAAATTAGGATTAGTTTCTATTAAAGTCGGTATAGTTCAGTGACCAGTGACTATGCCTTCATTACTTCAACTTTCTTACAACAACTGATACAAAGGGACATTAATACATATCAGAAAAATGCGTGGTGTTGTTATTTAATGACTGTTGGATACGGGGCTCGAACCCAGAACATTCGGTTTTGTGGTCATCGTGCTAACTACTTCAGCCAAGGCAACCATCAAATATTATTACAAATCATAAATCCCCGATCAGAAAAGGGGTGTTATAAGTTTGTACTGTGTGTCTGTGTATCTATGTATTTGTGTATCTATGTATGTATGTGTGTGTGTATGTACGAATCCACGTACGGACCAAACGACTGGACCGAGTTTGATTTAATTTTTATGTTTAAAAGATGGCTTGTTCGAGAGTGTTCTCCCTATGTTTCAAGGAAATTGGTCCAGCCGCTTAGAAGATAATTCTTTTTTTCTTAGATGTGTATATTCTGTCTCTAAGTCGGGGTTTCTTAAAATATTTAGTTTGTGTTATCTTAAGCTTTTTTTATTGCAATCGATTTGAGAAGCCTGTTTACGCATTTAGTTAGGTTTAGTTATAAATAAGTAGAGTAAATTTATCTGAGTACACCAAAAATAAAATTCCATTATTTTTGTTACTTAATTTTCATCCATTTTAATATGTACATCCCAACAATAGTAAATGGAGGCATGTGATCTTTTGTTTCTATTTAACTTCGTTCCATCGTTGGAAATGATTACTTGCAAATTATCGCACAATATTATTCTGTCAATTGTACTCGTATAAAAATTATTTATTAATACCCCAAACGTGCTTTCGTTCTGCTTGCTTGCATACAGTAGCACAGCCAATAAAGTTTTTAAGGAAGGGAGCTGAAAGCTTAATATATGAAATATTAAATGAAGTTCAAGGATGTTTGCTTTACTTTTGAATTTACTAAATTGGCTGTCAGGCCAGGATTTGTTACATTATAATTTTTTTGTATACATACATACAAGTAATAAATACAATTATTCCACCCATTAGCTGAGTTAGTTTAGTTCTTTGGACAAATTATTAAAATATTAATCGGTCTTTAATTCAGTATTCTCACTTTTTGTAGAATGAAATATTTTTATTAATTAATAAAAATTTCTAAATAAGACAAAAAAATTATAGTAGACCTTAGTTTGGGGGAAGTACAGTCATGTCTATCTACTTGGCAGAGATTGTTTGCTAATATGTCTCTTTAACAAGAATTTTCAATGAAATGGAATAGAGAAATGATTATATTGTATATATAATTATTGATTTACTATTAACTAGATACCCTGCAGGAAATGGAACTGACACAAGACTAGTCACGTGACCGGTCCCCAAGTGATAGGGGCCAGTCCGAGTTCTAACACTTCCTATGAAGTGGACCAGTCACTTTTACATGGGGATGGCCTAGGATGGGGTTAATTGATACTTTGTATGCACCTTGTCACTTGTCACTGAACTATCCCATAGGGACATATCCAATGTATAATAATATAAATTATTTATAAAAAAATTTCGACATTTAACTGTAATAATTAACTCTTATAAATTTTTTTATTGTTACAAATGCAATGATATTTTTTTTAATTTTATTTTTAATCTGAAAATTTTTTGAGATTCGAACCGACAACCTCGTGCATGGCAGGCTGGCACACTATCCACTCGACCACAGGGCCTCTCATATTTCAAAAGTTAAATACCAGTTAAGCTTAGGTTAATATTTTAGTATAGTTACGGGACTGGTTCCAGAGTCACATTGAAGGGAGCAATTAACATTATATTTACACTATTTGATAGGTCCTGTATTCGATCACATCGAACATGTTCAGTGGCGTTTACTACTACTAGACCTAGTCCGAATTAAATTGGCTCCAGATCAAGACGATACATCACGAAAATTATCACTATGTCACCATTTAAACGATATGTCTTTTTTCACTCCGTACTTTTGATAACACCCACATTTTCTCCAGCTATAGGACGAGTACGTTTGGATCAATTGTCACCAAATTTTCTGCAGGGTATGTATTTGTCTTTTAACACATACTGAGAAACTAATGTTCTAACACATTGCTGAGCAACAATTTTAAGATAACATTGTAACATTGAAATAATATAAACCAAATAAATAAAAAATAAGTTTTAACACTATATTTTTTGTGACGTCATTTTGCATATAGAAAGAAGTTGGTATATTTGAATATTATTGTGAATATTAAAATAAAAATCTGGCATTCCTGCATAAGCAATAAATTTTTCTAAATAATTTTCTCAATACACTCCAATGGGTTGAATTGCTGCTAAAAAAGTATAGCAATGACACAAACATTTTCGCTTTGCGGTGTTTGAAAGCAAGGCGAATTCAGTATCTTCTGACAGATTGGTTTTGTAGCGTAGGAAACTACATGTTGTTTTTTGTGTTGTTAAATTGTTGTAGGGAAGAGTTCACCTGATACTGAATTCGCCTTGATTGAAAGGAAGTCGGACAGTCATCAGATAATCAAATGTATGAGTAATGTGATAATTTTCTAACATTCTTTATTGCGTTAATTCGTATTTCAGACTTTACGATTTGTATCCCCGATGGTCCGATGAAGCCATACTAATTTTGGAAAAACAAATCGAGAGATTGGTTGAACTACAAATGATTGATTAAAGTTAACTGCAGGCGAGTGGTAATTTTTCCTAGCAAATGATTACTATTAATATTGATAATAATCGAAAAACTTTCACAAATGCTTATTTATAGACGTTGCTTAACCAAAAAAAAAAAAACAAAATTCCTAATACATTAAATATGAAATGTGAAACAAATATGTATGTATGTATATGTATATATAATTTGCGAGAAAAAAGAGCACTGGCGCAAGAAGATCTACTGCATTAAGTTTGACATATTTAAATTTGAAGATGTATAAGCGGTGCCATACCGATTGAGTTGTGATTGTTTATGATTTAGTGTGCGATATGTATGTACGTATAATAAATATATAGTTACCTAAAATGAAAAAAAGTCGTAACTAACAACAATATAATTATACAGGAGAAGCAAAAAACTCAGCAAACTTGTAGTTGAGTCCCCCTTTTTTTGTTAATAAAAGCATAGTTTATAGTTAAATGGGAATCATAATAATAAATAAAAAACTCGATTTTGAATTTTTTGTTAGTTAATCGTTTTTGCATTTTACCTAACGATATGTACATATGTATGTACTATGTAGTTATGTATGTATATGTATGTATGAATGTGTATGAGAAAAGGACATTTAAAAAAGTTTATCCAAGACGGGGGAAGAAAGCGCCTTGCTACCTACGCCCATGCATAAATTTCATAATGCCATCTATAACAATTTTTCTATGTAGTCTATTATTTCGCTCGTATTTGTTCTTGTTTTAACTGAAGAATATGTGACCAAACTGAGTTTGTATAGTCTTCCAATTTTGTTTTTAATAATAAAACAACACAAGGCCAACAACTTTTGGTCACATAACGAAAATGTGCTGGTGATGCAAACAGATCACGCAACAGGCTCAACTAATAAACAACATTAAACTGACAACATTCTCGCATGACAATAACTGCAGGAATGGAAAAACTAAATAGGAGTACATTTGCATGTATGCTAAAATGTTGTTTTAAGTTGGCTGGCGTATTTGTTTTTGTTGTTATTTGTTTTGTATCTGTAATTTTGCCAACAAATAAATACTCGTAACTGCGAGATTGGAGAAGATAATAGTGAGTGAACCAGTTGGTGGGTGTTAATTTAGGCAATGCCCATAATGGACGGAAGGCAGCGTAATGTCGTGTCATGTCATTAAATTGAATCGAATCTTTGTGAGATAGACTATTTTACAACGAAAAATAGCAAGTATAAACAAACAAAAAAACTTTAATGGACAATTTTTATCATTTGACTGTTAGTTTGCATTTAAGTCCTTTTTGTTTTTGCTTCTGCCATTGCGAGTGAGTGAATATTCGTTTATTCATTCCTTTCATGATACGAGTACGTTCTTTTTTTTGTTTTTTTTTTTTTTTGCTGCCAAAACTTTTAGTGTTAATACCTAAAACGTGATGGTAATTGCCCTGACGGTATTAATGATGATGATTTTTATTTGCTTACAATTTGCATTTATATTTTGCAGTTTTACTTTAGAAATGTGCTTATTACTATTTTTTTGATATAATTTTTCTAGTAGTCTGCTCTTTAATGAAATCATTGTCCGTTTCAAATTTAAAATATTTGCATATTTATATGATATTTAGTTATCTAATGACTCTCGCTTAACGTTATATATTTTATGGATGTATCGTGTTCCAAAGGTATTATTAAAGTGAGTAATGCAATATCTAAATTATCTTTTTTGATTGTGTTATAGTTAGGAATGCGTGTAATTTATTATCCGAAATCTGAAAATGTTGTTAGAGCATTTCCTTCTATACAATTTAAAAAGGAAGGAACATGCATATGCATACATGTTAAAGTTCTTTTTTGACTTAAAATTTGATGTTTGATTGTTTTTGGAAATATACTGATAATAATATTATAAATACTGACAAACTTACAACTGGGATATTTTTTTAGGCTGATGCTCACAATCGATAGCTCTTCCCTTATCGGGATATTTAATAAGTGCCAAATTGCTTTTTATTTTCCACGAAAAGTTAATTAACAGCTTATTTTAATGTATTTTTACATGTCTTGGGGCATCCACGTCTGTCAGGAGGTCAACTAGCTGACCATCATTTAATATATTTTCAGCACAAAAACCTTAGTTCTATTTGTAATAAATAATTTAAAGTACATAGTAGCGAAATATATTTAATGTGTTTAACTGTATAGACATATATATTTCCCATTTACTTGAATAAGGCCGTAACTCAAAAAAGCTAGTTTTACAGCAATTGAGTCAAAAGTTTTTAAATTTTTGCATGAAATTTTTACACAATATGAATAACAATATGAGGATGAATTTTGCATTATTATGAGTTATGATGTTGTTCAAGTTTAGGGAGCAAAATGTTTGTGCACACGTGCATACATTTGCATCTGAAAGTTACATGTGTTCTTATCAATAACATGTCGAAACCTAACATAATTTTTATATAACTTGTCCAAAATATGAAAATATGTACATAAATACGTTTGTATATATGTATGTACGAGTCAATCAATGCATATATTGAAGTACTTAGAAAAGTATGTACATATGTACATATATATATATGCACTTTACACATTAAATAACTACGAGTACAAGAATACACCAGGAACGAAAGAGTAAAAATAATAAGGACGTCCCCTAGTACAAGATAAATGAAAATCTAATGCAAATTTGATTTCTTACAGTGTTTTCTCTTATTTGCCACAATGTATGCATGTTTATCATGCTTTAGATTTGTTTCTCTTCTTTGAAACTAAATTACGGTTGCAGCGTCTATGATATTTGCATATTTTACTTACTGAAAAATCTGATACACAAACACACAGGAGCGGCCACAGGGCGTAGTTATTGGCTTTCATGGTGAGAAAGGCGCTTCCCCATATCACTGCTTGTTAAAAATATATTAATAATATCATGAGTGCCAAAATACTTTGAGGAAAGTGTTTTCATTTACAAGATTTTTTCTTTCGATCAGCGATAGGGGTTTCATGCAAATGCATGTTGTTTGCACATTTAGATGAAAATGCATATATTTGCATTAAAAACGTATTTTTTTTTTCATAAATTAATCTCGTGTCATCGTAATTATTTCTTAAGTGTAATCAGACTTGTGTGTTTTATTTGACATTTGACAGTTTTGCGTCTCACTCTTAATTTTAAGCCTTTATGTACATATATTCTAAAAGCCCACAACAGCTGTCGTATCCTTTATAAAATGTATCATACATTTTCATGGCTACCAGAAATAGTGACCTCTCACTCAACATATTGACTAATCGCTCAGTAATCAATGCTTTCAGCTGATTGTTTAGCAGCAGTTGTATAGAAAACTGTGTCTACTGAACGAGCTTAGGTTTTTTTTTTGATTTAGGGCCTAATTCCACTATTATTAGCTGTATACAATATGCATTTCACATCCACGCACAACTCTGCAAAAAACGTGACTAGTCTATATTTGCTTGTCAAGTCTACTACATACCACTACTAGTCCAAATATAATCTAAATGTATGGACAAAACATGGTCGATTTAACACTGTGATGTCTTAGGGTTGGACCATATGATCCAACTTTGCATTACATCGCACTACCATATGCAACAGTTATATACCACTCGCATACAATTTGTAAGTGTCTAATAAGAAAGATCGTAATTACTTTAACATGAAAACCATGATGCATGCAACTAGTCTACATCACAAGCAGTGTTAAGCATGTACATACTTATGAATTGCAAAAAAACTTTTAAATTTAGAATAAACTTTAAATTTTTAAGGCCACAGTATAATTTTAAAAGGCTCTGAAAATATACATGACCGCCGTGTCAGCATCTACAAGATATCCCTTATGCCTTGTGGCATGGCAACATCTGCATCTTTGAGCAAATGATTATTGCAAGAATAAATGGGCAACCAACTTGAATGTGTATGAGTTCGAGTGAATGTTTGTGTGCAAATATTGTGATGGTGTTGCCTTGTAGAATCGTTTATATATTTTACAGATCTAGTTGTTTTACTTACGTTTGACATTCTTTATGCTGCATGATTAATTATGCAATTTTTATATTTTTACAAAATTAAAATTCAATTTAACCACACATTAATTAAGACAAAGAGTGACACGATATTTTAAATAAAAAAAATTTAGTTTAACATTGAACATAGTCATGCAGATGATATTGAAACAGATGAAAGAAATTTAATGCAAAAACTAATTTATCAAACAATATTTGTATACACACATACACTGCAAATCAGTTAAATAAAGAATTTAGTTTTACCAACTCAGATATTGGGAGGCGTTTAAAAAATCTTAGATATTTAAACTTCATAGTTTCACTAGTGATTTGGTAGTTTTTTTTTAACTTAAAGGAAATTATTGTTTTTTTATGCATCAAAGATTCGATTGAGAGTTGAGCGGTAGATCGATCTTATATAATATAGTGATATTGAGCTTCAATTATTTTTTATTGCGTCTTTTAAAAAATCTCTTTGTATTAAATTGCTTCAAGCTTTCGTATATTTTTTTGATAAGCTACATCTTGCTTACGAAATCACTGATTTACAGCTCTGACTGTGTTAAATGCAGTATTGTCATCATAGTTTCACGGTATAGATCCAAATTTTTAAATATTGAAAACGTTCCTTGTATTATAATTAGTTATGTAGGACACTGCACACACATTTTCTTTCCAAATACCAAAGCGATAGTGCCATATAGTAGAATATTGCACTCCATATCACAGGTCTGCCTCTACTCTGGCCTTTTTGCAAAAATATTTATTCCCTTCTCAAGTAGAGCAAATAAAAGTCGGGTCCTTCGATATTAAATTATTTTTTCGTTACAAAAATTGTCTTTCAAATTGAATTCCTTACTTAAGTGATTCGCAGTGCATGTAGGAGTACAATGTACATAATATGTCTCTAGTTGCACAACATAAATCATAGGAAGTTGCGTTTTTGTTTTTTTTTTTGCTATACTATGTTTTTCATTGGCTGCAAACATATGTGCATATGTATGTATATAGTATATCGTATGTAGTATGTGTATACTATATAAATGAAAGCCGTGTGCCTAAAAAAACCGAAAAATTGTTTTTGTTTGTTTATAATAGTAGTTTAAAAAAAATTAATCTCAAAACTAAAAAGAGTTTTCATGCATATGTACATACGTATGTATGCATATAATGTATATATACCTATATTATGTATGTATGTATATGTATATAAGAAGCTATAAAGCGCCGCCAAGCTAAAACATAAACACGTTCAATTTAGCCTTAAAAAGGATAAATTGAATACACTGGTCAGTGTAATGTGTTACAATATACATATATATTTGTTATAATATATTTGCTGTAAATGAGCCCGAAACTCAATGCATCACTATCCCTAGAGAGAAAGAGTCTTGATCTCATAAAAACAAAATCAGATAAGACACACTGATGTTTTTCCATTTTAGCTGACCTGACCCATCAACAAGCACCACCTGCTGTCCCACAAGGAAATAAAATATCTTATTAAAACAACAACATCTACACTCAAAAAAAAAACTAACGAAAACTTTGGAAAATTTTCTAAATTTGAATAAAAAAAGTTGTCGTATGGCGCCAAAGCTGTTTTTTACTTGAAACCAGTAAAACATTTACTAAATTTCTAGTTCATTAATGAACTAGTTTATAGTAATTATATTTTCATATTTAAGTAAATTTTTCCTAAAATTAAGTAAAATTTTCCCATAAAATTCGGAGTTTTGCAAAAAATTTTTTTTGTCTTTGATCTCAAATTTAGTCAATTTTCCAATTTTTTTTTGTCTTTAATTCTGGTACTTATTTTTATTTTTAATTAAATTCTATACCAAATGATTAGTTATTTATTATATCTTCATATTATATTCTTAATTAATTCACCATACATACATACATATTAATTCCTTTCTTCCTTCCAAGTATTGAACCAACAACCTTCTGATTGATAGGCAAGCACTCTAACCATTTGCCTAATAAGGCAGCCTGAACAAGCATTGAAATTATTCAGTTTTAAAATTTTATTTAATTTAAAAAAAAAATAAATTTTAAGTTCAAATATTCCTCGAAAATATGAAAAATTTACTTAGATTTTTTGCTAAATGCAAATTGATAATAAATTCTATAATTCAAAGAAAAAATACTTAAAACAGGTAAATATTTTCCTAAAATTTAGAATACCATTTTACATCTTTTAAGTTAGTCAAATTTCATGAACTAATCAGGAGTAATTCATTTCCTAAAATTTATTTTTTGATTTAAGACGAATTTGAAATTTCCTTCAGTTTATAACCATTTCCCTACTCTTAGTAAATATTTTCTTTAAGTCAGTAAACATTTCCTAAAATGTAAGAAATTTTTTGTGTATTTTTATGAACTATTTTTGAGGATATGAACTTTTTATTTTTTACTCATATTAAGTAATTTTTACTAGATTTTTGTAAAAATTTACTTAAACTTAGAAAAAATTACTTAAACTTGGAAAGTTTTTTTACTTGAATTTAGGAAAAAAAAATTTCTTAATAATAGTACATGTCTTTTTTTTTGAGTGTATGTATTCTATAAGTTCTTATATATACATACATATACATATGTATGTACGTATGTATGTATGTATGCATCCACGGTATATGCATAGATGTGTGTTCGTTTTTTTTTTTTGTAAACTACTTTTGTTATTTTATGACTTTAGGATGAAATGGTTTTATTGCTTGTTAAAAAAATCCTGATTGATTTCGGGTACCTTCCTTAATTCACATGAAATACATACACACTAAAATTGTAATCGCTCCATTATCCAGATACATGTCCATACATATATATGCATATTTTTCTTATATATATATGTATGTACGTACATGTATATACACACATACATACGTCATATGCAGTACAACGGGTCACATTATTCAAATGTTGTTGTTTGTATGTGCAACTATACTAAATAAATTTTATTACGTGTAATATCCCTGTCGGAAATTCCGTTAACCTTAAACTAACTTTAAGCTAACTATTTCGCAACTAGTACTGACGAAACTTGGATTACTTTTCAATGTAATCAACTGACTATTTTAATATTGCGATGTCCTAGGCGGTAGTAAATTGTCTCACTCTGCATTACTTTTTAACTAGCTTAAAGTTGATTTTTTAAATCACCTGGTAGCCAGTAAATTTAAAAAAAATTTGCTGGGGTTCGAACATGTATCATCACACGTTGTGCACTCAACGCGCTACTACCCAGCTAAGGTGCCATCTTAAATAATAACAGCAAAATGTTAATTTAAGCAGCTGAGAATAAATTTGTTGGCACTCACCAAATTCGATTACGTACTCAAGTTAAAAATTAATTTTGGATTTCTTCTGGATGACATTGCAGTTAGCTTTTAGCCAGTCTAAGACAAGTTAACTATAAGTTAATTGTTTTTGTAGTCAACCACACATTCTCCGATAGGGATGTAACTAAATGTGCATATATAGAACATATGTCCCTTGTTGCAACATAGTCAGTTCTCAAAAATTGTGTTTTGCGAGTTAATAATGCAGAATAATTTTTCATATCGCACTTTATGTTGTGTAGAAATGTCAATATCTTCATTGAATTATACATATCACACACTAAATCATAAACAGTCACAACTCAAAATTATCAAAGTATTTTTGTTTTTTTATAAACCAGTTAATTGAACAAATCTCTAACGAACGCAATAATTTATTTTGCAATGCAGTCTTCTTGAATAATACAAAATACCCTTATGTTTGTTTTTATGTTGCGTACTTGTGTCATTTGTACGGTATGCACAGTTGTTTGCATCTAAAATTTTTTCAATTGTGACTGTTTATGATTTAGTGTGCGATATGTAAATTGAAAACTTTAAGGTTATCTGCGAAAAAAATTAACTTTTTTCAGTTATGACTGTTTTGTAACAAGGCAGTGATATGTATCTTTTGTTGTGATGATGTTGTGAATCATATTTTGATTAAAAATAAAATTCTTTTATATTTCTATACACTTCTTATTTAAATTTTATGTTATAAAAATTCTTAAGAAATTTAAGATTTATTTCTAGATTTCTCAAGTTCATTAACCCTTTTCAACAAGTTCTGAACTAACAATTCAGCAACTGGAAAGTAAGCAAATAAAATTTGCAGAATTGCAGAACAAACAAGATAAAAGTGTAAATAGTCGTACCCTCTACTTCTCAGTCGTCGTAATATTTTGTATGTATACAAACCAACTCAAATGAGTTGCAAATTCGAGTGCAATATGACAACAATAATGGACATCGACAACAAGTCTGCAAATGTTGACAATGGAAAAAAGAAAGCATGAAATATGTACAACGCAACAACAAAACATGCAAGTAAACACGTCCATACGTCCATGCCAAGATGCACACTTGCATGGATTTATATGTATGTATGTATGTACATTCATAAATACATATGTGCACTCACCAAAGAAGTTTCTATGACCTTTTTCAGATTACGGACTGCTTTATTTGATGCCATTTCTGGAGTTCAGTCTAGGATTGAGTTTAAAAAGTTTGTTTTCCATTTATTTTCGCAGTTACTTCCAAGACAACTTGGACAAAAGATTACATTATTTGAAAAGTATTTTTCAGCCAAGTTCCATTGTGCACTAAACTGGACTGATTAGTCAACGGGTTTTAATGAAATCAGTACAAATTTTATATATTTTGAATAATATCACAACCCCACGATGGTTTTTCCCTTAAGAAATTAATAGGAAATTCGGATAGGTGTTAGGTACTAAGCTTCAGAAAAAATATAAAAAAACTTCCATCACGTCACATTTTTTTATGAGCCTACCTAATATTTTAACGAGGCATTAATCGAAGGCAGTATGTCCGACGTTGACCAATAAAACACCATCGAGTACCTAACAAAATTTGCTTAAGTTATTTGTAAATTAAAATTGAAAAATTAATATTTTTTATACAAATTTAACAATTTTTTTCTCATTGTGTGTAAAGGCATAGTATGCAATGGAATAAAATAAGCTAAATATAACAAATAAGAGTGCTATATTCGGCTGTGCCGAATCTTATATACCCTTTACCAACGTACGTACATATATATAGTATACAGACACATACATACATATTTGTTTTGTAAAAAAATGTATAAATTTCTTCATTTTGGAGATTTTTCCCATTTTGACGATTTTTTTTTCATTTTGGCGAGTTTTTTTGTTTTTGGGTTTATTTTTATTTGGGCGATTTTTTTCCATTTTGGCGATTTTTTTGGGGTTTTTTCGTTTTGGCGATTTTTTTCATTTTGGCGATTTTTTTCCTTTTGGCGATTTTCTTTCATTTTGGCGATTTTTTTTATTTTTATTTAGGCGATTTGTTTCTTTTTTTTTTGTTTTTTTTTCATTTTGGCGATTTTTTTTTCATTTTGGCGATTTTTGTCTGTTTTTTAGGTTTATTTTCGTTTTGGCGATTTTTTTCATTTTGGCGATTTTTTTTCGTTTTTGCAATTTTTTTTGTTTTTGGCGATTTTTTCCTGTTTTGGGTTTTTCAGTTTGGTCGTTTTTTTTTTGTTTTGGCGATTTTTTTCTGTTTTTGGAGGTTTTTTCATTTTGGCGATATTTTTCTGTTTTTGGGCTTTTCTTCATTTTGGAGATTTTTCCCATTTTGACGATTTTTTTCATTTTGGCGATTTTTTTTTCGTTTTGGCAATTTTTTTTTGTTTTTGGCGATTTTTTTCCTGTTTTGGGGTTTTTTTTTCATTTTGGCGATTTTTTTCTGTTTTTTTTGGGTTTTTTTTTCGTTTTGGCGATTTTTTTATTTTGGCGATTTTTTCATTTTAGCGATTTTCTTTCATTTTGGCGATTTTTTTTTTTCATTTTAGCAATTCTTCCGTTTTATGCGATTTATTTTAGCTTAAGAATTTTTTTTTAATTTGGTGCTTTTTTTCGTTTTGGCGATATTTTTTTGTTTTTGGCGATTTTTTTTCGGTTTGGCGATTTTATAATTTTTTGTTTTTTTAGTTTTACCGTTTTTGAAAATTTCAAGAGTTTTGCTCTTGCGGTTTCCAAGATACAGCAAGTTGTCAAAATTGCATTAACTGATAGAACACCCTTTAATTAAAATTTTTGGAAATTTTAGTGTTAATTTTTGTAGTCTGTATAAAAATTCACTAAACTTACAAATTTCAAGTGTATATACATAGATACATACAATTGTATGTATATTACATGGGATTTTAACATTTTTCGTTGCTCGTTTTGGAACACCCTTTAATTTCCAATTCTCATGTATTTGTTGTTGTAGCGGCCAAAGGTCTACACACTGTGTCCAAATTTCAGGTCTGTAGCTCTTACGGTTCTCGAGAAAATACTAATATAGTTTTAGACATAGTTAATTTTACATAACACAAAAAGTTAAAGTTTTCCAACCCTGGAAACGTCTTTTTAATTTTTTTCATATTTTTTTAATTTAAAATACCAATTTTAGTCATACTGAAGTGTAAAATAAGTTTATTTATTAAAAAAAATAAAAATTTGTTTTCGGTAGTTACTTTTATAGGGCAAAATAAAGTTTAAGTTTTCCAGCTCTGCAATGGTCTGCTCGATTTTGCTGAATTTCAATACCAATCTATTTTGAAAATTTCTGACACACCAGTCCAAGAACGAAGTCTCTAGCTTTTCTGGGAGCTTCGGAAAACCGATTTCACGTACAGACAGACGGACAGACGGACATCGCTTATTCGTCTTCCCTATGCATAAGGATCCAGAATATATATATTTTATGGGTCGCTTATTGATATTATAGAAATTACAAACGGAATGACAAACCTATATATACCCTTTTACCATTTTTGTTGGTAAAGGGTATAATAAAAATCGGCTTAAAAATCGGCTTAAAAATCGACTTAGTGAAGTGCAGCAGAGTTGGAAGAATTTAAATTAAAACAAAATAAAAAAAACTAAAATAGACGTTTTTAAATAAGGTCTAGCTCACTAGAATGAATTTTTGCATTCAATCAATGCACTTTGTCATTACACCAATGAAAAATATTTAATTTTATTTATGAACCTCAAAGGTTCATTAGTTTTATTTAGTCCTTTCATCAATTCGATGGTGTTATAAAATATGCTAAGGAAAATCGATTAAAAAATTTAAGGCAAATGTTTCATATTTTAAATCCATTAGATAATATGCTAAATATCAGTAACAAACACAAACGTACAAGTACAATAACAATTCCACAAATATTTAACAGCAATTAAGAAGAAGAGATGTAGAACGTGCAACGTTACGAGCTGCACCCACACGTCTGCATCCTACTGCAGCGAAAAATATGTCATTTAAGAAATCTATTATTCGACATAAGTCCATTTCAATTCGAAATTTATTCCCTGGTGGTTCAGCGTTGTATAAGTTTCTGAGCCTATTACGCTTATTTTTCCTTTGTGATTTTCAAAAATATTATTATTTTTTTTTTTAATTTTCAAATAGTTTTTGAAAGTCTTTGCATAACATAAGAGGCTTGTGACTGTTAGGAATGTGTGGTTGAAGTCTACTGACGATTTTTTACAGCAACAATGAAATGCATATAATAGACAACGCTGAACCTCCAGCGAATAGATTTCGAATTGAAATATTTCATTTTATTAGAAAAAAATTTATATATGTATGTATATGTATGTATTTTTATTATTATTTCACGAATTTTAGTAAAACCATTAACAAGATAACATTATATTGGAATCAGAGATTGAACATACAACTAAATAAATAAATAAAAATGTAATTGTTCCTTGTATTCCTGAAAAGCTTCAGTATCTTCTGGAAAATGTTAACTGCAACAATTTCATTGTCTGAATCGATCATTTTTCTTTCATTTCTTAAATTATCTTCTGGCTTCAAATTCATTCAGTATTAAACAAAACTTTAGGGCCAAAGCCACGATATCGACAACGTTCGACTTGTCGCACACTTACATTCAAAACAAAAACAAATTTTGATATTTTGTTGTTGATTCAAATGTAAGTGTGCGACAAGTCGAACGTTGTCGATATCGTGGGTCAGGGCCTAAAGAAATTTGCTACAATTCTATTACTACGCTTACTATGCTCACTTGCGGCAATTTTACACGACATATCTTTACATCTGCCATGCCAAATTTGCCGTGCATTCCGCGTAGATCATTTAAAACTTTGTTCCTGAAAATGTCATACGTGAATGCCAAATAACAGAATTTCATTTAGAACTCGATATATTTTTAAATGATAAAGCATCTGATCTCAGCGATTTTGGTATGAGAAGAGTGAGCGTAACTCTAAGAAAGAAGTTATGACTGCATTTAAAAGAAATAACTAACTGTAGGCTGTCTTCAAATAGATTATTTCTGTATGTAAACGAGTAAAAAATTAAGCAATCAGATAAACATAAAAACTTGTTGTGTAAAACCAGCATTAGTTATAAACAACAAGTTACTTTGAGACATCGTGTCATAAAGTCGCTCTATGAAATTCCTGAGTAGCATCCGCAATAACTTCCTTTGTCAACAACAGGAGAGGGAAAAAGCTAAGTGTGTGAGTAAGAACGTTAAGGGATATAACCAACTTTATGATAAAATTTAACATTATAAATATATGTACGAGTATATAAATTTTAAATTCGTTAAAATAGAAAAAAAAGAAAGACAGTGGGACTATTATATTCGAAAAATGAATAGCAGAAGTATAAAAAAATAGATTTGTTAATAGCCTTTTTGAATATTTATCGTTTAATGATGAAAGGAATTAATAAAAAAATTATTGAAATAATGAACAACTTTTTTTACTTTTAAGTTTCATTCTAAATATTGATATCCATCACATGTAAGAATCTTATAGCCGAATCTTATACATATATATATATATCCTTCACGAGTTATACAATTTATGCACTTGCATGTATGTATACGTACATATGTATGTATGTATGTACATAGACTAGAGGTAAGCCATGCGACATTTTATGAAAAACAACACTAAATTATAACTAGACTCTAATAACAACCACTCTAAACAGTCACAAAACTTTTGTCTTATGCACAGACTTTCAAAAAACATTTGAGAGTCCACATAGAGGAATATTTTTTCTAAATTTACAAAAGCAAAATAAGCGTAGTAGGCTAGAAATGTATACAATTAGAAATCCATTGGATAACAGAATGTGTGGCAGATGATTTCACAAAGCGCCAATGAAATGCATATAGATATAACTACTAGCAAATAAATTTCAATTAAAATAAACTTATGACAATATGTCAAATATTCAATGTCTTATATTCAATTTGATTAAACAAACATTAATTATGAAATAACTTTTAAATTAACTTTTTAAGAATTACATATGTATGTATGTATGTTAAGTCTTGATATCCATAAGATAATAATGAAATTTGCTAATGCATCACAAATAAATTTAAGGACTGAGTTTAAGTAATTGTTCGAAATTGAACATACATACTTTTTTGCATCATGTGAACGTGCATGATAATGAAAAATTACTCCCTTTTCGAGATCTGATAAAAGTAACTACACAATATATTTTTAAGTGCACGTTCCGGGCCCAACATAGATACGTGCCTTCCATTTAATTCAAATACAAATTAAATTAAAGCTAATAAATTTCGGTGAAATCGTTTACACTCACAATATGGTTTGCAGTTCACATATGGGTAATTCCAGAGAAAGGTCAACCAAAAAAAAATTTTTTTTGCTCAAAAATTTTTGTTTTGTTTTGTTTTAAATAATAAAGCTTAAAGGTCTATACTTCACAAATGTAAAACAGTTTTAATTTCTGAAAATGTTTGACCGAAATATGGGACTTTTAAAATAAATACTTTCTTTGATAAGCCTTTTTTGTAGCGATTATTTAAAGTAATTTGTATTATTTTTCTTTTTTTGTACTTAACACATTTTCTATTAACAACCGTATATTTACATTTAGCCAAAAAGAAGGAGAATAGAGTTTTAAAAAGGGAAGTTGTTTGAGTTTGCTCCCACTTATACCTTAATGTCGCATACGTCGTACAAAATCAATATTTATTAATTTACTTCAGCAGTAAATAACCATTTGTTATTGTTTAATAACTTTTCAATTAAAGTTCAATCAATATTACCAAAGATACTGCGTTTAGTTTTCTCTTGGGAAAAAAATGTCGCGTCCGCCTTGTCGCGTCCGTATTTGTACTTTAACCATTTAAAAAATATTAAAACAAAATTTTCATATTTCATAAATTTACACATAAACGAACATCTTTCACCTTCATTTCCACATTTACAAAAAAAAAAAAAAACATTCTTTATAAAATTTCGTTGAATTATGTATATTTCTATAAGTGCACAAAAATAACTTCTATTTTTGTCCCGTCCGTTTCTCGCTGACGTTTGCTTATATCTTTTTACTATATTATTATTGATATCGCCAAAAATTTTTTCTTAAATATACTACTCCTTCATTGCTTTAAAACACTTTAGATATACATATATTGGATCTTTCCATTCCTCTCTTGTTTTTTGCCCAAAAAAAAGTGTACGAATGTCGCGTCCGTCGCCTGGGAATTGCCAATATGTGTATCGTATTTCTGTTCGCAGTTGTTGTTATTGGATGTAAAGTCGAGAAATCCTTCTAAACATTTCCTATAATTTGCAAGCACTTCAACTGCGCTTCTAAGTATTGAATGTTATTAATTTTCAGCTTTTCCTGACATATGTATATGTATAAAATTAATGAAACATTATATCCTTAGTGAAATAATCATAAGTTAAGCTTTTATGTCAGTTACGTTCTTTGCAGTAAAAATAGATGCATTCATAACCACGTACGTTTCAATTTCTTTAATAAAGTCTTAATTTTCGATCGCAGATGTCTAAATATTTGCGTGAACATGTAGTTTGATAAAATGAACCATAATCAATCAAAAACTCGATTTCGAATTTTTGTTTAGTTACGTCCGTTTGCATTTAAGGTGACGATATACAAACATATATATTTTTTAGCTTGTTTACATGTATTTAGTCTTTACCATATTTGATATTTACTTTCCATAACCACTTTTTATTTAAAACTAGTGAAATGGATACATTTATTATTTGTTTGTAAACCTCTTGAAAAAAAAGAAGTTGCAAAAGAAGTACGCACATTAGGGTAACGACAATTATAAAAGAGGAAAGATTCTCCTTGAAGGAAAATAACTTAAATGTGAGGCATTAATTTTTGAATCCAAACAACAAACAACCTTTCATCATAGAAGTTAAATTGGGATCTCTAAATAAATAAGGGTTTTGCAATTAGCGCAAAACATATTCAAAAATTATTTTGGAGGACATAGATACATTCTAGAATTTTAGAATTCCTTTTAAGAGAGGAGAAAGATTTCTATGCAACAACGGTGTAAAACGTACTCGTATGTTTGTCAGATGAATCGTTCTTAAGATTTTGGATGAAGGCTAAAAAACTGCAAAAAAAAGGAAACGCTATTTTGGAAAAATAAATTAATTTCATTTTCGTGCTTAGAAACCCGAAATTATTTTAGAAAACACTTTTATCTTGGTGTTATTTTATTTTGTAACCAAGTGTTCCATATGAGTAGCTTCGCTTTTCAGGGCTTAAGTCATATTTTACTGTTTTGCAGGAGAGCACTTTTAAACGTTCAAGTCGATTTTCAGAAATTTATTTCTTTTACAGTTAAATTGGGAAATTCTCTGTTAACCTTTATTTTTTTTAAGCAAACATCGATCTGCACACAATAAGTAATACATTTAAGTTGAAATATACCAAAGTATAACCTAAATTAACCTGTTATTCCAAATGATATTAGAAGTATAAAAAAAGATAAGTCGCAAGTCACGTGCTATAGCTTCCTGAAAAATCACGCAAATTAATTGATATTTTGACCAGGGGTACTTTCAAATATGCAGATTACGGAGGTACCATTAACTAAAAATCGGTTTATCTTGGCTTGAGCACTTTTTCCTTTTTGCCATAGATTTTATGATTATTTGTAACATTTGTTTTAATTTCTATCACCAAATATCTTATAATCATTCAGAAAGCTCAATCAATGCAATTGCAATCTCCTATTTCCTTCAGATGTCATATCAAAATTTAACTGGGTGTCACACTAATCCACTTATTGTTCACATATTTACATACGAGTACTTATAAACAGCATATGCATGCAATAACCGTATACACAAGTACATTTATCTGTATTTGTACATTTATGGACATCAACGCAACGAACAACAACATGTGCAGATCCGGAAGAAATAACCATACTAAAACAGCCAGCATAAAATTCAGTTAACATAAAAAGTAGCAGAAACATTATCGAGTTGTCTATTATAAAAAAGTCAAGCAATAACAACAAAGGAAACACCACCACACTACAACTGCAAAAACACACTCTACTAATACTGCTTCAATGGCTGCCTTCCCATTCAACATTATGACGCTCATGTTTGTGTTGATACGGAAAATATTACTTCCGCTTTTCATGCATAGTAATCAGCAGAATCAAAGGAAGGCCAGAAACTTTATAGAATCGACTCTTAAAATGAATTTATTCATTAAAAAAGTGTATTATTTTTTAAACATTAACATTCTTGAGTTAGTTTGGCTTAACATTTTATGAAGTGTCATAACTAAAAGGGATATTAGAAAGAAATACAGAAAGAAATGTAATCTCCTATTACTAATTCTGTTGTTATACATAGATTATTTTGGAAGTGCTTCAGCTCCTCTCCCTTGCTCTTTTATCACGGTCCTGTTTCTCTACATCACTGGACTGTTCACCAAAACATCACTAGAACCAAAACCTTCAAAATAAAAAAAATTTCAAATGTGGTTTTTGATTTCTAATCACAAACTTATAAATGTGAAAATAAAATCAAGCTCGTAATAGGAATTTTTTGTGGCTGAAAGTATGATAATCATTAAGTTCCTGCTTGCTACTCATACAATACCTGTCACTATAATTTCCTATAAACTATTAGGCTGTTGCAAAAAAATGCCTTCGCAATTCTGTCTCATCTTAATTTTAACATTTATTTGTGCGTTATCTACTTCAGTGAACCAGTTTAGAACATTTAAATTTCCATTTTCAGCGCAGTGATGCATTTACGAACAAAATTTTTTTTTCAATTTCACTTTTGCAAGAAATCAACTAACAATATCAATATCTTCTATCTACAGTAAAATTTTCAACGTATTCCGATTGCTCTTTTGTTGATAAAATTAGTTTTTCTTTGTGATTTTAATTCGAAATGTGACTGTGACTCAAACAACATATTATTTCTTGTAAATTTAATGTTCATTTTACATTGGTATTTTTGTTCTGTGTGAACATGCGGCTTCTTCACTTTTGGAATTCTCTTCTTCGATATCGAATAACACGTATCGTAATTTCTAATGATGGCAATCGATAGAGAGGAATTCTTCGAAATGAAAAAAAAAAATTCCAAATTTAGTTGAATATAGAGAAAGCGAAGGAAAAGTAAATGTAAGTTCAAAATTGTATCTATTTAATATACACACATACTTTCGTACGCACGTGTGTATGTAAGTGTAATGAAATTTTGAAATGGCTTTGGTCAGAAATATAACATACCCAAAAATTAATTTTCGCCGGCCATATATTACGAATGTTTTTACAAACAGTTATCAGGGAAAATTAAAAATCGATAAATTTTGGGAGCACCTTATCAACAAATTAAATGCTTCTAGCATTAAATATGCAACAGTTAAGGACTTAAAGTATACATTTACTCTGCGATAATTTAAACGAAATTTTTTGATAGTCTAATACACATAAAGAGAGACAGGATAATGAATGCATTATTTGGTAATCCGAAATGTATGCTGGATATCTCGATATAAGCGAAAAAAAATTTTTTTTTTTGCAAGTACAGCATGAATAAGTGTTTTGTAAGCAACAGCATCAAGTAAAATACTCATAATATAGAATAACTTTCTTAAGTAACTCAGCAACAAACATTAAAGGAGCACAAACAAAGGATGCGACAACACAAAAGAAATATTTCACCATCGTATCCCAACAGCACACACACTCATACCTAGATACACGCATAGACATACAGGAATATAAACAGGCTTAGTGGTGAAGAGGAACGAATCCATCTCGAAGTGTTTTTTTTTCGATAAAATCATGCGAATTTTTCTATTGTATTAAATAAATAGCCTGCAATTGTCAATTTTTAAATGTAATACTAGCAACCGCCCAAAGCATACTTCACTTGGGTCCATTCTTACTCGTGTGAAAATGCAATTATTAAGTCACTATTACCATTTGCATTTCAACATCAAGATCTCACTTAACAATTTCATTTTAGAATACGTATAAAAATTAAAAAAAAAATTAAATAAATAAAAAATGGAATTCTGTAATGTCGGTCAAAAACAAACTGATTTTAGATATATTTTCATTATGGAAAAAGTTTAATCAAATAGTATTTCTAAAAAACATGAAAATTAACCAAAAAAAATAAGTTTTTTTGTATGAAAATTTTTGTTTTTTTATGTTTCATCTAATTTTCTTTTGACACTTTTGGCCTAGAAAATCAATTTCAAGATCTTGCAAAATAACTCAGTTAGTGAGGTTTGTGTTCGGTCTTGAAATTTCGATTACAGATTACAAAACAAACAAAAAATTCTTTAACAGAAATATAAGGAGTTAAATGTTTTACAAAAATTCTTAATGCAAAATTACGAGTCCTTAAATACATTTCAAAAATTAAAATACGTTTTCGGGTTAATTTCGTTTTTATCCATACGAAACTGGTTATATTGGATAAATATGTATCTAGATATGTATGTATGTATTAAAAAATATTTTAAGTATAATTTCCCACCAAGTCGTTGAGACATCGGTATTGGTGGGTGGTGGGCTGTTTCTCACAAGAAAATATTTTTTAATATTCGAATATTATACGTGTATTTCTTCGAATACAAAAATGTCGAAGGAAATTTAAAAATGTAGATGAGAAAATAGACAACACCCTTCAACTTTCTCTAACTTCGCACCATAGTCCATGGTATTTGAATGATGTGTTATTAATATTGCAATCAATTAAATTCAAATAAAACTCAATAAAAATTGTTGACGAATCTTTTTGCTAACAAAAGAGACTTACTTCTTTATATTGCATTTACAGAAGCAATTAAAATTAAAAAAATAAAATTTATGGAATCAAAAAAACTGAAGTTATTTTAATATTAAAACATCATTTCATTCAATAAATTGTAGTAAACCATATTTGGAATTTATTTATGCTTGTGCTGCAAATTGTATTGTCCTGGTTCTGGTTTAATTTCAATCGATGATAAATTATTCATTTCAACTTGGTTCTTGTTAACTGCGAGCACATATTCTGAATCTCTCACTTTTTATAACTAAGAGTAGTTATGTATGTCATGTTTATTGTTGCCTGTAGCTATTTCATGTTTTTCAGCCTGATGTAACGATATAACGTGCGACTCGCTATGACATCACTGTCACAACGCGCGTAATTGAATACAAATCAATCAAATATTTTTATACGGAAATGCTTTAATTCTATCTCCACTCAAATAGGGAAAATTCAAATAAAAAATATAAAATGATGTCAAAGCAATGCACAGCCAACACGTGAAACAATCGAGCTCAAAACTGTGTACATATGTATGTATGTACATACAGACACTCAGCCGCCCGTGTGAACGCTCTTCACACTTTTTTCAGCTTGCAAATTTATTTACTGCACAATAATTTAACATGAACATAAATATGTAGATTCGGATTGTACATACATACATTGACATATACTATGCCTGCTCGTATTGCCTACAGGAAATGCGAATAGTGAAATTGTAGTGATTTATAAGTGACATTGTCAATAGTACTACTGACTAGGTGCGCTCCAGCCAATGTAATCATCTATTGACATTTAACATTAGCTTGTCATTGAAAATCCACCACTAGACTGTAACACTACTGACTAAGTAGTTCTTTTGGGACCACATGGATACATTGGCTCCAAAGAGTCAATAGTAAATTTTAGGATATCTAGTCTACAATATCGACATTTCCTCGCTCGATGTCAATAGCAAAATTGTAGTGATTTCCTAGTGACATTGTCAATAGTACAACTCAATAGATGTACCGCAGCCAATGTAATTGCCTATTGACATATAACATAGGGTTGTCATTGAAAATCTACCAGTAGACTTTAGCACTATTCTTTTACGACCATATAGAGATATTTGAACTAAGGAATCACTAGTACATTTTATTGAACCCCGTCTACAATTTTATAAGGGTTGGGACAACAAACTTACAATACATACATACGTACATATGGACGTAAGTTTCTAACATTATTGCATAGCATAATAAAAAAAGAAAATCAAATTATTGACGCGTTCATTGACAATGTCACCAGAAATACACTAGAACTGTTGTCTCTAACGTATCTCTATTTGCGCTTAAAAGCAAAGTTGTCGACATTTCAACTAATGCAATTGTCGCTAGAGAAAAGAGTGTTGACATAAGGTTCAACCAGCACAGAAAACGATCGTCTAAACTGAAACCGATCATAACTATGGACATTCCAATCACAGCCAACACGTTATACCCGTAGTATCCTTCTTAATATCTAGTCCGGAAGGAGTACTGTGGCCTTAGTGTGAGTTAAAACTCTATTCTATTTTCGAAACGAAATAGTGGTAAGTTATTTTGGAAGGGTGGTCAAGGAGCTTTATCTATAACAATTCGTCAATCTTATGACACGATGCAAAAACCTCAATAATTTATGTCAATATTTTCCATTGTCATCACGGAAAATTCTACTACCAGTATGTGCATAAACACATATACATACATGCATACATACATACATACATACATACATACATACATAAATACATAAATACATTTACATACATATCGGTCATTTACTTAAAAACAGAAATCGGGGTTTAAGGTTTACCATTTACACACAACTTAATGGAAGAGTTGGTTATACAAGAAATTTTTACACAATATGAATAACGCGATATTTGCGATGAAAATGAATTTTAAACAATAAAGTGAAAATTGTTGCACAAAAATGTTTGTAGGGCTTCCTCAGTCACTGTTATCGTTTCAATTTAAGTTGGTGTTGGCAGTGTGCAGTTTAAATTGTTACTAATGATATCAGCATTCGACAATATGTAGTACAACACATCTCCACTGTGGCACCGTATATCTTGACAATAGTAATAAATCAATAATACAATAAAAAAAAATATAGCAAAGTTGACAGTTTTTAAAAGCTTCAATATGACAAATTGTGTACAGTTTTTTTTCTAATTTCTTTCGCCTCGCTTTGTTTGGTTTTGAGTTCTATTAAACACTTAACAATTAGATGATTATTTATTGATTTTCGGCGCCAAATGGCGACAATATTGTTGTTTGCGATGACGATAATATTTTTTAAGCTCCTTA
Source organism: Tachina lurida (assembly GCA_944452675.1). NCBI lineage: Eukaryota > Metazoa > Arthropoda > Insecta > Diptera > Tachinidae > Tachina > Tachina lurida. The sequence goes on along the minus strand of OX101756.1, from coordinate 148,504,807 downwards.
TTATTTTTCAATTAAAATTTCATTAAAATAGGTAACAGCTTATATTTATGTATGTACATATGTAAACATGTATGTGCTTGTGTACGTGGGATACATTCATATCTTAACGCAAAAATGTCGAAGAAGCACCTTATCAAGCGTAATGTAAGAAAGTCAGTCGTTTGATATTAAGTACCAATTATTTACGTCATTATCATGCCATCGATTAAAATTACACACACACACTTAACAAGCTTATTTATAACAAAGAAGTACGTATGCGCGGTTTGTATGTTTGTGTGAATTTTGTCTATGTAACCATTAAAATAATTTTGTGATTTTACCTTGTTTAACCTTATCATTATTTATTTCAGGGGCTTTATGGGGGTGTGAATAACGCTGGTACAACAACTTTGCAGTACAACGCACCAACAACCTCTTCCTTTCACATGAAAAATATTGCCAAAAAAAAAAAAAAAAAAACACATGCCTCAGCAAACTTGGCTAATAAATATATGTATATAAACTTGTGTATAAACATCAATATGTTCGCTAGTGATGGTACGAATATTCGTATTCGTATTACTGTATATTCGCTTATTTCGTGACAGGGCTTAGACACGGTCAAAATGCTTGCTAAGCTTGGTTATAGTATAAGTGAAAATTTGTTAGTATGTGTCACACCAACGATGCTGGATGAAAAATAAAAAAATTTTGATTTTCGGCATGCTTGCTGTCACTTGTTACTGTGTGTATAGTGTTAACCCATCAAGCCCGTACAAAATTTTCATTATAATTATATTTCCATTGTGAACGGTTGCTAAAAAAATCAGAATTAAAAGAAGAAAAACATAAATTTGACTGGTGAAGAAAAAAGATGTGTTGCAACTTTTATATTTTGCTTTTTTCTTTTCTTGTTTTTGTAAACACTGCTGCGATTATTGTTAATAAATTGCTTTATTTAGACATTTTTATCTATAAAGAAATTTATTATTTGACATATTGTCAGAAGTACACATACAATAATTGAAATTTATTTGCTGGTAGTTTAGCATGTCTATATACGTATTTCATTGGCGCTTGAACCAAATCATCAGTAGACTTCAACCACAATTTTCAACAGTCACAAACAAACCTCTCACTTTATGCACAGACTTTCAAAAACTATATGAGAATTCATACAATAATAATATTTTTGAGAATGACAAAAGAAAAAAACTACCAGCAAATAAATTTCAATTATTGTATGTATACTTTTGACAATATGTCAAATAATAAATTTCTTTAAAGTTCAATTAGTGTTTTATTTTTCATTTGGCCTTGTTAATACTTTTATTGTTATCCGATGGATTTCTAATTGTATAAGGATGTAGAAAAATAAAATGAGTTCACCTGAATATAAATTATTTGCTGGGTTTTGTATCAGTTTCAAAGCCTACTAAGCTTATTTTTTCTTTTGTGATTTTCAAAAATACTATTATTTTATGAATTCTCATATAGTTTTTGAAAGTCTGTGCATAAAGTGAGAGGTTTGTTTGTGACTGTTGAAAATTGTGGTTGAAGTCTACTGATGATTTGGTTCAAGCGCCAATGAAATACGTATATAGACATGCTAAACTACCAGCAAATAAATTTCATTTTTATATATATTCTTTTTTATCCAAATGAATGGTACATGCTTGGTGGGCCATCAAGCATGGTAATATCAAGCCAACAAGCACACGTACACGAATTTAACAGCAAACATTATGATCGTGTTCAAAAATTTGTCCGGGCTTGATGGATTAACATTATAAACATATTAAAATGTGACAGCAATCATGCAAAAAATTAAAATTTTTTGATTTTCCATCAAGCGTTATCGGTATCACACATACTAAGTCATTATTAAGCATTTTGATCGTGTATGAAACCTATTACTTCTTTGGCATGCTTTTAATGTCACATGCTAATGTATGTATAACGTTCACCCATCAAGCCCGAACATATTTTCATTGTGAACTTTGATACCAAGAGAAGGGCACAAACAAAATCGAACTACAAATTAATGAATGGCGGACCATTGAGAATCAAAAGTCATTAAGTAAGAGGGCAAAAACTTGAGTAGAAGATTTTAAAAAGGAAAAAAATTAGTTGGTACTTCAGGTAAACCATACAGAAATTTTCCTGAAATCTGAACCATTTTTTTGTCATTCACAACCTTTTTAATTTGCACAATATTTATAGCTACTGAGGACTTTCACCAGTTTCAGCTTCATAAGTATTGCAGTATACATTTTTGTATATACGTACATACACAGCACATAGGTAAATGCATACATATGTACACAATACATACATACATATATTTCTTGAAAAGTTTAATAATTCATATATAAAAATAACAGTCTGGACTTCAACTATGAGAGACTTCTGCGTAATCAATAGAACCATTATATTCATCCAAATCGTAGTTGAAATTCTGGCGCTTCGTTTTCGACCTTGAATGGCTTCGAGATCTGGAATGGGATCGTATTGCTGGTCGTATACTTGACTTGTTTGAAAATCTCTTTGTAGTTTTCATTGCGGAGTTGTTTAGAGATTTTTTGTTTGCAGTATGGGAAGATATTGCACTTATGGGACGAATATTTTTAGCAATGAAATTGTGAAGATCTTCCGCAGGGTCCAATGATGGAATCACTTCTACTTCGCTTTGTGATTCAGATCCGTTCTCACCATCCTCATCGTACCCATTATATCTAAAGTAAGATTGAGAGGGAGTTGAGTATGGATATTGCGTATGTAAATAATACGGATAGCCAGGATAAAATGGTGAGTACGGATAATATGAAGATGAAGGTTGGATATGTGGATATTGGTATTCTGGATGCCCTTCGTATGTTGGAGTTTCTATAGTTTGGGTTGAAGTAAAGATTGCTGCTTGATCTGGGCTTTCATGTGACGTTTTACCTTTACCATCGTCTAAGACCAATATGCAATTCGTGGTGGGTACATCACTTACATCTTCGCTTGTCGATGCCAGGGAATTCGTTAGTTCGTCAATATTCAAATACGAAGTTGCATCAATTTGGCGCCCAGTTGCGACATTTGTGCTAATTGTACACAAGGGATAACCGCCTAATACTCCAGAATTTTCATTTTTGACACTAAGTATGTTCGGCAAGTATTTACTAATTTGCAAACCAGCAGCCAGACCGGCTAACCCCGAAATAGCACTCTTTATTAATCTACCCTCGGCTATCACTGGTTTCCCGCCACTTATTTGCATTATCGATTCGTATTGTGCCCTAGTAATTGGTCGCACGCGAATTAGAACTTGCTTTTCATTACCTAAATTTAAATTTTAAATTGTAATGAGTTTAAAACAGCACATACCCGTAAATATATATATATATATATTTATATATATATATATATAACTCGAGTACGTACCAGCCAAAGTTACTGCCAAATAAGCCCACATCAATAAGGCTGAGCATTTCGGAATGTTCATTGTCGTACTGAAATGTCTGTCTAATAATATACTGCAATATAAAATGAATGGACGTTCCGTACTTTAAAACAATTTTATTAAAACTAATTCATTAGTTTACTAATGCTGGGTTTATTTATACAATCCCATGTTTTTGTATTTATTGTGATATTTTTCTACTTGGTTCGCTTTGGTTCTTTTCATCGTCATTTAATTTATTGAACGACCATTTTTATTGATTCATTATCATCAAGTTAATCTTTATTGTGACATACATTTTTGAGATTTCAATATACTGACATCCAATATTAGAGTGGTTTAGTTAAAATGGCTTGACAAGTTATAAAATTTATTCATTTTCTATATTAAATTTCTATATTTTACATACCTATTTATATCCATGAATACCATACTAAAGTTGTGCACCGTTCCACTTGATTGCACAAGTTTTTCGAAATTCTCATGTTATAGGTGCGTGTTAGTGAGATACTCAGTGTTTCAGTAGCAAGTTGGTATCGCTACTTTCTGTTGGAAACTAGATAATTATTATTGTAAAGATAATGAGTAACACACTACCCACACTATGTTCCTTTCACATTATACCACAATGCATCCTAGGCATTTCATGCGTTGCGCGCATTCTGCTTTAATAGTTACAAACCATGCGTCTTACACAGCATCGATAGCATTGAAAATAAAATAACGTTTGACACCAATGAGTATCAAAACTAGCTGATAGAATGGATAGGAAACCTCAAGGCAGCCTTCGTATTGTGCTCTGTAGCTTCCCTGTAGGAAATGAAACTTACGCAAGACTAGTCACATGATCAGTCCCCAAGTGATAGGGACCAGTCCGAGTTCTAACACTTTCTATGAAGCGGACCAGTCACTTTTACATGGGGATGGGCTGAATTGTACTTCATGTGACTTGTCACTGAGCTATCTTATGGGGACCTAATCGGTGTGTTATATTATAAATTATATATAAAAGTCATTCTGACAAATAACTGTAAAAATTGAAAACTTATACATTTTTTATTGTTAGAAATGCAATTAATTTTTTTTAATGCATAGATTTTTTTGGGACTCGAACTTACAACCTCAGGCATGACAGGCTTGCACACAAACCACTCATATTTCAAAATCATAAATACCAGTTAAGCTTAGGTTAATATACTATATCTATAGTCATAATTAAATTGACTGAATATTAAAACGATACATCACGAAAATGATGAGTATATAACCATTTATACGATATGTATTTTTTTCACTATACACTACACAATAATTTTGGTAACACTCCCTTTTTCTCAAGTCATTGGAGGAATACGTTTGGATCAATTGTCGCCAAATTTCCTACAGGTTTGCTACATACATATGTATGCACAAATTATAGATAGATTGAGAAACCAACGAACGTGTAGTCTGGACTTTCAGCTTAAGTACTTACTGCGTCGTTTCATACTTTCATGCAAACATTCATGAAAATGAAATACAAATTAAGAATACTTCTTGCATCTGCAAAGAAAAAGAAACATTTCTTGGGTAACTAACATAGATAGTTTTTACTTTTTGCTTATACAATATATATTTGAGAAGAAGGTACATATTGGTAAATTTAGTGACTTTGATGCAATAAAACATATAACTTTTATTTTTTGTTACACTTTTTCTCCCATTTATGCAAGCTGTATCGAGTATTACCCTATTATATATATTTTGGCAATGCCTTATTGTATACTCTTGCACATGTTTAATACATCCCTACTTATGCATATACATTTATACGCTTTCTCATCAAAAAAAACAAACAAAAAAGACGAAAAGTTTTGACCCAAATTTGTTCATTCCATTAAAGTCAAATATGAAACAAAGCAGAAAAGAAAGCTTAATTTAAGAAAGAGTTTGATGCTTTCACAATAACAAAATCTAATTCAATTGTCAGAGAATTTATACATACATACGAGTATATCAAACAAAACCAACATCATATGATCTTTTAATATAAATTTTGGAGCAATAGAAGTTAGTGTACTTGAAAAGGAAAAAAATTTAAATTTGGTCCTAAAATTTTTTTTATTAAGCAAGAAGGATATTTATTTTGAAAATTTATTGGAAACAATTAACACACTAATTATCGGAAATTTTTATTTAATTTTTCAGTGGAATATAATACATTTGTATGTACATATTTTATTGACAATATTTGCATTGAGATTGAATATCTAGCTATACCCGCTAGTTCCTATGCGCATTTTACTTTTGGTTATGCAGAACACCAGGGTAACTTTACCCAATAAATTCTTAGAAGAACTGAAGCTTTTATGGTAAACTTGATTTTTTTTTTTTGCAATATATATAATTATAATTAAGCACTGACTGCAAGAGAACGATTCTATATTTAATATAATAAAATAGATTATTTCATATTGCATAAATTCCATTTTAAATCTGACGGATAAAGTGGAATATGGCTTGTTTTCGCGAATAGTTTATTTTTTGTTCGTGTTTTTAGAGAAACAATAAATCAACCACCCCTTGAGAAGGTTTTCTTTTCTATTTTTATTTCCATTTTTTATATGTATTATACATCTATACATACATAAGTACATATGAAAGGGAATTTACTTTTTCTGTTTTGACATCTTATCGTTATTCATTTGAACTACATTTTATGAGAAGGCCAGTTTGTAAAAGCTGATCGAAAGATTGTGATATTAAACCTTTTGTTTTCGTAAAGAAGAATGAATGAAATAAATTTAAATAATATATGCAAAGTTATTTTCAAAAAGAAATCAGATATTTTAAACAGATATAATTCTGATTGCCAAGAGTTTGGCACAATGAACTAGATTCATCATAAAAATTAATAAGCTACACTTTTTTGCATACATATGTATGTATGTGGGTATTTTGAGAGAGAGACGTGTATAACAAAGAATTAGACTGTAGTCCAGTTTTTTTTTTAAATAAAAACCCAATCGTAAAATTAAATTTATGTTAACTTCTTTGTTGTAGAAATTAAGTATAATTTATCAAAAAAAAAAATATCATAATAATATTCTTAATTCATTCATTTTGAAATGTAGTGGCCTATTTTAACTTTAATTAAGTTAATTTGTTGTAGACTTTTAAAGAGAACTAAAATTAAATGAAGGGAGTGCTTACTAAGAACTTTGTATAAATATAGGAAAGTTCTTTGTTTGAAGTTTAGTTTCAGATAAAATTTCAGACCGGGTGATCCATGTGTTGAAAGAAAGATGGTGATAAAACTTTCAGCTTTCACATTTGTAATTTTTGCAATTTTAGTGGTTTCATCACATTCAGCATGTATGTAAATAAAGCTTTTATGATTATAAAAAAAATTGAATTGTTGATATTTCTTGTAAACTTTTGCAGCAATAACAAATGGAAAATTATTGAAATTTTATCCGATTACAAGGGAGCACTACAGAAATATAGTCGAGTTATCCAAAAAGCAACCAGTGTTATCTGAAGCAAATGTGTTTAAGAGCCATCGTTCCTTGGCAGACTGGAGTAATACGCTGAATGACAACTGGAATAGTTTGTTAAGCGTTTATTACAATGTTTTATCTAAAAACAAAACTTTGGAGCAAAAAAAAGTTGAAAGTTATCCGCTTTGTGTGATTAAAACACAAAATCCCTCATGGCATAAGCGCAGTGGCAAGCAGTATCGGAACAGCGCTAAATATGCTGGCTTAGCACCCAACGTTCTCTTCTCAAGTTCATATTATGGAGCACCTGCATTGCTCGGTCGTAAATTTGTGCAACCAGTCTATGTACAGGAAAATATCGATGATGAGATCGTGGTTGGTGAAAACAGTGCTGAAAATGAAGATGGTGGAGATGAAAGTGAAGACACTTTAAATGTGGACACTGTAATTGTGCCAGATATAAATAATGGCGAAAGCGAGTTTCCTGAGAAAGAATCTGTTACTCCGATTATAAATTGTGTTGTAGTATTGCGACGAAAAAACAATCTTCAAACCTCAGGAACTAGTGACCCCGAAAAATATTATTCTCCATATGGATACCCACAATATCCTCATTATGCATATCCCTATCCACCACAGCAGCAACCATTTTCACCTCTTTATCCGTCACCACCGATTCCACCTTCCGATCTCTCTGTACATCCATATCCTCCGTATCCAAACCCCACATACCCTCGCAAAGCTCATCATTCCAACGGACAGGCAACATTCAGAAACACTCAAGTTCCTACGATAGATCCTTTAGCTGTTGCTCAGTACCAAAGAATGATCGCTAAATACTACAGACATTTGCATGCTCTGTACAGTGCGGATGCAGGCAGTGATTTGCCAAAAGGATCTTATCCAGAACATCATGCTGACGATACGGGAGATACCAGTAATGAGAAAGAAGTCTAAACAATCAGGTTAATTTTTATGGTATCGATAATATTTGCAATAAATGAAAAACGCACTTTTGGCACTAACTTTAAAATTTTTATTTAAATAGTTTCCTGCTTATTTTTACTATTGATTTTTTTAAATTGCAGCTAAAATCTTACCATCTGCTTTTAAAATTTTATTTCATAAAGACAAAAAATCCTTCCTTATTGTTCGTTTTTAAATGGTTAAACAGTATCAAAAAGGATAGAAAATTCTCGATACAAACGTGCGTAATAATTAAGTCGAGTCTTATATATATTTTATTTATATGTTAATTCTTTAACTTACGCTGCAGGCTTTTGGTACATCCACTTTAACAAACTAGCACACATCCACTAGACTACATTTCGTGGCAAATTGTTTTCTATTCAATTATTGCATATATGTTTTTTCTTATTTTTTTTTAACTTACGGTGCTGTCATGGCTCGAATTCGGTACCTCTATGATAACAGACTAGCACACATCCACTCTGTTATTGTCACACATTCGAGAAACTATCGAGAGAAGTTTAGCGAACATTCTAATTTTTTTTAGATTTGCGAACAAATATCGAACAATTTTGTTTCGAAATTTCTTCGCTTTAGTGAGCATTCGTTTATATGGAACCTCAGGTGAAGTGGGAAAAGGATAGGATGTGAGTCTCACAAGCAGTGGACGTGTATTTATGGTAAAGAAAACACAAATGCCTGCTAGAATAGCAATATTGAGAGAATGGCCACCTCTGGTCTATCTATACTTACACACATCCATATTCCAATGGACCTGCAAAATAAAATATGTTTGTATTGGTATGAAGACAGCTCGTGTTTCTCGCCATGCATATGGAACACAGGTAGAAAATATGTTAGCCAACCTATTCTTTATTATTTCATATTAAATGGTTTTTCTGACTTCCAAAACGTCAATTACTTTGTCTTCGAACAAAGTGTAGTGTTTCATATCGCCGCAGTAGAAAACATTGACAATGCACACCCTTTCAAAAGGACGCGTCGTAAACAAGTATTAAGATCGCCGAAAACAAGAAACCAGCGGCGCATCAGTTTCAAAGTAGATGCTCATTGGTACAATGTTTCTCAACTTTGTATCTGTACCCGATATAAATACCGCAGCGGACATGTATATAAGCTTTGTATTGATACGTTTTGGAAGTCAGCCTAAGAAGTAAGCGATACAATGCGACCGACAATTTGCAAATCTGGCATTTTTTGTGTTGTCATTTTCAAATTGTGTGCAATGCCGTTCACATTATGTTTTTTGATATGGATAGCAATGCCACACAACGAAATAGCAAACGTTGCCACTAGTATACACTATTGCTATGTCACAAAATGCCATAGTGTTTACTCGGCATTTGTCATGTAGCAAAATAACATGGTCCACAACATTGGACTATGCCGTAACTTTAAGGTGCATTCATGTACATATCTAGTTATGTATATATGTATACATGCAGGATATATAGGTGCAGGATGTCTAAGTACTCGTGTTTAAGATCGATGAAGTGATCGGACTCAAGTTGGCAGAATTCAAAAGACTTTGGTCTCGTAATGTAATGAACCAATTCGGATAAATAGATTTCGAGAATTTATGAATAAATGTATCGATATTTTGTTGGAAAATACCATTTATTTCACTTCTTAAATGTCATGAATAAAACAACAAAAATTTTAATTGTCTAAACCATTTTATATGTATGTACGTTTATTTTGTGTCATCATTTTGTTTTTTTTTTTTAATATCTTAACTATACTTTATTCATAATTTTAAATTTTTACGATAATTAGTAAATTAATCAATTATTGTGTGAGCGTTGTTCTACAATATAAGTTTAATTATACCAATTTAATTATTTACTTATAAACTATAATTTTCTCTTTTTCATGTTAAATCTATTAAATATTTGTTGCTACTTTTATTAACTTTGTTTATGTGGGATTAAAACTGCGAATGAGTATAACTACCATATTGTATTATATGTATAATCGTACTTTATAACTGCTTGTGATTAAATTTAATACTTATTTATTAAATTAAAAATTTCTGCTTCTGGTAAAAATCATAAATTTTATCCCCTTGATATATTTACACATTAAAATTAATTTTTGTCCTTATAAATAATAAAGTATTAAAATTAATTAATTTACGATTAAAGTTAATCGAACATATGTGAAGTTTTGGTAAGTGGGTGAATTTTCTTCTTTCTAAGCGGAATTTTCCTATTCAGGCAACGAGTCATTCCTAGGGAGTCTTTTAAGGTCACAGGGAAAGTGATTTAAATTAGAGATCATCAATTTTGAAATTCTTAAGCTTATATATTAATTTCAAGTGGGAAAATAATTTTTTTTTTACAAATTTCACACATTTGCTAATTTTTACGAGTCCTTGAGGTCACAAGCAGAGTTTACTTTGCACGGTCTTGATGACATTTTTCAAAAAGTGGCACCAAATAGGGTATTTATCAAAAAAAAGGGGGCAACATTAAAATAACGAGGCCATTTCACTAAACTTTTTATTTTTAATTTATTATTATATAATTCACTGTAAAAAAAAGAGGGGGACAAAAATTGGGAAAGCAGTCGAAAAAGTGGCAATTTCTATTTCGTGGTATAGTTAAAATTTGTCAAAGTAAACTTTGCGTAAGGGAGAAGCGAAAAACAATATTAAAAGGAAATTTTAAAGACCTTGTGTAGTATGAATAAAAAAAAGTATTTGCTTTCTACTTAAAACATTGTAAAAAAAAAAAAAAAAAAATCCACCACCATACATATTTAGGGTTTTAAAACAAATTTTTCAGTGCAAAAGCAAATACATACTTTTTTTTTATCCATACTACCTCTTGTCAAAGCCTGAAAAACGGATAGTTTCTCACACACTCGCCTGGGATAATATTTTCATACAATTACGCCTACGAATTTTTCAAGAAAGAATCACACCACTTCCATTCACATCTCTAATTTTATTTAATTAAAAACTAATAAGTGATTATTTAAACTTTTTATATGTGAATTCTAATAAACAAAAATAAAAAATATAGTTACTCGTATGTTCAGTTAGCTTGTGTTGGACTACATCGTTAATTTAATATTTGTTTTTGTATGTAAAATATTTAATTATTTTTATTTGCATATTTTATATGCGTTTATATAAAATTTCCTCTTCAGCCATTTTAATATTTAAATTGTACATGAATACAATAAATATAAATATTTTTTTCTATTAACTTTTTTTCTTCTTTTAATTAACTTTATATTGTTTATGTGTGAAAGAGAGTTCTGTTCATAATTATTGTGTGTGTTGATTTTTTAGTTTTAAAAAATTATTTACACCTTTTTAAATCGCTGGAATATTTTTTGCTGTGAAACAAAAAAAAAACCAAAATTCAATTTATATGATAATTTTTATTCATTGTATAATTTTATATATTCTGTTCAATTAATTATAAAATGACACCTAAATATTTATTTAATGAAGCTCTTCTCACGGCATCGTGTTGTAGATGAAGAACAGGATGTTAAAAAAATGCCGAATTCACTTAACAGGAATTAAAAACAACAAAAAAATGTATTTTTATTTAAAACAATAATAATAACTATGAACCGATAAGTAATAAGTAATAATAAGTACCGACTTCATGGTTTAACTAGTTGTTTGTTTTTATTTTCATACAGGATAAAGTTATAATTTAGTTGCCCAAAAAGTTTACCTGATTATCGATTTCTATAGAAAACTTTCTATATAATTTATTTGTTTTCGTTTATTGTTATTAAACGAGTAGTGAGTGAGCCGCACATTTTCTTTTAAATATTTTGCTAACAGTTCTATATATTTACATACATATACATAGGTACGAGTTAGGGTTTGGGAAACGGGAATTCCCGGGCGGGAGATCCCGGGAAATTTTTGCCTAATATTTCCGGGAAATTTTTGAGATTTTCCCGGGAAAACGGGAAATTAAAAGTACACGTGGCACACATACATATGTATTTATAATCCTGTTTTACTTTAATATAAAAACTCATTAGCGGAATTCACTGTTGACCTTGTAGATAGATCTCTTACATATTGTAGCTTTGGTAGATTTTGTTAAATTTAAAGCAAAGCAACAACAATTTACCAAAGCTACAAGATATAAAAGATCTACAAGGCCAACCGTGAATTCCGCTATTGTTTTTTCTATACGAGTATTAGAAAAGTTCGTTTAAATGATTATATGACTAAGTGTACACGAAAGTCTGTCTAAAATCATACATATGTATCTGTAGCCTGTTCGAATGAAATTTTTCAATCTTAAAATTTAAACAAATTCTAAAATTGTGTTTTAGTTTCAAATGTAACTGTAAGAAAGCAGGAATTCCTTCGACGCCTATAAACAAGCAGTAAAATGTCCATATTTTTTTTAATATAAAATAAAAATGTGAGCTATTCAATTCTAATCGTATGCTAAAATTTCATAAAAATTCCATAAAATTGATGTCATACCATATCTCCCAATGCTTCTACGAGAAAAATGTATTGCTCTATTCGAAAAGTATATGAAAGATGCATTTACTAAAGGCATTTTCCGAGCACAATACAAGTGTTAAGACTTTTGTGGTAAATGCTACTTTGACATGCTGAGTTGATGTTGTTTTTTGAACAAAGTAGAATAAATTGTATAAGTATCAATGATTGCGATGATATAGTTAATCGTTTCCTAAAGTAAATAATTCGATGTTAAGCGAACTTGAAGTGCTCTTTCGCCGCATTAAAGAAAACAAATTTTGAAAAGTGTGGTGAAAACTTTAAGCTCATAGAAGCTGTAAAAACTCTGAGTTGACAGTACTTAAATTTATCACTACCACTACATAGTATAAAACAAAGTCGCTTTCTCTGACCCTATATCCCTATGTATGCTTAAATCTTTAAAACTACGCAACGGATTTTGATGCGGTTTTTTTTAATAGATAGAGTGATTGAAGATATGTATAATAACATCCATTAAATAGTGGAGAATTACTGTTATTTTTGAGGTTTCTAATGTGATGTCGTAAATAATTACATTTTTTCCGCTTACATTGCAAACGCAGGCTCAACCCTACGAAATTTATCAAAATAGCGTACTAAGTATAGTACACATTGAAAAGGTATACAGAAAAATCCGCTATGGTATATGTCTATCTCTCATGGATATCCCACAATAACATTTTTAACCGACTTCAAAAAAGAAGGAGGTTATCAATTCGTGTGTATTCGTTTACTTATAACCGTGCCAAGCCGGAGCGGGCCGCTAGTTATATATAAGTCGAAGCTATTATTGAAACCCTGAAGAAAATATTTTAGGAGAAATAAATTGAAAAATGAAAGACACTTAGACAGCCTGTGGCTCAGGGTATTTAAAATTCGGCGCAGCTGAGTATAGTACTGTAACTTGCTTGTACTTAACGATAAGAAACCGCATAGAAATTAAAAAAAAAACGAGCAACAAGCAATACAAATTCTTATTAAAATGATTTGTAGATCTTATTATAAAATTGTCTACTTATTGTGGTGTGATAGTCGTCAATTGGTCTTTATATAATCTTTTACTGTGTAATAACTTTATTCCATTTGCTTGAATTCAATTAAAATTCTTAAAACTGCTTTTGTATTAACTTTTATTTCAAAAGAATCCTTACATTAATAAAAACTATCGAAATTTCGCCAACTTTCATTTAATAAATGTATTAAATTTAGAAAAATTTGCTTTTCCCGGGAACTCGATTGTTTCACTCCCGTTTCCCGGGAAGTGCAAAAGGCCGGGAAATCCCAAACCCTAGTACGAGTATGTATCTCGAATTTTTATTTGTGTTCAATTTAAAATCACTTAAATAGAATTATGGAAATATCTGAAAAATTTACTGGCAAATATTGTGTGGAAAATATTTTTATGAAAATTCTCCGGAAACGAATACATTTCCCAGAAAACATTTTTAAACTAATATAAAGGTTTTTTTATTCGCTTGGCTAGCAAAATTAAAGTACGAGTACGAAAAAAGAAAACGAGCAGAATAAATTGTTTGTGACGCTTTTGCGAAAAATTACATTCAATAGTAAAGTACCTGTTCTCTCGTATGTAAGTGCAAGCAAAATGTGAAAGAATTGTGTACACAAGTTTTCCATGGTTTTCGATATTGATTTTTTTTTTGTAACATTAGTATTCTTTCATTTTCAGCTGTGACATAATTCTTACATTTGTGAGATGTTGTGTGATTGTGTGTGTGTGTGTGTGTGGCGTTTTTTTTTACAAATTTCAACGAATTTGACTTATTTTAGAATTCTTTTGATGTGAGTTTAATAAGCAATTAAAAAAAAAATACTTGAATAAAATGTTATTTTGCCTGCAAAAGCAAATTAGAATTGTTGATGTTTATTCCTTAAGAGTCTTTAATTTCTCAGAACATAGAACGAATAAAGTTTTAATTGGATCCTAATTTAAATATGTAGGAAAAAATGTTAAAAGTGTTTTCATGTAAAATGAAATTTGTTTGTAACAAAAAGTTGTAAATGTTTAAAAATATATCTACTTCATACATATGTATGTATGTACATACTATGTAGTGATGCATGAATATTCGAATATTCGAATATTCGAATTGTCGAATATTCGGCTATATTTAGATTCGCCAAATTCAGGCGAATACGAATACGAATATTTTTTCAAACAAACTAAATAAATAAATGCATAAATCCTAAACAAAAATTAAATAAATGGCTAAAAATATTAGTTTGTGCAAATCCATTAAATTTTTTATAGATATTTGTGCCTTGTATCATTTTAAAATATTATTTATTGACGATCATCAAAATTTTGGGTAGATTTTATTAACTTTAAAGTACTCCAACAGGAGTATGAAGTCCTTTTTCATAAAAATTTTTTAATATTTCATATTGCAGGCGTAAATATAACCCCAATTTAATGTCATAATATTCGTATTCGTTACATCACTATGCAGTACATATGTACATACATATGTCCATATGCATGTATGTATGTAAAAGCATATAATAATCCTTTATTTCAACTAGTTTTTTTTTCAACAATTAAAAAAAGGTATTGTGTAGCTTTCAAAAGCAAGCAAGTTGTCCATAAAAATTTTAATGGAAATAACTCCAAAAATTTAAATGTATTTCATATATGTATGTATGTATATGAGTTTAACTACCAGTTTATAGAAGACAAGTAAAAATTGTCATCTGTTTATTTACAAAATAGAGTGCTTTGTTTTTATTTTCAATATAAATAGGCACACGAGAATTTTTACTTTCTATAAACTGGCAGTCAAACTCATATGATGTATTTTCGCTATTGGGTTTAAAATTTAATATTGTTTCCCTTAATTTTAAGAATTTTAATTTTTTTAATAAGTGGCCGTCCTTATATTTCAATTTCTGGAAAATATTTCTGCTTTTTGTAGCTCTGTTTTGAAGGGATTAACATAACAACTCTTTATGAAATGATTTATTTTATTCTTTTGTGTAAATAACGTTTTTGTTGAAAGTTTTCTATTTGGAAACCTTTACTAACTTTGAAGTGAAATATTAACGAGAAAAGGTGAACAAAAATTATTAAATAAAGTAAAACTAAAGAGCTCAGCATTTCAAATGCTTATGTCACTAATGTATTTCAGATTATTATTTACACAATATTTCATTAATTTTTGTGAAAACATTTTTAAATACAATTTCACTCAGTCATGTTAATATTTGAATGCGTCCAAAATACAATGGACAGAAAAGAAAACCTAAAAATAAATCTAGTTTTTTCTGAGGTATCTTGAAAATGAAACTGAATTTCCAGGTTAAAGGACGAACTAAGGAGAAAAAGAAATAGTCACGAATATATTGACGCTGTTGGTAAAAAAAAACTTAGTAAAGAAAATTTTTCTATGACTTGCCTCTTTTTATTCACTGCTAAAAATTAATCATTATTACTATTAATATTTTCAACATCGCGCCTTTATAAAGTTGTCACAATTTAACCAGTAACTACTTCACAGATGACAACTAAAAACTGCCCCATTAGTAAAAATGGAACGATATATGCTTCCATAACACATTGAAATTAAAATTTGTGCACGTAGCTCAAGAGTTTTGTCCATTTATCTTTGGAATTTTGAAATTAACACAAGAACTCAAGTGTTTAAAGGGTAATAGAAACTACTTGATCAGATTACATTTGCTCCGAATTAGAATTCATTGAACTTTCTTTTTATATAATTTTAATCGAAAACAAATTTTTCCTTACAACTATTTTATCAAATACTATTTCTTTAAAATTATTTGCAAAACTCTACATACATACTTCCTTTGAGTAGATATCTGCTAATCAGAGTGTTCGGTCGACTGAATGACTTACAGAATCGCTCACTGACTTAATACTGGCACAAAAGATTAATTACCAAAAACTTTTAGTTTCAAGAAGAAAAAAAAAACAAACAATCTTTTGTTCCGTCCGCCACATCACTCATTAAGTTTTATTACTCTAATTTTAAGGTGCACATTTACACACATAAATATGGGCTCCATGAAAAATCGCCCAAAACCAAATCGCCCAAAAATAAAAATGAAAAATCGCCCAAAATTTTTCCATACAAAATTTGGGAGATTTTTCATATGAAAAACGCCCAAAAATTTTGGGCAATTTTTCATTTTTTTTTGGGTGATTTTTCATTTTGAAATTTTGGGCGATTTTTCATATGAAAAATTTTGCCATGAAAAATCACCCACAACCAAAGCGCCAAAAATAAAAATGAAAAATCGCCCAAAAATTTTTTCATACAAATTTTAAGTAATTATTCATATGAAAAATCGCCCAAAAATTGTTCAAACATTTTCGCAGTGCAGGAAAATGTTATTAAACAAAAAAATTTGGCAAAGCAGAAAATCTTTATTAATCAGCGCCATGATACAATAATATATAAGATAATATATATAATATATAATATAATATATAATATATATATATATATATATATATATATATATATATATATATATATATATATATATAATTGTATCATGATCAGCGCCGCGTCGGGATACACCATGGTGGAGAAAATCCTTAAGCCCGGCCGGGAAATTACTATAATTTTAATTTTTTTCTAGTGTTTTTTAATTTTGGGCGATATTTCATTTTTTTTTGGCGATTTTTCATTTTTTTTGGGTGATTTTTCATATTGAAAATTTTGGGCGATTTTTCATTTTTTTTGGTGATTTTTCATTTTGAAATTTTGGGCGATTTTTCATTTTAATTTTTGGGCGATTTGGTTTTGGGCGATTTTTCATGGAGCCATAAATATGTATGCACATACATACCCTGTCGGAAATTTGGCTAACTTTAAGCTAACTATTTCGCAACTAGTACTGACTGACACTTGGATTACTTTGCAATGTAATCAACTGACTATTTTAACATTGCGATGTCCTAGGCGGTAGTCAATTGTCTCACTCCGCACTACTTTCAGCTCACTTAAAGTTGACTTTTTTAAATCTCCTAGTAGTCAGTAAATTAAAAAATTTTTTCTGGGGTTCGAACATGTAACATCACACGTTGTGTACTCAACGCGCTACCACTCGGCCAAGCTGCCATCTAAGATAACAACAGCAAAATGTTAATATAAATTTGAAATGAGTTTTAAAGTAGCTGAGAATAAATTTGTAGGCTCTCATCAAATTCGATTACGTACTCAACTTAAGAATTAATTTTGGGTTTGTTCTAGATGACTTTGCAGCTAGCTTTTAGTCAGTGTAAGAAAAGTTAACTATAAGTTAACTATTGTTGTAGTCAACCACACATTCTCCGACAGGGCATGTTTACATGGAAGTGTGAGTACGAGTGCAGCATACCACTTAATTAGCTTGGAGACGATCAAATAAACACGGCAATCAGTACAAAAAAATTTTGAATTTTTTTCATTTGACGTCGGATTTCACGTAAAGGACTTGCGCGTGTAAAAATTTTTCCATCTTTTACAACAAAATTTATTGATTGAGAGTTATTTCTGCATATCACTTTTGTCTTGTTTCAATCAAAACTGCGTTTGCCGATAATAACAAAAAATCCTTATCCGTCGTCATCGGATGCTTTGATACGAACGCTACGAATTCAAAATACAAATGGCGAATGACGGTTTTATTTACACGTCTCCTTTTAAGCGACAAGCATGCGACACTCCCACATATGCAATGATTGACGAGTTTATTTGATCTTACCCAAAGATACTGATATATTTCGTCAGTCGGATTTGGATACAATGACTAATGAGCCGTCAAATAATAAAATCAAACTTTTTAATTTTCATCAATCTTTGCCGAGAACGCGTACGTGTAGTTCTTTAGATCATATGCAGGGTACCTAACACGTTTCATTTTTTTCCTCTAATTACGAGTATTATAATTTAATTTGATTTATCATTTATTTTTAATATTTTAAACAGAACACAAATTTTGTGTATGGTGCAGTTTTTTTAACTTTATTGTATACGTAAAATTCTAACTTGTTATAAGTTGATACGTAGTTGCATCATGTTTGTATAGAAAAGGACATGGGTTGAAATAAAATACATAAATATGCATAATAGAATACCACCTTTAGAATACATGTATTGGATCTTGATTTGTATTGAACTGGGTTCGTCATCAGATTTAGTTTTTCATCTAGATATTCTGCCATTGCTAACTAAAAGCCTTGTTATTGTTACTGCTGCTGAGGATGGTGTTGCAACTGCACTTGTTCTGCTAATATTAAATAAAGGTGACGAAGGAAATGATTTTGTTCTTATACATGATGCTAAAGATAATATATGAGATTTCGATTGTGAGATTTTAGCAACAGTATGTATTTTCCTTATCGATGTTTTAGGTTTTGATGTTGATGGTGTCGGTGATGATGACAGCGACAGTGACAGTGACAGTGACAGTGACTGTGACAGTGACAGCGACACTGATGCAGATTGTGAAGATACAGTTGCATGTGACATTGATAACGATTCTATACTTGTAGATGTTTCTTTTGTTGCTGTTAGTAGTGTTGTTGTTGCTATTGTTGTAGTTTTCTTTGTACTACCGTTGCTATTGCTCCTGTAGACCAAGTGTTGTAAGGAGTATGTTAGAATGGTGAATAACATGCAACACAGACTTGCATAGAAATTTCCACAATGCGTGCTGCTTGCATTATGTTGCATTGCTGCTGGGTGTTCGCCTGAAACAATATAATAGTACGATATACATATGTATGTATGTATTTATATTGAAACAAAATTGAAAATCTATTTGGTACAAATTACTACACCATTTTCATTGAAATTGAGAACAAAGCCGATTGTAATCAGAATCAAATTAAAATTTAGAAAATTGCACACGAAATTATTGTTGGAAAACTTCAAAATGAAATATACCAAAGTGAATTTTTTTTGACGTTTAGTCTTTAATGTATTAGGACTTTTCGCATTCCGTTCCTGCTTCAGGAACTCATCAGTAGACTTCAACCCAAAAGTTTTGGGTTGATGAGTTCCTTAAGCAGGAATGAAATGCATATAGACATTGCTTAACAAAAAAATAAGAACAATTCCTAAGAAAATTCTAAGTAATAATAGTTTAGTATTTTTGAAAAATTAAACAAGTTTGCATCAGCTATTCATATCTACTTCAAATGAGCAGTCGTAGAGTTTCTTTTACAGCTGATAACAGGAATGAATCGATCCAGGGATCTCCTGACAAGGGAAAAGAATTAGCGAAACAGTTATCTGAATTCGTTTTGGTATGCGATAGTCGCTTTTATAGAATTTCTTTAATACTTCAGTAAATCTTTTATGAATGATTTAAGCTGATGTGAAGCGTAAGTTACCCGTACACGTACATATACACAGATGTGACAATTCCTAACTTTATTCATTTAATCGCACAAAATTTACTTTTGTATATCCTTGACCCTTTTGTTTTGCATATTGGTTTTGTGTCAGTTTCCATATTACAGATTTTTGTTGGCTTTTCTATGAATTCAAGTTGCTGCAGAAATTCCGCGTACTATTATTTCTCTCAAAAAGAAAATTACACGGAATTTTTGTCTATTAAAGTTAATAAGTCAAAGATTAATGTTCACAAAATTAGATATTTATGTGTCTGGTAATTAATCTTTATTATTTTTGTGCGTTATGATTACAAACACACACAAACGTTTCAGTGGTATCAAATATCTTCAAATTCCTCTGCAAAGGTTGGCCTTTAGCATACAAACGCTAATGCAAAGAAAGTTCGAAGGTCTGTCATTGATTACGTTCCCATTTTTGTCCTGACGACGGTTTTGTGAAAAAAATTTACGAAAGTGTTTTAAACTATTTTGCAAAGTTTTTCAGTAAAATTTAATTGTATATATTTGTTTTAAGACTTGTGCAACGACTATACATACTCTAAAAACTAAAAAAAAATTATATGTGCATATGCATAGATGAACGTTTTTACTATTACAATATTTTGAAGTTCTTTTTAATGCCTGAGAATTTGTGCCTTATGAGTCATAAAATCTGCTCGAAATAGGCTGTTGCATTTACTTATACATATTTACTAAATAAGGAAATTGTGTCGAATTTTTTTATTGTTGTTTTGTTATTTATGAGTATATATGTACATATGTAACGGGTGTTTTTTTAGAGGTATAGAACTTCGAATTGAAATAAAACACAAGAAAATCGTTTTAATGTCCATCAATTTGGCTTTATTGGAAGGATAATTTTATGCCATTAATGTTTAAATATGATTTCAGGCATGTGGCCGCCGAGGCTGGCTCGAATAAAGCCAATTCTACAGGTCCAATTTTCAACCACTTTTTCGAGCATATGGGGCCGTATGTTGGCAATAACGCCACGAATGTTGGCTTCCAAGTCCCCTAACGTTTCTGATTTGTTGGCGTAGACGAGCGACTTCACATATCCCCAAAGAAAATAATCCAATGGTGTCAAATCACACGATCTTGGTGGCCAATTACAGGTCCATTCCGCGAAATTATGCGCTCATCGAATGTTTCCTTCAATAAATCGATTGTGACGTGCGCTGTGTGGCATGTAGCGCCGTCTTGTTGGAACCACAACTCATCCACATTCAAAATCTTCAAAATCTTCCATAAAGTTGATGGACAAAGCTCCAATTGCTGTGCACGGTGGCGAATCGATTCATTCGGGTCCTCTTCAACACTTTGCTCTACAGCGGCAATTGTTTCTTCGGTGCGCACTGTTCGACGTCTCTGCGGATGCGTATTATCACATAGAGTAAACGTAGTGCGAAAACGATCCATGGTTAACCGAATTAATTGCTCTGATGGACGATTATGTCGACCATAAAATGGACGGAGCTTGCGGTAAACTTCGCGAACTGAACCATTATTTTCGAAATAAATTTGCACGATTTGCAAGCGTTGTTCTTTTGTCAACCTGTTCATGATGAAATGGCAAACCAAACTAAATATTAATCACTTGACAGCTGACAAAATGGCCGCCAGTTAAAAAAGTGATGCCAACTTAAAGTTCTATACCTCAATAAAAAACACCCATTACATATTATATGGATAGATTTTATAACATCTTGCAATAAACAAAACATATATTCTAACATGAACTAATTTAGCTTTGCATAACATGTCTGTGTGAATGAATGCAAGGCAAGTGAGGAACACCGAAGCAAATCATTAAACTGTACTATAACTTGAATATGGAGTAAAAATGTAACGGTTTAATATTAAATATTTTGAGGATATATTTTTCTGATGATGAGAATTATTCTTTTTATTATATGAAACAATCTTTAAATAAAACTGACTTTTCTTTTGGTGAGCAGAAAAACTACCGGATGAAGTAATCTGCCATAATAAGATTAAGATTTGATGTCATATTCAGATCCATTCACTTCCGTTTGCAATAAAAAAAATTATTGCGACTTTGCTTTCAGATAAAAATTAATTTTTAGTCTGTTTATGACAGCGAACATGTGTCCCCGTTAGGACTTTGAGACGTTCGAGGGCAATATAACAATTCCTAGTTCAGTGAGTTTTTGTTCTTCCAGAACAGGAACTTTAAAATCAACAAAAAAAATAAATTTCGTGTGCTGATTAAACTTTACTTTTTACGGAAAATAACATCACTAAGGCAAAAAAAAAGCTTGATATATAACACCATCAATTTGAAAGCTTAAAATGCTGCTTACTGAGTTTGGCTGAGTTTGGTTGTGGTTGTATTAGCACAATCAACGCCAAGCTTTTAGCTCGCCCAAAATATCTCAACACGTTAGGAATAGTCGATAAAATCCATGGAATGATATTGGACAATAGCGAAATGAAGTTTTGTAAGATTACGAGCGAGTACATCACATTTTGTATGGATAGTTGGATACGAAAAGGCTATCCGCTATCTGTGGGTAGCGGTAAAGATTGCACTTCAATATTTGTGGGCAAAACATATATCAATCAAAACAGTGGACTTTGTTTTGTGGTGAACGTGAAGTAAAGAAGGCTAAAGAGGGCATGTTGGCCAACAAGTTTATGGCCACATTGTTTTTGGGATGCACGCTGTTATTGATATCGATTACATTGAATAGAGTACAACGATTACCGGCGAATGTTACTTAGAGCTTTTGAGCAGATTCAATATTTATTTAAATACTATTTTTTAGGTAAAAAGTGGTCCGTATGAGCAATTAGGGTGCCCAGACACGCTCAGGTTGTCCAGCTTTACCATAGCTACAGCCATTAACAAATCTTTTTAGCACAAAATTACGAGTCCCTGTAAGTTATTCCGAAAAGTGAAAAAACAAAATTTTCCTTATTTTTTGCAAAAAAAAAGGACGCGAAGAAATAATTTTTTGGCATAAATTGTTTAACAAGATTTGTTTGATAGACTCTTGGCTACAATATTGTCATATAAACTTTATAGATAGCACCAAGTCTGAATTAGCTGTTGGCCAAAAACTGATGACACCATTTACTACCCTTTGGTAGTAATGTCGAAACTATACTCTCCAGTTTCCAAAAGTCTTCATTTGTTGCAGAGTGTTATTGCTCATAAATCTCTTATAACTTTATGAAGGAAGCAACTTTAAATTAAAAATTATTATAATATATTCGTTCGTTAAATGACTAAATTACGTTTATAATTGATTTTTGGTTTTATTTACAATTAAAATTATTTATTGTAGGAATATTTTTTCTCCGTGTATAAAACTGCTTTCAGATATTTTTCTATAAACTTTATTAAATTTATTTTATTTTTCCTAACTTAATCTGCCTTTAAGTTTTTGCAGTACTAAATTAATTTTATACAAATACTATTATTTTACAATTTCAATATTATTTTTTAAATTTGATACTTTTTTGAATTTTACATCTTTTCCGTTTTTTTATTTTCCTTAAATCCTGTACGACGACTTTTTTAACTTTCCTGTAATTGATATTCATCTTTTGCAATGTTAAACATTTTCTATTTAAATTTGCTTTCAAGTTCTGTGTTAGTTGACCTGTTATTATCGTTAGAGAAAAAAAATCTTGTTGTTTATATGAGTATTGTATGCGTTCAACAAAGTTGTTTCTCTTTGCAACGTTTTTTTTTGTTTTTTCTAATTCGAAAAGTAACATTTTCATATGAGTGAGTGTCAGTCAGGGTTTAAATAATCGTTATTTTTTCCCCGCGGTATTATATGACATTTTCAGCTTACAGCCGTCCTTGAAGACAAAACTTTCATGGTCCCAGTCAAAATTTTATAAATATAAAGGCCACACAAACTAGATAGATAGTGTGTAAGTAAAGAAAATTCCTGTTTTGAACTAATCGTAAATAATAAATTACAAAGTTTTCTAACAGTCACTAATAGTCTAATCAAAGCATAAATATAGCAACTTATTTATTTTTTCAAGCAGTTTCTTGAATTCAAATCGTCAACTTTTCACCCATTCGTCTTATTTAGTTCATTGTAAATTGCTTATTTTCCTCGCATGTCCTTAAAAATTCCCCGGAGTACAATTTTAAAATCCCATATTCTGGGATCTCAAACCCTAGTGAGCACAGCACACGTGCTTATTTAGTTAAATATTTTGTTATCATAAATTTCTACTTGGCTGAACAGAAACTACTATAATAAATATAGAAAAAAAAAGTATGAAACATTTCATTTTAATATTCTCAAGTATATGTGTTTGTTGCAGGTACACGTATCTAAATTTTTTGTATTTATACACACGTTTGTACTCGTATCTTTGGCATGAATTCATTTTCAAATGAATTAAACTTTTTAAAGTTTGAACGTCATGTGTATACGAGTATTTTTTGTAAATATTTCAAAAACGTACAGTCATACGAAAGGTACTTTTCATTAGCTAATTTCTTTCTCTCCCCTATAACTACATACATGTAATTATTAAAAATTTATTTCAAGAGGAGTCATGTTTTCTTACCAATTATAACATGGACATAAACACTCGATGATTTTGCTATCGTTGGCACACAGGTATAATTGCCAGTATCACTGGACGAGGCTCTTCTTATTTTCAACCTGGAACAGAAATTCAAACAAACAATTTATGAATAGAAACAGATATAAGATATACATACATATCGCACACTAAATCATAAAGAGTCACAACTCAAAAAATTTCAGATGCTGAGTAGTTTCAAACAACTCTTGATACTGTAAATATGACGCAAGTATGTGACATAAAAACAAGCATAACGGTATTTTATATTATTCAAGAAGACTGTATTGCAAAAGAAATTGTTGAGGTCGTTATAGATTTCTTCAATTAACTGGTTTATTAAAAAGCAAAAGCACTTTTATAATTTTGAGTTGTGACTCTTTATGATTTAGTGTGCGATATATTGAATTCATGTTACATATATATTTTCTGAAATATTGCAAATTAACCCCAATCATACTCTTCTAATTTTTAAAATTTTTGGGTGGTAATATTTTCGATTAAAATTTTTACGAACTTTATTAAGGGCAAAAAAAATACTAAGAAATCACTACATGCATATTAAGGAAATCGAACGATATTTATTCGATTGCATTACGTCACTCGATATCGAACGAAATTTAAAAATATTTTAATAGAGTTTATATGGAAATATTTTAGCATTTCGGTTGGTACCGAATTCCGCAATTTGCTCCGAATATCGAATAACGAATAATCGGTTATTTTGAACAAATGGTTTTTACAACACCCTGGCCCACAATGAGCATAGAAATCGTATGATCGATTACTTAACTTGGAAACAAAAATAGAAACAATCACCCTTATTCCATTTGTCGACATCGATGTCACTTTAAGACAATACTAAAAAATTGGGGCTTGTATACCCGTTCTAGAAAACAAATGACTCCTGTTGGCAAGCTCAAACTCTTTTGTAGACCTTAGGGAACAGAAATAGACTATCCATAGTACAAAATTGTTCTCGAGAGCGAGTAAACAAGTCCCAATTTTTTGGTATTGTGTTAAAGTGACGTCGATGTCGACAAATGGAATGAGGGTGAATAGATTCTATTGTTGTTTTCAATACAAGTTGTCGATCGAACGTTTTATGTTGACATCGTGCGCCAGCCCAGCCGCAAATTTTTTTATTTTTATTCTTTATATAGAATTAATTCAAGTACTTTTTTTGAATCGTAATGTAGGCGAGAATCATACGAGGTTCGAAATAGTAGAAAAATTACTTTATGTCTTTCATAAGTAAACCGTCGTTGCAAATGTCAACTTCTTTAATACCAAAAGATATTAAATATATGTATGTACTTCCAGAGATTCTAAATGCACTCTATTAAGTTAATTAGGAAGATAAACTTTTGTGAGGCAGTTTTCTTTTAAAGTTTTGTCTCATTTATTTATAAAATAATAATAAAAATATCTTTAGTTAGTTGAAACGGGAAGTATAAGATAATCCTCTTTTTTTTAATCCTCCTATTTGGCACATCCGAAATATAGCGCCTTCCAAGAAGAAGTTTTTTTTAATTGTTTATTTAAGTTCTCAAGAGGAGGCTATAGTCCATCCTTGAGAATTTCAATCGGTTGTGGCCCATTGGTCCACCCTTTATCTTTCAAGAAGCCCTAAACAGAAAAGTCTACAGATGTGATCAAATCTTTGGTTCTTATGCCAAAGAGCGATGGTATCGTAACTTCTGAAAAATTTCGCGTGGCGGCGATTTAGCTTATATTATTTTTCCAATTTTAGTGGTATGCCCTCCTCTTTACAATCAAATAAACATACGTTGATTTCGCTTAAAAATAATAATAAATCAAAATTAAATCTTTTATTGCAAAATCTTATACATTGCATATATGTATGTGTAGCTAAACCATTTCTCGTATTCCATTTCATTTAACATTCATGTTAAATAGCGAATGTTAACAACTATATATAAACTATCTGTTCTAACTTGCTCTGTATTAATATTATGTGACGTAAGATGTCGGTATTATTATTATTTCATTATAAAGATCGTGCAAAAATGTTCAGTAATTTATACTTACCTTGAAGTAAGTCCATCCGACCAATCACTTTCTACAGTTATCCTTGTCCAACTATCAATTTCATTTTGATTTGTAGTCATGTCAATTATTTCGAAACCTTGAAGAGAAAAACACAAAAAAAATTTACATTTCAAAATAATATGTAAATAAATAAAAAGATTAAAACATTAATTATAAAAAATGACGACTGATATAAACCACAAGTACATTAACACATTTGTAATTAAGATGGGTAGAACGAAGAGCTTTTATTCTGTAAATTAAGATTTATGTTAGTGTTAGTGTTGTTGATGTTGCTGTTTGCAAGCAACTGTTGTTTATTGTGATTAAAAGTGTTCAACAACGTCGGAAAAAAAGAAATATTCAATTAAAAATTGCAACAACATCAACAACAAAACACAAAAGTTAATTACGTAGTAAATTTATTAATGCCAGGACACACTGAAATAAAATTTAATATGAGAAGTGATTTAACAAATATAATTTATATTGTTGCAAGACTAATTTAATTTAGTCAACCGTTTCAAATTGGCTCAAATATAATTATGTACATACATATTTACGTCTGCATATGTAAGAAAGGATAATGTGAAATAATTTTAATGAATTTGTGTATGCTGGAAAAGAAACTTACCTCTATACCAAAATATATTGCCCAATTCATGAGGACCCTGAATTATTCTACATGTAAGGTTGATGTCGCTGCCACTTTTTACGTATAAATCGGTAGGACCAATTATTGTGGCTTTGAGTTCTGGAAAGATATGAAATCATTGAAAAGAGTTTTTTTTTTTCAAAATATATGTTGTATATGTAAATGAAATTCAGTCCTTTTAAAAATTATAATACCCTATTATTACTTTCCCGAACTTTTCTTCAAAATAGTAAAATAAATTAATCATACGTTTGAGTAAAATAATTATATTAATCATACGTTGCGAGCACACTTCGGTTGCATTGATTATAAAGATTTTTAGGAGCGAATCACTCTTCGTTGCATACTTCTTCGGGAACTTTTGATTTTATAAGCAAAGAAAGAAATACAGCTGTTTTAGCGTTGTAATTATATGCACTTCTTGGTCTGCAATGGTATTTTCTAACTGCATATCGTCGTATATTCCGGAAATAGTTCTATGTACTTTTTAGCATATTTTCAGGAGAGCGAAAGAACCGACTTATGTTATCTCTTTAAAATATTTTATTGACAGCATATGACTCATTGATTCACGTCTTCATTTAATAAAATACTTACTGCATTGGTTACTGTGCATTGTTTTTAAGTAAAACAACACATAACACCTTTTGAAAGAGAGTTTTTTCTTCAAAATGTGTTTTAACAAGGTTAATCAATGTTCAATGTTTAATCACTGTTCATAGAAAAAAGTTTAGTTTTAAGTTTATATTACAAAAAAAAAAAAAAAATACGCTAAAAGTAATAAAAATTAATGGTACAATATATAAGCTGAAATCAATTGACATTTGATTTGAGCAATATAGAAAATTAAACAAAGACTAATAAAATAAATATATTTTTAGTACTAAATATTTATAGTACCAAAGATTGTCCCGGTAATATTTGTGCATATACAGAAAAAAATACAAAATTAAATTTTCAGTAACCAAATTCATTGAATCAGCAAATATTTTGTATCAATACGGACTTACAAATAATTTTGTAAATTCTGATAACAATTCTTTTAAAAATATGAGTTCGGCTGAAAGAAATTATTATTTATACAAATAAATGCCGACAAACGTCGCTACGTGGCCTATTCCTGCTCTATACAATTTTTATGCATAAAATAAAATTTAAATAAACAATTTAATGAAAATAAAAGATATTTGCTTAAACTAAATTTCATTTCAAACAAACATTTGTTTATAAATTTTTTAAAAATATTTTTTTTCTGTTTCATGTGAATCAGTGTTGCTTCAATTTAATATGAATTAGTGCCGGTCCAGACTTGCAATTTTTGTTGCACCAACTTTTTATTTTTTAGTGTAAAAAAGCGAGAGAGGAATACAAAAAGTACACAGAGAAAACAGATTCGTTGAGACAACCGAATTTGTTGCCAATCGAATTTTGGCAGTTGCACCAACTATCATAGAATTCTGGTACAACAACTTAACCAAATAGTTGCAGCAACCGAAAAAATTGGTTAACAGTATGGAATTTTAAATGAAAGTTATTATTTCTACCGAAAATATGGTTAATATAACTAAAACAATATCATAATTGGTATTTGTGAAAGAAAAATTGGCCTTCCTTGCTGAAATAAAAATAAACAAAAAAATACACAATTTAAGAAATTTAATGTTTAGCATATTGCCATAAGTTTATTTTAATTGAAATTTATTTATTTGGTGAAGCATGTCGATATGTATTTCTTCAACCACATATTTTATACAGCCACAAACCTGTTATCTTATGCACAGACTTTCAAAAACCATTTGAGAATTCATAAATCATAATATCTTTGAAAGTCACAAAAGTTAATTTTTAATTTGCTGCTACGAGTATAAACTATGATAGTAAGCTCAACCTCTAGTTAGTTGCAGCAATTGATAGAAAGTATTTATTTTAACCTTAATATAGAACGACAATTTTTTAGTTGCCAATACCAAAAGTTGGTAGTAAAATCCAAATCATAATATTTTATTCGATTGTGTTAACCAATCAGTTAATTAGTCTCGAGAAAAGCATATGATCGGTTGATGCAATCAATTTAAGAATTGTCAGAATCATATCTTTATTGCAATTATGCCCTTATG
Source organism: Tachina lurida (assembly GCA_944452675.1). Taxonomy (NCBI): domain Eukaryota; kingdom Metazoa; phylum Arthropoda; class Insecta; order Diptera; family Tachinidae; genus Tachina; species Tachina lurida. The sequence goes on along the minus strand of OX101756.1, from coordinate 148,475,624 downwards.
GCAATAAACATGGATTATTTTTTGGATTAATAGAAAATTGATAGCGTGAACTGAAATATAGTTTATGCAAATGATATTTTATTGGACTAACCATTTTTCAACCAATCTTTTTTCTGGGTGTATATATTCTATTTCAGCACTCTCACACATATTCAAGAAAGCTGCAACAAAAATTGCAAGTCTGGACCGGAACTTAGTGTAGGTAATTTTATATGATCTACTGTTAAGGTATTGCACAATATAGCATATATCCTAGACTTGCTAGATCTGGAATATTTGCGACGAAGAGTGATTTTCTCTATTATTTCCACTATGCCTTTTAGCACGAAAAATTTTTATTTGTCAACAGTAGAATGGAAGACGGAACATTCTAAAAAAAAAGTTGCAATATAATTTTTTCGAACCAGCTGCCTCTGCGCCGCTCCCACTAGCAAATAGAAAATTTTTCAAGCTAAAATTTTCATATTTCTTAAAAAAAAAAGCATAATGGACGTCAAGTCTGCATTATAAAGTATCTATATTTGGGTGTCTTTCACGAACCTAAGTACTAATTTATTTTGTGTTCTACTGTAAAGTAACCTGAAAATCAATGAGGCAGTAAGTAACTACTGGCACTTTTGTAACCAAAAATAAACTCGTCATTGGATTTGGATACTGTTGCACAGAAATCAAGTTTATAGTAGCAATACTTTTTATTTTACTACGTTATTTTTATCTCTACTATAAAGTAATGATTGGCCTCCTTTACATTTTAGTTGACAGTATACTCTCTAAAAGTCACTCCAAAACACATAAAGTGAGCAGGGAAAAATACTTTACTGAATTTCGGTAATTTTTATTTATTAGATTGCAGTAAATTTTGCTTAAATTTAAACTAAACAGTTTTAGGACAACTATTTTGAACTCAAATTAAGTGCATTTCACTCAAACTAATAAATTTTGTAATATCACAGTTTGTTTTTTTTTAAGTTTAAAACGTTTTGGAAATTTGATAGCAATATTTTTAATGACCTATAAGAATTATAAACTGCATTGCAAATCACCCAAAGTCATTTATGCATGCCGTATGTTTGTATATATGTATATGTTTAAAAGATAGAGATTTACAAATTTAAAATATAGAAGAAGTACTTCTAGAAAATTGTAAGCAATGTTAAAAAATCTTCAACTTAAACGAAACGAATATCTTTGTAATAAATATTCATACAAACATACCTGCATACATATACTGCGCATCTCTTAAATAAGGCTTTTAATTTTATAAATTTTGAAGCAATATTTTTCTAACGAAGAAAAGGCAATATCGATTTAGTAAATGGGTACAACTATTATTTCCACTGCATTAGAAAGGAAATATTAATATTTTTGCAACGAAGACACAGCAGGGACGTCAGAATTGTAGTAAGGAGTGTCATATCCTATTATGGCATGATCGACTTAATATTTGAAACAAACAAAAAATGAGAGAAGCATCGTACAATAGAATATTACAAGGCACGTTTCCACAATTTAAAAACCTGTTTGGACTCATTCCGTGGACCTACTACTATGACAGTGGTTAGGTGAACACTTTACCGAGGAAAAGAAGTATCACAGCTTACTTACGTCCAGTCAATTATGTCACTTTTTGTTTACCAGTGCTACAATGCTCCGATTCACACTGCAGAACTGTAAATCAGTGAATGTGTGAGTTAGATCTAGAACTTCTGAATTGACCTATGTCTGTGTTGGCTTACTACAAAAGTGTCCGACATTTTACAGCAATTTTATAAAAAAAAAAATTTTTTAAGGAAGCGCAATGAAAAATGGGTGGAGTTCAATATCACGAGATTATAGAAAGAGGCAAATTACTGCAAATTTGTTAGATGTCGAATGCCATAATTTGCCAACTTTTAGAAGTATTGAGAGTTTTTGCGCAGCCCATTTTTTTTAAATTAAAAATGCAATTGCAATGTATGATATTAGAATAAAAATTATAACATTTATAAAATAAAAAACTCCTTATTCAAGTGGTGTATAAGGAACTCTTGGTTTTTTTTATAGGTAAGTAGGAAAACAACAAAGTTTCTTTATATGGGAAAAACTTATTCACAATTTTCAGCAAATTAATAGTAAGAATATGGAGTTTAAAAGCAAACAAATTTTTAAATCCCCAATAGCTGGTTTAAAAGATACATCCGTATGTTTGTAATATTAAACTCCTTATTTAAGTGATTCGCTGTGTAAATAAATGGTTATAAGTTTGAGAAAAAAAAAAAACTTCTGGGAATTTTTTCTTCATCATTACATATTAATTACTTCTCCGAACGAGCCTGGAGATTTTCTTCTATTAATAATATTATATCTACTCTGCTTTACATAAAGGCACACGCAAATGTGTTTTACGTACTTATAATACATAAAAAATAGTTCTCTATTTGCAAAAGGACGTTGTTACTCAAGTTTAACTTCCGTCTATAAAGTTGAATTTTCTTTTTTACCTGAAAGTGGCTTCATTTAATGTTTTTCAAATGAAAAATGAAAAGCGGATGGGTTGTGTAATTTTCAAACAAAATGAAAATTGTTATAAAAGGAACTTTTAGTAACAATTGCAACGATAACAAATCACATCCTAGCAACTGCGACAAACTTTTGTTAAGAGTTTTATAAAATATGTGATATTTCTTCTTCCAAATTGAAGAGCAAACGTGGTGGCTATAATTTCTTTGCTATTAAATTTATATTAAAGAAAATGAAGGAAATATCCTATATCGAATACAATAGTAATTTATACCAAGTAAAATAACCATAAATAGAAGAGTTACAATAGATTTATATATAAACAAAAATTATACTTTGAATTCTTCTCAATAGTCATGTACTCGTATATTGCCCCATTCGAAATAACAACTCGATTATAACAGTAGTGTGAAATAAGAAAAAGTGGTCAAAATCATGGAATTTGTAAAGTGCTGAATGGATTTGCCTACGAATTAGAATGTTTTCGAAGAGGAGTCAAGTTCTCAGCATCACTTCATGTGATGTCCGCAGCTGAACCAGTGACGGAGCTATGAGGTGTGAATTTCAGCTACCTCCAGTACAAAAAAAAATTGTGTTGTGCGACTTGTAACTTTCTTCAATACTGACCGATTTTGAAGTTTTTTCGATTTTGCTGTACAATCAAGAAAAAAGTTTAAAATAATTGTTTGCATATCTTTTACATTTTAAGATATGTACCTTATAGTGGTTCACCTTCCATAAAACAAAAAAATGTGCCAGTCACCCCCTAGGATTAAAGATAATGTAAAAAAAATTCCAAAAATATTTTTTTTATTTTTTTGCCACGCCTACAAATGCCGCCCTTTTAGTATTTGGTTTACTGTGTCGCCATTTTTAGTCCGATGTTTACCGGACTTTGTATACCGGTGTTTATGGCTCTGGAAGGGATACATTTCTGTCTTTAATAGTTTTTTAATACCACGACATTAGTTTCAAGAACTAAGTATGTATGTACAATGTACATATGAATTAGAGCACTGCACTGAATACTCGAGCAATGTTCAAGGTTCAGTAATTTTCTCTTTTGCCTGTATGAATTTTACTAAACTGAAAACACATGGGCATGCTCATGATGTTGCTCGTGTAGCGCTCTACTATTAATACGCATTTTCAACTTCATATATCTTTAACATTGTTTTGACTTAAGTACACAATATTTAAGAAAAATAAATTTTTTTTAAGTCAGTTAATTTTTTAACATTAAAAACTAAATTAAAGTTTTGTTAAATATTTATGTACATATAAAATAAGTGGAGCGGTTATTCATAAATTTTAAATCAGCTGTGCCCGCTTTAAATCATCATTTATGACGACTATCTCCAAATTAAAAAAATCATCTAAATGGGCAAACGTTTCGAAAACTAAGACCCCTTAATCCTAGTTTATAAAGAATGTTATTTCGAAAACTCAACGCATAGCGTTGCAAAATTTTATATGGAAAAAATTTAAATTACAAACACAAAACACATTCTAAATTTTTCAATGATAATGGCCCTTTCTTGGTTATACTTTATTATATTTCTTGTTAAACCGACCTTGCTTTAAACTGAAAACAATAAAAAATACATACATACATACATACATAAGTATTCAAATTGGTTAATCTGTTTTTGAGTTTTAGCAAAACTAATGAACAGATATTCACTTTTATTTACATACATATGTATATGTGTCCTTCTCCGAGAAAAGGGACGTAGTGTTTCAAAAAACGGGTTTGGACTTAGGAGTGGATTCTGGTACCTAAAAGGGTGTAGAATAAGATGAAATGCATTTTTCTCAAAACTTCATTTTCACACAATAGGTCGCTTTTCTCGGAGAAGGTCACATATACACATTTATTGCAATTTCAGTTTAATTTAATTTTGAGTATATATTTATGTCTACATACATACCTACATATCGTCATCTTAAATGCAAACGGACGTAACTACACTTTTATATTTTCTGTACAGGAGAAACAAAAACGTTTCAAAATCAATAATAATAAAGAGTTCTGGAAAATTTCCTTCGAAATTTACTTGTAGTATGGACACTTATATGTTTTTAACCATTTATTTTTTTTATATATGTATATGATGAATTCGTAATTACGTCGGTTTGAATTTCTTTATTATCACAGAGGTTTAAATATTTGCGTGAATATGTAGTTTGATAAAATGAACCATAATCAATCAAAAACTCGATTTCGAATTTTTGTATAGTTACGTCCGTTTGCGTTTAAGGTGACGATATGCACATACATACATACATACATACATATGTACTTATCTAAGCACAACAAACAGTTGCATAAATATTTCATTACCCCATCATATCAAATAAATAACTTTTTAGTTTTAGTATTTTGGATATTTGTATGTAAGTATGTATGTATGTACATACTAGGGATGCCAATCGGGATCGATTTTTGGAAATCCCGGGATTCGGGATTTTGTAATCCTCGAAATTTTCGGGATCCCGGAATTTTTCGGGATCACGGGATTTTCGAGATTTCGGGATCGAATTTTTTTCGTAAAATAAATTATATTTTTAAATAAATATTACTTTAATAACAATTTAATGCATTTTAAAAGGTTTTATGTTCATAATTTATCATTCTACAATTGTCTTTAAAGTGAATAATTTTCTAATACGGGTATGAAATACAAATCAAAAGAATTTTTCTCATCTATTTTTAAGTTGATTATTCACATTTGCTGTTAGAGAATTTATAGTGAAAACAATAACTTAATATATTATTAATTATATTGTTTTCAATATTAATGTTTTACTATAATCTAAACCAAAACGAATGTATCTGTGGACTTTTAGCCCTACCTCTTAAGTTGACTTACGAACATTTTTAGATTCACTTTCATTTTTGTTACATACATATGTATACCAAGCATTATATAATTTTTTATCGATTTCGTTACGACTATGACAACGATAATAAAGCAGAACATGTCGATAAATTAAAAGAAATGTATACACTATTCTAATCAAATTCGATTAATTACGTCTAACGATCACATTTTTATAGGCAGATACATTAAAAGTTTGCCTGAGCACTTAAACAGTATTTTTGCTCTATTGAAAAATTTTAAATTCAACAAGTTCAACAGATACATATGTTCGCTAAGAAGAGTATGGTTTATTAGTGTCCTGGCCTTTTACTCTGCAACTCGAATAAAACTATATATGATTCGAAATCATTCAGTTGGTCGTTTTTGACTAAAACTATTTATCAAACCAATGTCATTTAAATGGGTTTGATCTTAGGTTTATGTCAAAAACTACCTAAATGGTCTAAGTAAAAAAGAAAATAATTTTGAACTGTAATGTAAAAAACATACACACACACTCGAGCAGTTTTTTAGACAAAATACTCCGCATTATTCTGTAAATATTTCTCGCTTTTCCGTCAACCCGACAACAAAAAGTTTTCACTTGCCTTGTATCAAAGAATATAAATTGTGAAGAATATAAATGATGATTTGTGATTCCAAAGCTAATATGTGTCTTCTGTTTTCAAAATAATTCTAAAATGTACATGTATTCTAGCACCTTTGATGAAAATTACCGTAAGAAAATAGTTTATTTATTTTGCTCTTATTGTTAATTTATAAGAAATAAGTCACGAATAGTCATTAAATTGTTAAGACTGTACATATAAAATTGTATGGGACTTTTAAATATTATAAAAAATTCCATAAAATCAACGAAAATTTTAATTTATAAAATTTTTTATATAAAAATTGCTAAGAAATCCCGAAAATGAAATCCCGGGATTTTCGGGTTCGGGATTTCCCGTTTGGCATCCCTAGTACATACATATGAATGTTGTTCCTGTGAGTTGGTTTATGTTGTTGACATTTTTCATTTATTTTAACAATTTCTTCTTGGCTTTCGTGGAGATTTTTCATTAACTTAGGTATGTATATGTACATAGGTATGTGTGTATGTATTTATTTCATTTGACTTTTTATAGTCCTTCGCGAAACATAAACATGCATACATAGATTTGTTTATATGTATATATGCACATATGTGTGTACATATGTAAGTACACACATACATACATACATACATGTAAAAATGTTTCTCTGAAGTTTCAAATGACTTTTACAAATTGAATTTTATTTATTTGATTTGGCAATTAATTAAATAATATGTAGTAAAAATTTTATGTGAATGTGTTTGAGTATATGAAATAGAAAAGGAAACAGATACGGGGAGTGTCATTTTTCTTCTTCTTTCTTTTCAACAGCTGTGATTGATGATTGATACGTACATATGATTTTGAGATGTGAATTCGAATTTCCATATTTTATTGTGTTTTGATAAATAAACACATACAACCATATACATATATACGTACATACATACATACATACATGTATAGATACATTTATGTATATCCACTTAGTATTTGGTTAGGTTTTAGTAAAAATAACATAACTGATTGTTATTCGAGTACCGCTATTTTATGATGATCTATTACATAATAATAGATATGAATCATGAAGCATTTCTGATGAAAAAGAGGTTAGTAGTTCCAAATTGACAAAAAAAATTGATAATTCATCTAATACAAGTTTTGCTATTGGGTGCTTGCTGAGAATAACTTGAAAATAAACCATGACTGGAAATTGCTCACCTCCGGAATAGCTGGTACACTCATTAATAAACAAATTCGAATAAATTTCTTTTTTGCTACAATCATTTCTTTATCTTACGAAGATAGACTTCAAATTTTATTGACGATTGCATTTAAATATTTATATTTATTTTTGTTTGCATTTTCCTTTAATTCATATGAACAATAATAGGAAGAAAACTTTGCTTTGACTTTAAGATACTGTGCAATGTGTAATATATGTATGTATATGTAAATATAGCGAACATAAATATGTATGTATGTATGTATGTATGTACGTACATATTTTAATACTTTGGCATTAGAAGAAGTTTTATATTTTTATTTGCTGACGACATCATTTGTCGAACTGAAAGTGCATTCGATAAGAAACGAATACTATTACAGGATATACATAGAGGTACGTATGTATATTATCTTCACTGCACAAAAACGCAAAAGCTCATAATGTGTATACATACATACACGTACGTTTACACAGTAAAACCTCTGATAACGGACACCTCCTATAACCGGACACCTCTAGTAACCGGAAAATTTTTGAAAAATTCAACACGTTCATTATTTTTTCTATACAAAATGTATTTCCATAACCGGACGCGGATACTAAATTTTCAAAAATATTGTAGTGTTATTGATATTGGTGATTCCCCGGTTAACGCACATGTAAATCCTGAGATGCGTTGACGACGGCAAGCAAATTGCTGTTTATTTGAAGAAGTCGTTTGCTTAGCTCGTGTCCCAAAATGGCAAAGGAAAAAATTGCTTTTATTTTAAATTTTAAGCGAGTTTGAAAAAGAAAAATTTTCGGTGCGTGAAATTGCGATTTCTTGTGTATTTTAAGAATTCATATCGCCAAATTTCTAGAAACGACTTTGTTTCATTCCAACAAATAAAAAGATTGAAAGTCATTTTGAAACCCAAGAGCTGAGGTTGCTACAACAACAATGAAGAGAGCAAATCTCTTAATCTTCTTTAATCGTTCGTATATGTAGTCTCTTCTTACTAGCCAACACTGAAAGAAATGGTTAGTGTAAAATAAGAGTATGCTTGCTTTTTCCGAAAATTACTGACTGGTTGGTGTGTAGAAAGGCATAATATACTTTGTCATGGCGAGTATGTAAATTTTTTTAATAATAAAAGAAAAAACTAGTTTTAAAACTAAAAAAAACCGTTTTATGAAAAATTTATTGAAGATTATCAAGAATCTGAAATTCAAAAATTACCCCCCCCCCCGTTTTTTAAAAGGAAAAATATAATTTTTGATTGTCGATGCACTTACAAAACTTTGCCGTACATTCGATTATGGAATGTTTTTCAAGTACACTCGTTACCAAATTGGTGGGAAAAGTGCACAAAAATTTATTTCAGTGCAAAGAGAGGAGATAAATTACTACTCAAAAACAATCAACTAGAAGAAGCATAAAGTATGATAGTATGTGTTTGCGGGGCCCTGATCTGGATTGAAGGAGTGTACTCTTAATATAATTTTTCAACTACAATAAACTACCAAAAAATGTGAACCTGTCTCATAAGCCAACACCTCTAAGTAAGTGAGTGAGTGAGTGAGTGAGTGTTCGGTTATGAGAAGTTTCACTGTATATACATAAATACCTGAATACATTCATAATTACATACATACTTAAATAGATGTGTTTATGTATGCACATTAATTTTACTTTTTATTCTTTTACAACTCTCCCAAAGACATCATTTATTTTCTTAACTGTTTCCTCAGGGTTTTCATTATATGTATACGAGTATGTACGTATGTATGTATTTATGTTTGTTTATTGTGAGTTGTTTTGAAAAGGAAAACTAAAATTGTAAGAAAATAGTATAAATACATACATATGTACCTACATGAGTATGGTTGCATAATAACTAATGGTTTCTGATTTTATATGTATATTTTTGGGTTTATTCTTCTTTCCATTTCATTGTTCAGTTTTAGCCTCCATAGAGAGATTGGAGCACAAAAGTACTTACACACCGCTTAATAACGTTAATGCCGCATTGCATTTAGTAAGCCAAACAAAAAAAAAAAACTAAAAATATTTTCCTCAAACATACTCGTACAACAACAGGATTTAAGAAATAAAATGTAAAGAAAACTAATGGCATTTTCTTTTATAAATATAAAGGCGACATTTTTTTTTTTTGAATTTCAAACAGAAGGAAATAAATAAATAAATAAAGTGAACATTTATTAGCAGGGAGTACTTAAGAATTTAATGTCATATTATTTTTAAACTGATAATTTAAAGTTATGTAACTTAAAAGGGAAAAAATTTTGCACTTTTTTCATAAAAGAAAACAACCTAAAATAGTGTTATCCTTTCTTTTCAATTTGTGTGAAACTATTTAGCCGATTAAATAGTTTAATAGTAAGCCATATTTTTTATGCAACAGGCTGTCTTCAACATACGAATTACACTAGTTTACACTGAAAATGTACACTTGACGAGAGGTGATTTCCTTATGTATTTTCTTTCGCTGAATTCGAAAATCAATGTTAAATTTTTCTTTATGGACCAGTTTTTCGACCTTTTTTCACTTGACCCATCATATCTCGAGCTAGAACTGTCCGATTGGGTTGTTCTTGGTATTCAAATGAAAGGTATTGAGTTGACAAATAAATATGTATAATCGGATCTTTAATGGGTACAGCGGTTCAAAATTATATATATATTATGATTATATGCTGACAGAAAAGTACAAATCGCTAAAAAAAAAAGTGTCTGGTTTCTGTTCATGTACGTAAAGATAATACTTTTACGTAAGAACTAAGACCAACCAGAAGAAAATCGACCGAAAAATTACAAAGTTATAAGCAATGGCTTGAATAAATCCAAAGTAAAAATACATAAAAATAGCAAATAACACAGGTCAAGAAAATGAAATTTATTATGTAAGGTCAAAGGTTTCATAGTAAATTTGTATATACTAAGTACTGTGTATCAATCCCTTTAAATTAGTTTTTTTGAATTGACTCTGTATCTCGAGATTTTCCGTTATAAAAAATGAGGATGCTGTGTCAAATAATTGGCATTAAATCAAGAACCAGTTCTTCGATTCAATAAAAAATTACACAGAAGGCTAGGAAATAAATTGACCTTTAAATTACGTTTTCATGGATTTTTTAACAGTCTTAAAGTTTCAGAGATATTCAGAAAGTTTTATACAAAAAAATAAATTTTTTCAAAAAAATTTAGAAAATCGTTTGTTTCTTAAAAGACTCATTAAAATTTTAAACTGAAGAAAATTTTATATTTTATTACTAATTGTGATACATTCATATGTTATAAATAAAACGAGCCAAATTTATTAAAAATCATTCCATTAATTCTGAATTTATTCACAATTAAGTGCTAGCATACGAGTATATTTTACAGAATAAAATCGTAATAATAAAATAAATAAAAATTAAAAAATTCCGTTAAATATTGTTTTCGATACTGAGCAATTCAAATTTTTCAACATCTTAAGCGAAACTATATTAAAATGCCGCCAACTCTTTCCTAATAAAATAATTCTCGAATTAAAACAATTTAATTTCTGCTGCCGTGTTAATAAATGTTGGTATGATTGTTGAATTGGAAAGCAACAGGGAAAAGCTAAGTTTAATTAAAAGGAAAAAAATTGGAACAAACTTTGCGGAAAATTACAAATGCTAACGACAAACGTTCGTTGCGGAAACAAACTTATAGACACTCAAAACTAAAGCATCTTATAAACACAGACACTCCGGGCGAATGCAAAAAAAAAAAGGAAAGCAAAAAAATATGTTTTTCACAAACATGTGCCCCAAAGCACCTTTTTCTTCTTTGGGTTTGTGAGTCCTTAAAAATTGCGCGTACTCTATTTGGAATGGTGTGAAATTATTCTTTCCTTTTTTTTTTAAACAATGTAAAAGAGTGAGAATAAATATTCACTTATTTTTGTGCCTCGAATTTTTGTAGTTGCTGTGTTTAAATGTGTTTAAATGACAGTGAATTATTTTGAGAAGTGGAATAGTGTTTTATTATAATTTAAATACTTAGTTATACAAATGTATGTAAGTACGTATGTACATTGTACATATCGCACCCTAAATACAAAAGGGGCACAACTCAAAAAATTTCAGATGCTGAGTAGTTGCAAACAACTGTTGATACTGTACAAATGACGCAAGTATGTCACATAAAAACAACCATAATGGTATTTTATATTCTTCAAGAAGACTGTATTGCAAAAGAAATTGTTGGGGTCGTTATAAATTTCCTCAATTACCTGTTTTATAAAAAAGCAAAAGCACTTTTATAATTTTGAGTTGTGCCCCTTTTGTATTTAGGGTGCGATATGTATGTATGTATGTATGTAGCAAAAGCTGTCAGTATTTAAAGGGCGGTGAAAAAGGGGTTGTCTACATGACACATTAAATTTCATTACACAAAAGGTAAAAAAAAAAATATTTACATCACTTAACAAAAAAGGATTGTAATCAGCAACAAGGCGAAGAGGAACTAGGAAGCTAGTTTTTAAGGCCAGTCATTCGCTTTAACAAATGATTTATTTTTATTGAGGAAGCGAGTGATTGCGATGTTAAGAGAAACGTCCAAAAATACATTTTTGACGTTTGAAAAATAAAACCACACGCAAATATTTCCCGAAAACATAGTTGTATGTATTTTATTTATACATATATATAATATTATGTTATCAAAAATATTGTAATTCGAAGACTTAAGTTTATTTTACCGCTGCATTTTTTCTTAATCAATTCAAAATGCCGCTGCACTGTGGGTCTCGCTTCAATATAATCATAACTCGAAAAATCGTATTAACTTAAAAATTACAGCCAAGTTTCAAATCAAGAAAAAATAAATATGAATTAAATATTGGGGTAATTTTAATTTAAAAGAAAATCAGTTAAGTACTGAAAGACAGAAGAAATAAAAATAAAGAAACATTCCGAAATATTCCAATGCGAAGAATCCCATCACGCCGGAGGTGATATTTTCATTTTTAATAAATAACTATTACACAAATATTAAGGGTGTTCATGAGAATGTTCAAACTGTGCAATTGTGCATTTCTACGTTCTCGTAAATAAAATGTCAAAAATTGTATAGAAATTTATTTACACAAACCTGTTAAGTTTGCCCAACAATTTTGATTCGTAAACTTAAGCTGTGCAATTGCGCATTTTGTAAACAACAACTTTTTGCCTTTTGGGCTTTCTTTAGATATTTTTAGACATACACTCACACTTTTTTATTTTTATAGAAATATATATGTAAATATGTTTTTAAATTAAAAATTGCTTGAAATTTTCTTATTTCATTTTAATTAAATGAACTTTTTGACGTTTGTTTTAAATTTATGTGTATAAATGGGGCTTCATGAAACAAGTCTCACAAGTTTGCCCAATTGCACAAATGGCAATTTTAAGAGTTCTCATGGAAACCCTCATTAATTTCCTTGCTTGAGTTTAAATTTCAATATTAGTTTCTACAAAGACATTTGTATACTACTCGTAGTAATAACTTTTACTGCTCCAAAACTCTCTAGTATATTTTGCTGGGAAATAAATAAATATGTAAGATTCTTTACAGATAAACTTTTTTCACACTCTCGCACACGTGTTTGTACATCCGTCGCAACCACACTTTGCAGTTTTACTTCCAAATATAAAAAATATATATTCATAAATAAATTGAAATGAAAATAGTAAAACTTTTAACTAAATCCTGCATTAATTGCATTGGACATTTTCAAAAAGATTTTATTGTTAAATGGTTTGAATATTGTTTTGTACAAAAAAGGGACGTAATTCATTCAACGCTTTTAGATAATCGGGAAATTAAAATTCATGCCGGAAATCGATTGAAAATAGCAAATAATAATATTTTATTTAAGAGTATTATATGTATGTATATGTATGTATTTATATACTTACATATAAACAATATTTACACACATGTATTTAATTTCAAACAAAATAAACGGCTTTTATATGAAATCCGAAACAATTTTTGTTAAAAAAATTACTTGATTTCGACTAGAGGAAAATTTAATGTAAACGCATGATATAAATATAGAAGGTACTTCCATTCTCTCTTTGTTTTTAAAAAATAAGTATTTTTGAAGTTTGTTTTTTGAGAGAAATAAAAAAAATGTTCCCATATCGTAAAAAACAGAAATGTGTAATTATCTTAACAAAAGCTGCGAATAAATAAAAATAAAGTGATATACATGACTACACATCTGTGATGTTTAAAAAGTGGTTATGTAAAAACTTGGCGCATCTTCTAAAATTTTCTACCTAAAATAAGTATTTTAACTATATTTCCATCCAAAGTGATTGGTGATTTTGATTAGTTGACAATAAATTTTCATTAAGTTTAACAAATATTGATTGATATTATATCTTGTTTATTGTAACATGTTTTCTATAAAAATGGCTTAAATACCCGATCAGATAATTTTGGCAAGTATATTTCACAGTGTCTAAGAGACTGTTGGCGAACACCAGATAGTGTAGAGAACTCAAAGAATGATACATTCATATTTTTACAATGATATTTTGTACGTCCACAGTTTGTAAAATGCAGCTCATTTCCGCTTTCTTTAACACAACAATACATTTGCAATGCATTTCATTGCTTTTCAAGATAATAAAACATTTATCATCACAATTTTTTTTTTAATTGTTTGAATTTATAAAAAAAATTTCTGAAATAATTTTTCAATAAAACTTTCAAACAAACAGGAAACAGAGGGGAAATATTAAATTAATACGGTAGCACGATTTTACCGGAAACTTCAGAATACCTATCCTTGTCAGAAGGTGAATGTCAAGAAAAAATGAGAGAATGGAAGTACCTTCTATATTAATATCATGTGTAAACGTACTTGCGTGTGCGCAATTTCCATTTTTTCCAATACACATTTCTTCATTTGTATTTTATATATTTTAGATGGTGTAATTTGCTTTATGCTTTGCTGGTTTATTACATTTTTATGGACTGATTGTCTGCGGAATTAATTTTTCTATTTCATTACTTCATAGTAGAGATGAGAGCGTGTCGTATTTTTGTAACACGACACGAACAGAACACGAATACAAAGATGTCTAACACGACATCTGCACAACATGCGCGAAATCAAATTGAAAAGCAAAAAAGCCTTTTTTATATTCAAATAGATAAATATTTTTGTTTAATTTCAGAACTTTAAGCTTAAGAGACAAATTGGTTGGTGTTGCGTGTTTGACAATATAAAATATAAAATTTTTTAATCAGAAATAATTTCTTAATCAGGCTTGAGTTCAGTAATTTCAATTCTTATGAATGAAATATTTTTATTAATTAATGTGAGTATCTAAAGAATAGAAGAAAAATTAAACTAGACACTATTAGCTGGGGGAAATACCGATATTTTTCTGTGCAGCCACGCACTTCATCAGCACCCATGTCTATCTACTGGGGTAGAGATTATTATTAACATCAGCTATTAAACTTAAATTTCTATGAAATGGAATATGAGAATTGATTGTGTATACAATTATTGATTTGCCTTTGGCAAACACATTTGTAAGTATCACTATTCATTTTCTGTTTTTCCATTTTCTATTTAGGTTAGCACGAAGTTATATCACTCTACCTATGTATGTTTAACTATTCTTACTTATCTTTTACGATCATCACATTAATTATTTTTACTTATTCGACGCACCATCGGTACATACATATAAGTATTATTGTAGTGGCTTTATGTTACTTTGTTTTTGCTTTCTACAGTTGACTTAGCCTTCCAGCATTCTGAAGCAGTTCTGGTCAAGTGAACAGTGATCGCCAAGTGAACATATTTTTGTCACGTGCCCATGATGAATTAAATGAGACATTATTAGATTTAATTGAACTATAGTGAATTTTTAATCAGAAATAATTTCTTAATCAGGCTTGAGTTCAGTAATTTCAATTCTTATGAATGAAATATTTTTATTAATTAATGTGAGTATCTAAAGAATGTGAGTATCTAAATTTTTAATTTACTCCTTATTCATGCATACATTTCTAGCACCTAAAATCGTTTCGTGTTTTGTCGTGTCAAGTTTTGTCGATATGACCTGAACACGCAGGAAATAAGATTTAAGTCCTCGTTAGCCGACTGTAGAAATCGTAGATGTAATGTAAATGTAAATGTAAATGTAATGTAAATGTAAATGTTTGAACGCTTATAGAATGCTTCAAAACGTGTCATGTGTTTTCGACACAAACAACAAAACTTCCTTGTGCATACATACATACATGCTAATTGCTTTGTGCCCAGCAAACACTCATTTTTTATTTTAAATTGCGAGTTATTTGAAGTCAAACGTGAATGAATTCATTATTAACGTATATGAATTAAGTGATGCATTACTGCTTGTGAGTTAATAATATATAAAATGGTAATGTTTCAATTAATCCAAGATTTCTTTAATAATTTCGCTGAAGCTATTATAATTTACTTTCTTTTGATGGCAAGTTTTATACTGTTGAAAAAAAGTAATGGAGTTTTTGAAATAAGACATCTTTTATAATGAAAATGTACCTAGAGGTTTTAAAAAATTATTATTTTATGTAAAAGAACTCAATTGTAATAATTTTAATAGCAGCTGTAACGCTTAAGCCTCTAACCGTAATATTTGCATATAACTACAAGTAGCAAAACAGATTTTGAGCAATTTCATCGGAAAGACGAAGTGCTTGACTCCTTAATTTCCAGGAATTCCTATGGTTTCAGTAGCACCTCAATCATATAAAAACATTATTATAAATCCACTTTGTCGTTTTATCCTTTTCTTATTAATGTTCGTACCTACTAATAATAATTAATTTTATTCACAAACAATATACATTTACATACATATGTATATTTTTGAACAAGAACACATATATACTACTTTTTGTTTGCTGGGTGTTTATCAGTATAACAAATTCAAATAAAATGCGCAACAGCTGTTCGAAACATTGATGGGAGTTCAATATCTTCACATTATTTTTGATTGTGTGGAAAAAGTACGAAAATTATTTATATGGTATCAAATCATTATTTTATACTTACAAACAATGTTATGACTTTGATATTTAGTGAAATTACAATTTTAGCTTCATATGTATACATACATACATACATTACAACGTATTATAATTATAAAAATATTTATATTTTTATTATCATTATAATTATTATGATTAAACGCACATATTATAATTTTTTTTGGTATTATTAAATAAAAATAGTTTTTGTGCGCTTGTATGCTGTTTGTTCGCACAAATGTACTATATGTATGTTACATATTCAAAAAAATAAAGAAATACGATTGGCAGTCTGTGGTTAGATTTTATAAAGAAAAACACTTTATTAGAAAACTAAATTTATTAAATATGTCATGTACGTATACAAATTTAGCAACTCAAAAGTTTAAATTATCAAAGGAAACAAAAGTACCAAAATAGGGCTATTGTGCCACACTCTCATTCAATATACATACATCCCATCACTGTCTACAAGTGTCATGTAACGTCGTCATGAAATTCTATTTTCTGCAGGTTCAGACGTTACATTTACGTGACATTTCAGTCAGGTAAGCATTTGCATATCTTTTCATGCAACAGATTCGATCAGCTGACACATTTACATTTACAGTTCTACATTTACAGTCGGGTAATTCTGCCTTTATTCAGAATATTCGTGTGACGAGAAAAACACGACACATGCCCATCTTCACTGCATAGACAGTAGAACAAGTCATATAAACCTTGGACTAACGTTTTTAAAATAAGTTTGCAAGTTGTTCTCCAACACAGAGTGAGTGGTTTGTTCAAGTTTTAGTTTGAAAGTAGTTCGGTAGGCCGGGATACGTTAAAGATATCTTGGTGAAACTTTACTCAAAATTTTTGTTGTAATCGCTAAAAATTCATCGATATTAAATTTTAAATTTTCCTTTATAATGAATACAGAAAATATGCCTGCATGCGTGGGATATGACTTTTTTAGTTGCAGAGATAATTCACAAAGAAACTTTTCATATTAAAATCTACAACAACAATGTTAATTTAATATTTTTTTGCTGTGATTTTGCAGTTACAATAATCTTCAAAGAATGGTTTCGTTTTAAAATTAATTTATTTCATGTTGATTTATAAATCCAGTGCATACTGTTAAATCAAAACGAAGAATCATGTTGAATCAAAGTTATTTCAAGTTGAAACAACGTGAATTATATACTGAAATAGCACAAGAAAATATATAGAATCAAAGCTTTCTAAAATTCGTAAGAAAATTCCGCATTATCATGGCTGGCGGGAAGTTTCAAGGCCTGCAAGGTCAACCGATTCCCATATTTATTTTATTAGGTTTAAGTATTTTCTCAGCACACCGAATAATAATTGGATGATATATTTTGTGCAAAAACTGGTGCTTTGAACATGTTTTCCTCCTGTAATTCATTACTTGAGTAGGAAAAATTGTCATTCTTACTATTTTATTTGTTCTGTTCAACGACGAGTGGGTTGCTTTGCAATAATTGACAAACATTTTTCCAACAGGGATACTTATTTAACAACATTGAAAGAATTGAAGACACATAGGTTTGCCTGTTACCTTTTGAATTTTAGCCACGCTTAGCTTTCTCAGATAGTATAAGCAAGCATTTTAGTTCACTAACAGTTCTTTCTAAAATCAAATGTCTAATGCAACTCGTTCCCCACCATGCTAAAAATGTAAGTTAATTTGCTCAAATCTATATTCAGTTATTTTCCATATACATATGCAACTACACTCATACATACATAACATGTACATACATATGTATATATACATATATATGTATGTACTTTAATATGGTTCGGTTGTTTATCAAACAGGGTCCTATGTTAACTCATCGTTTGGTTATGAAAGAGCGCATATCATATTCCATCTTTCACAGAATTTTGCCACTTGAGTTTTCTGCTTGGTTATGAAAGGCCGCATGTCAATGATATGATAAATAAATCGATGTACTTTGGTCTTATTAAAAGGATATTAAGGTAACACACAGATACAACAAATTTAAAGTAATAACTAGAGAAAATAATACTTTCTCGTCTACAAAATAGGAGAATTTCGTTTTACAACTGAATGAGGATATTGAAAAAATTTCTTCTCTAAAGAGATAAGTGTATGAAATAGTAACACAAGATAAAATACGATATCACGAATTATTCACCGCTTCCAGTTCCTAGTGAAAGTGGAAAAGGGAAGAAGATTTGTAAAGTTAAGAAAATTATTCAAAATCAAATATATTTACTCGTATGTTTAATAACTATTAAAGAAATAAAAAATTTTGGGTTTCAAATGCAATGTTTTTAAGCGTAATGCATTTTTTTTTTTTGCTTTGCTTTCAAATATTCTAATTTGTGTACAATGGAAAATATTCTTTAATAAATATATTACTATTATATATTATATGTCACCGCATTTAAATCTAAAAGGTTCATACTCATGAAAAATGTGTTGCAGGCAATTGCTGTTAAGAAAAATGAGTATAAGGAACAATATTTTTAATTCAGAAACAAGTAAATCATTGATAAAAAGTTTACTAAGTGCAACACAACAGGCATTTTATTATACAAGCTTTGTTTTACCCGAAAAAGTAACACTTCCAGAATTAAAAGAAAAATTATGAAACATTTCATTAGAGTTAAATACAATAAAAGAAATCACAGAAGGAAATTTAATTGTAGGAACTGTGTATATTTTTTAATTCTATTCTTAATATTAACATTTTCAGGGAAAAATGCTCCCTGAAAATGTTACTGTTAAAAAATACAGTAAGTTTTATATTGTTTTATATAAAAAATGTTTTTATATATGTAAATGTCCACAATATTGTTGTTGTTTTTTCTTAATTTTATTAAATAGACGACATCCCTTGAAAAAGTGAACAAAAAATTCACGAAACGTCGGGACAACATGTAATAAATGCATTTTTATTGACATTTAATACGGTAGGCCTGATAGCTTAAAGGAATTATATAAGTAACGAAAGAAAAAGGGTCCTGTTTTAAAAAATATTTTTTTTTTCATTGCTCAACCACACTGATTATTATTTTTATTATTTATTAAAACTAAAGCAAACAATCGATTTAATGCTAAGTATCAAATTGCACTTCAAAGTGACTTTAAAAAGTTGACCTGCAAACCATACAGATCTCTGAATTTTTGTTTTTAATTAGTACAAATTTGTGAATTCTGCCTGTTTAAGTTCAAGAATTGTTATATTTATAGTGTTATTGTTTTTTTTTTTTTAATATATGAAACCTTAAAAAGGTTTATCAATTTTTTATACATATACAAGTATTTTTATTAAAAATGTTCATTAATCGATTAACCCACTAAAGCAAAATTCACCTATTATTAAACGATTAAACCAAAACATCGATTAATTGACCGATAAATTGAGTTGCCAAAGTGTACAAGAACCATAAAGTTTTTTTTATCACACACTATTTTATTGGTTTATTTGTGTAGTTTTTACGACAACGGCTGAGGCATCGATTGCCTCGAAAGACTTTGCCTTTGTTAATCGAATTTGTTAAGCTTTCAGTTATAAAACTGCTAAATGCCTTATATTCTTAAGCTTAAGTTAAAGTATGAAATACATAATTTGCATAACTCTTACCAACTACAGTAAACGTATACGACAGTGACATTTTTGGTTCTGTATTTATTTGACACTCGTAAATGCCAGAATCTCTTGGTTGTGGATACTTTATTTGCAAAGTCCAATTACCGGAATTTTCGGGACGTAAAACCTGCGATAGATAGTTCTTGAAATTATATTTTCTTTCATTTACAAATAGTTAAATAATTTTAAATATTTACCTGAAATCTTTGATCAGAGGTGTACGTTGTAGAGCCCGCTGTCAGGATATGTAAGTCACGTTTTCTAATCCATGAGACCTAAAGAACGGAATATATTATAAATTGGATTTAGTAAGTTTTATTACACTTTCAAATTCGAAATCAAATTTTAAGTTTAAACTAAATCCTATCTAACCATCTGCTTATTACAACAAGATTTCCTCGCCAAAAATGTATGTTAAATATAAGAAACACGGTAATAGTTAAAAAAATCACATTTTACTCATCAGTCGTTTTGTGACTATTACACTCTCATATTGAAGTAAATTTTTTCTTGGACAACGCATAATGCACTCTAAGCCGACGATATGTATATGTATATTAGGGCGGGTCGATTTTTATGGAGGCAAAAAAATGGCTCAAATTACAAGGCAAATCGTATTCTAGGGTTCAAAATAAGAGACTTTGCCGAAGGAACCATACCTCTAAAATGTATTTTGTTGTCCCGACTTTTGATCCGAAGGGTAAAATTTTGAAAAATCTCACTTTGACCCATTTAGAGTTCCTCAATCGAGTGAAATTTAGAATATTGTTGCTATCATCAAACAACATTGACAAACAGCAATTCGAATCGTCGTCGAAAATGGAAAAGGGTATATATTATACACCCTTTTCAATTTTTTTGGTAGAGGGTATAAAAATACGTATGAGTAATATATTAATCTTCATCAGTATCACTCATACGCACTAAAGTGGTGATTTTTTGAAATGTTTGTATGGTTAACCCCCCAGGGGTGGTTCCAGAGGGTGTGCCATTGGCATAGGTGGGTCGGCCCTCCAAAATTAGTGGGGGTCGGTCATACATTTTGACTCGATTGAGGAACTCTAAATGGGTCAAAGTGAGATTTTTCAAAATTTGACCCTTCGGATCAAAAGTCGGGACATCAAAATACATTTTAGAGGTATGGTTCCTTCGGCAAAGTTTCTTATTTTGATCCCTCGAATACGATTTTCCTTTTAATTTAAGCGATTTTTATATCGACCCGCCCTAATGTATATGCACACTCGCAACGTATAGATACACATACAGATACACAAACACATAATTTTTATTAAAAAAAAACACTATTTACTTTTATTCGGACTTTGTTTTTCTTATCACATATTTAATGTTTTGAGCTCTTCTTTAATTTATTCCAAACCTAGTTAATTTTTAGGTTAGACTGTGTTTGCTTAAGGACATTTTCTCCCCATTCAGACATTGTTGTTGTTTATTGAACGACTTCAGCTTTGTTTAAGTTCTTGTTTTGATACTTAATTTTAATTACCGCTCTGGAGAAAACCAAATACTATTTAAGCCAATTCAAATTTATTTATCTTATGTGTGCTCTAGAGCTCTATGTGAGTGTGTGTGTGTGTGTGTGTGTGTGTATAGTTATGTTTGGAGGCATTTGTTCTTATTCGAATTCAAGGAATAAGGTCCATGGAAACAGATAGAGCACAAGTGCTATTTATGTTTGTATAAATCGCTTTAAGCGTGGTGCTGAAAATCTACAGATTTTCAATATCTGCAACTGCTACTCGGTTTAGGAAATAAGGTTAAGTGGAAAGGGAAAATATTTTAATTACAAACAAATTATGTTATTTTTTTCCATTTTTATTTATTAAAAAATTTTTAAGTGTAACCCAGATGAAAATTAAATTTTATAAACTAAAGAAAGTAAAAACTTTCATGGTGAAAGAAAATATCAGGAAACAAATCTTCAGAGAATTGAATAATGAAATTGAGAACAGATATTAAGGGAAAATGTTCGCACAATATTTAATTACCTTCAATCAAGAACAAAAGTTCTTCATTATGTACACATAAGGTCTGAAAATGCAAATTTAATTTACGGTTAAGAGAAAATAAAACTTATAAATTTTTTCTTTACTTATTTCGATCTTAGATTTTTTAAACTTGACACTTTGTACACATTTTGATTTTTATTAATTTTTTTACATCTTAAATCCTTTACTCCAATTCAATTTTGTCAAACAACTATTTTCACAACACACTTTTATTTTTTTGTGCTATGAAATTTTTGTTTATCGTATGACGAAATTCAGCTGATTTATTTCATATACCAATTGGGGATATGTGCTCGGGAGCTGTCAAAAAAGTTTTTGGTATCGACAAGAAACATTTACAATATGCTTTGTCGTGCTGGCCTTCCTTAAAAAAAAAGTAAGCCAAGAATTTCAAAAAGGACACTTGCGAAAGAGCTTGAAGAATAAACTATTGGTCAAAATTTATTAAAACACGAATACTGTGGAAAACTCCTTCTTTTTGCAGTAAATATAGACAAGTGTTTTTCTTTCACCATAATGAACACTTCGCAACACGTGGACTACAGGGACAACGTGATATTCTGCGATCAGACAAACATTTTAATGTTATCTACAACGGTTGGCCTACAAGAGTGTAGAGAAAGTGGTTAACAGAAAACGCCAACATCATTCCAACAGTGATTTGGGGCTGTATCTTGAGATTTAGCTTTCACAGGAACTACAACGGATGCACAACAATATTAAAGTATTTTGCATACCAATTTGATTACAAGTTCAACAAAATTTTAATACATATGTATATGTATACGAGAAAACAGGAGAAATTTAAAATTAAAAAAAGTAACGACCGCTTTCCTTATCTTTTAACGAAGGTAGAGCTACCTACTTACGCTCCTCACAAGAACATATAGAAATAAAGAAAAAACTTTAATTTTCTTCGGAAATACAAGCTTAATTGACTAAAATAAAAAGTTAGATTTCAGCTGCAGCAGCCTCTATACTTAATAACCTTTATGATGACAGCTCGATTGAAAATAATTTTTGCCCACAATTTCGGAGATTGGACAAAAAGTGCTTTGGACGAAAGTGGCATTTTATTTTATTCAATGCTGACATTCGAATAATTTGAAAGCATTAAAAGTATTTGAACGTTAAACGTTGCGATTTAATGCCGCAGCATATTTTTTCATTTTGTTTTATATTAAATTTAAATATTTATCCAATCTTGTAAGAAAGTAAAGGGAAAATATTTTAAAATATTCTTTTGTTGTTTCTTAACATGTAAGTCTTTTTATTTCAAGACAAAAAAGTTTTAAACAAGTCTACAAAAAAGGTTCATTGTTTGATTAACTTTTGTTCAGCGAAAACATTTGAAAAGGTCTTCATTAAGATGTTTATTGCTTCAAGTTAATTGATGTTTGTGAACACGTTTTAATAATCACTTTTCTAATATTTCTTCTTTTCATGAAGGAAGTTTACCTCTGGCCCTAAGGGACGAAGAACGATGGATAATTAAGAGATCATTTAATGAAAAACTGCTTACTTATTTGTTAATTTAATTATTTAAGATCCTGCTATTTTCTATACCTTATATATACTTACGGTCCTATGTTCCACCTAGGAACTACATACTATATACATACATACATATATATATCTTATATGAATTTGCTTTGGACCCAACTCTATTAGCAGAAATACGGTTCGCAGAAGGGTTTATTCAGTGTGTACAGCTTACCTACCAACCACACCGGCTTACTCGATTTTTGCTGGCTGGCCAAATATTCCAGGTCGTTCTCAATTACTTCCTCTTTAATATATCTAAAAATTTAGAAGCTTTAATGAAATAACGCACCACATAGGCTGTTAGCCAAGTAATGATCTCCTCATCGACTCCCATGCCAAAAGTTAACTATAACTTAGCTTTAAGTTAGTTTGTCTGGGATATTGCAATTTTAAAAAAATTAGTTGTTACAGTTAACTGGGTTTCCAACAAGGACTTCACACAAACATACATATGTATATCTTGTGTTATATTGCTACACTCAAAATATTTCATGGGTAAAATAAACGAAAAATGTGGTTCATTTTACAAAAATATACATAATTTTTACGCTACGAAATGCTTCGTAGATAGTAGAAATGCTATTTGTTTATTTTACGAAATACCTTTTTGTCTGTAAAAGGCCTATAAGACACGCATACTTGTCTGTAGACATGTACGATGGCATACCAAAACTCACTGTCTAATAGCATGTATATAAGTACGTTATAGTACGTTTCCAATGCAGGCCATAGATGGTTACAAATTTCAAGTATACGAAATTTCGTATAACTATAACATAAAATTGCTTTTAAGTACGTTTCCACTATGAGCAAAACAAGTTGTTTTTCTCAGAACACTTCGAAGTGTTTCCATTATGCTTTTGTGTGTTTTGGTTTTACGAATTTTCAAAATAAATTTGATTTTGTTATCAAGGCCACAAACCTTATTATTTAAACTAGTAAATTTTTAAATCATTTACATATAAACAACATATAAATACAACTGAAGTATGCGCAATTGCTTAAAAAATTCAATATTCTGTATTAGTGCCATCTTTTATCAGCATATTCCGGCTTATTTTTGAAGTTTCAGTCAGCAACGCAGTGTTGCACTGACACATTTTGTCATGTTTTGGAGGAAATCAACTTATTTTAGGTGTTTTGCTGATATGAAAAATGTATGGGAAAACATTGGTTGTGCGCAAAACAAGTTTTCTGCTCCAAAACACGTATACGGAAACGTACTATTATAGAGTATTCAAGTTTTTAAGCAATTGCACAAACCACATCAGTTGTATTTATATGTTGTTTATATGTAAATGTGTGAAAAATTTACTAATCTAAATAATAAGGTTTGCGGCCTTGATACTAAAATTAAATTGATTTCGAAAATTCGTACAACCAAAACACGCAAAAGAATAATGAAAACATTCCGAAGTGTTTTGAGAAAAACAACTTGTTTTGCTCATAGTGGAAACGTACTTAAAAGCAATTTTATGTTATAGTTATACGAAATTTCGTATACTTGAAATTTGTAACCATCTATGGCCTGCATTGGATAGTTTATTGGTAATAAATAAATAAATTAATTAAAATAAAAAAATATGCAAAAAAATTTTGTATAATAATCTGTAATTCTTGGAATGGAAGGTTGTAATAATTATAAAAAAAAGGATTATTTTAAGGGAATTGTTACAGCTTCTGTATTGTTCATACATTACATACATATATTTTGCACTGAAACTCACAAATCAAAATGGCACATTTTTTATTGCAATTTAGATTAGGTAGCCTAACCTTACCTATTTTCTTATTTCAATAATTTTTAATACAATATATAAAAAAAATTAAAAAATGTTCCTTTATTGCAAAAAAAAAATTAATTAAGAAAAATATGAAATATTTTGAGAGTAACAAACTAATAGCCTGTTTGTTTAAGACGTTGACGTTAGAAAACGTGACGTTTTTGTAATAGCTTAAGGGAAATTTGTACAAGTTTTCTTTTACAGCTTTTACAGAAACGTCAGGATATCCACCGGCAACGTCTTACACAAACAGGCTGTAAGAAACAAATTCAAAGTAAATTCTGACGGGCTTACTTTCAGGATTATAGGAATTACGACCTTAATTATGAATCACCATGCATTTTCTGGTCACCTACACTCAAAATATTTCATAGGTAAAATAAACGAAAAATGTGGTTCATTTTACGAAAATATTCGTTGTTTTTACGGTACGAAATGCTTCGTACATAGTAAAAATTGTATTTGTTTATTTTACGAAATACTTTCTGTCTGCAAATAACAAAATTTTGTATGTTTAAAAATTTTTTCGTGAATTTACGAAAAACCATGACTATATTACAAAATTATTATCATAAGCAGCAATTTTGTGTTATATACGAAATTTTGTGTAAAATTAAAATCTGTAAAAAAAATAAAATCTGCAAGAAAATATATTTTCTTACATTTGAAAAATAATTTTTTAGATTATAATCTGTAATTCTTTTAACAACAAATGTAAGAATTATGAAATGAAAAAGATAATTTTAGGGGAATTTTTACAGGCTCTGTATTAATCACACATCACACACGCATACATACATACATGTTTTGCTCTGAAACTCACGATTTAAACTGGGAACACTACTGGGACGGACAACGAATTTTTCGTTGCGAACTTTCGTCATAGAAGAAAAACACATTATTTGTCCATATGAAAATTAACATATGTATGTAACACCGCCATCGAAAGAAGTTCTTCGTGCGTAACGAGCTCTGCAATAGATACATTTTCTGAAAAAACCATTCTCTCTCTATTTGCACAAACAATATCCAATTATCCAATTGCTAATTAAAGGATCTATTACGTATTCTTCGTTGGTGTGCCGTGGACGAGATTCGTTGTTCGCCCTAGTTATCTTTACAGCATAAACCAAAAACTAATTTTTTATTAGAATAATTTTTTTATTTTATTTACAATTTATTGAATAGTTTTTTACATGATATATCATATTTATATCATGGTTTTTTATACAATATACATATGTACATATACAATGACAAGAAAATAAATGGGGCAAATATTAAAACATAAAACAAAACAACAGTTTTTCAAAAATTTTTTTCGTAAAATTCACGAAACTTGTGTAAATTTAAGAATAATTTTGTCCTGTAAACAAAATGATAACAAAACAAAATTTATTTGTTCTACGAAATTTCAAGTTTTATAAAAATGTTTTCTTTTATACTAAATTCAATAAAATAAACGAAAAACATGGTACTATATACGAAAATAATTGTGCGAAATAATGTTTGTAATTTCACGAAATTCGTAAAATTACAAAATCTGTTTTCCTGCACAAGCCACAAATATTTTCGTAAAATGTAAAAAAATTTCCTTTATTGCACAAAAATTAAATTACGAAATAAAATTTCGTATATTTAAGCATGGAATATTTTGAGTGTAATTTGAGCTGTAAAATTTATGATTAACGAACTGAAGCAGCTTATGCCCTAATTCTGTTCGACGAATGTATCGTCTTGTCTATGGACGAAAAAAAGAAGCAGTTTTGATTCTTTAAAACCATTATTATTTATTGTCTATGCTAGAAGGTTCGTGTATTTACTTTATGATTTTGTTCTAAACATTATATCCAACACATATTTTTTCATATATTTTTCAAACTATTGTATAATAATTTAATTGAATTTTTATGTTTTAAAAACATGGCAATAATATTTATATTTTTCATTGTCAAAGACAACAACCATTTTTGAAGAAAATAATTTAGAGACTTCAAAGACAAGAACTCAGAAGTATTTTCAAATAAATACGTCCTTAATCTTCTTACTGAATTAGGTTATTAAATGGAAGTGTTTAATATACTCATTTCCGTAACTTGTGAGTAGTTTTCTCATCGAAAAATTAAATAAAAATATTGGTTGTCCTATTTTATTTACACTGGACTATTCATATAAAAACTTAAATAAACTAACAAAAAATATTAAGAAATAAAGTTTTTTTTTCTTCTTACTAATGCTAAACCTAATCATAGAATGATGAAAAAAAAAATCAACTGGAAAAGTTCTCACATTCGTTGCAGAAATGAGGCACTCGATGCTTTTTCCCAAATTCATGATTATCAAAATATTATTTTTAAAATTCGTATTACATGCTTTAGTACAATTCATTTTAAATTACTAATGCAAGAATAGTAGTAGAATAATAAAGAATTATAAATACAGTGAAACTTCCTATAACTGGAACCTTAGGGTCAATTTCACCAACTCTATTTAAATGTTAATTCATATTTAAATGTCGATTTTCATTAATTTTTGTATGGAAAAATTACTTTTAAATATGAATTGATATTAAGATAAGTTGGTGAAATTGGCCCTAACTGTCTTGCCGCAGTATTTTTGTCTGGTTATTAATGGTTTCGGCTCATGAGAGGTACACAGTTTTTCGTAAATTATTGTGGTTGAATAAATAAATTTAGAGTAAGTAGACTATTTAAACTTAGATTGGTACAATTTCAGCTGTTGGGTGTCCAAATTACTTTAAATGTGCTTCATTTGTTGGAATGCAACAAAGTCGTCTCTAGCAAAATGGGCAGTTGTATAAGAAATGTAGCAACATGAATTGTTAAAATACACAAAAAACTTTACATCTTCGAAATTTCACGCACCAAACATTTCTCTTTTTTTTCAACTCTTTTATAATTTCCATTTTTTTCTTTAATTGATAAAATATTTTTTCTGTGCCATTTTGTGCAAGCCAAGCTACCTAAACAAACGATTTCTTCAAATAAACAGCAATTTCTTTACCGTCCTCAACGCATGAATATGTACATACATTTGCGTTAGCATTGGCATTAGCAAAAATATCAATCAGAGTTGAATAAAACAAGAACTACAACTCTCGTTGCCGTATTTCAACCAACGCTTCTGTCCGCTTACCAAAGATATTGTGAACGATATTTTTTTTTAAATTTGGACTCTAAATTTTATTGTCATCGTCCGGCAATGGGAATGCATTTTGTATGGAAAAATTAATGTACTATATGTTGGATTTACAAAACTTGTCCAATTATTAGAGGTGTCCAGTTATAGGAGGAGTCCGTTATGAGGGGCTTCACTTTAAATACATTTGATGTCGCAGCCAAAAACGTTTAATATTTAAAACTTGCACTCACAAAACCTTTGCTTAAAATTCACCGAAAATCAACAATAAAAACTCTATATCAAAACTCCACAACTCTGACAAGCAAAGGTTTCTTTTCAAATTCAAAAGTTTATGCTGTTGGGTATTGGGCATTGTTTTCTATACTTTTGTTGTTTGACTATTTAAAAAAACACCAACATTCAGAATGCAGTTACACTTAAATTATTCATTTAAAACTAACAGTGAAAAGTTTTCTAACCTCAGACCAACAACATCCACACCAATCCAGTTATGGTTTCTTTACATCATTCCAATGAAAGGAGAAAAGCCGAAAGAGGAAGAAGTCTTTAGAGGGATATACAATTGGATTACACTTAACATCACCTCAGTATAAAAATTGCTACATACATACATACTTACATACATATGTAACTATATAAAACAATAGAAATGAAAATAAAAATAGTAGTTGTGTCTAAATGTCTTGCAACAGATTGGTTGAATAGAAAGTATCGAATAGAACACTCAGACCAAACGAAAGTTTGCTAAAAGGTTTTCTTGAAAACAAAGTTACAGAATCAAATACACAAAATAAAGGCCCAACCATCGGCACTGCCAAACTCCTTAGCCCCATGCAACTATTAATTTATGTACTTACTCTCTTCTTCTAACTAGGCAGGATTTGTTCAGCGCTTACACGCAAAACAACACACAAATTTGCAACAAGGAAAAACTTTTAACAGCTTTTAATGAAAAGGTAAAGTGTTTTTCAAATGTAATCAACAAAAGATTAGAAAAAATACATTGTGGGTATGTCCTTTAGCAGCAACGGCAAATGGCAAACGGCAAACTTTGTTTTTTTAATGCACATAAAAATTAACAAAATTAAAATCTCTTCAAGTACTTAAATTGATTGAATTTCGTTTACCGTCTGCTATCGATCTACGTTAATTAACTGCATGATATTGTGCAATATTTGATGCAGTATTTCCAGTTGCGACAACATGTACTCGTATGTATGTATATCCCAACCTTATTGCTGCCATTTCGTGTTTAAAATATTTGAAATGAGAAACCACGGCAAGTCCAAAATATCCGCCTCTTAAATCATATTGAAATACCCGTTTAAATTTTTTTTTTAATTGTCAAGCCGTTTACTTGAATATCACACAAAACATAAAAAATCGAACAAATAAATACAAATAAATTATCTGTAAATAAACGATTAAAGCTCAAAAATATTTTAGAATTTAACGTCCGTAGAAAGCAAATGGACAATTTGAGGAAAGGTAAATCTACTTAATCAATTTAACCAAACGTTTTAAATTAAAACAAAAGCGAAATTGTTAGAATGCTGTGCAGAATTAGCAGAGATTCCAAACACTGCGCTTCTAAACTCTAACAAGACGGCAAAAACAAGTGACCGCGCTGTAGACAGCTCACCAGGCACCTCCTCGAGAGTGTGCAACTATCAATTGACAGATGTGAAGACTTTCGCTGAAGATGACAGGGCAGATTCTACATCTCTATATTCGGTGGAATCATTTGTTTGTCGGATTTGTCACAACAATGAAAATCCAGAAAGGTATGAGAGGAATATAAAAATATAAAAAAAGAAGAAACTACCCACAGTCTGTTTTAAGCTATTAGTAATCCATCCATATTCAGATTACCTTTTGTTGAAATGTATGAACATATATAAGATATTTTTTTTAATTCATGTTGCCACTTTTATTTCGTCTATTTTCATGAGACTTATTTCACCATGTTTGTGCAAAGGATCGTTGACGTATGTCCACAGCTATTGCCTGGAAAGATGGATCAGTATGTCACGGTGTACGACGTGTGAATTATGCCAGTTCCAATATAATACAGAACAAACCTTAAGGTGAGTTTCCTTTCTAAGCAAGTTTTTAGCCATAAACTAAATTTATATTATGCAATTTTGTCAATTGTCAATTTTTGATTTTACATTGCAAAATTTTGTCGACAAGGTGCAGATCAAAAAACAAGGAAAAAATTTCTTCACGGATTGATGCTAGGAAATTTTTCTTTGTATATCCCTAGACTATAGTGTCTCTATCACATGGCATGATAAATCATAGTGTAAATTAGGTACACCTGTCTTGGCACTTGTTTGAGTTCTAGTCCGATTTCAATAAGATTTTGACAATTAAAATTCATATTATATATGATATGGTAATATACTTGATACTGATTTCAACTCAGCTCAGATGAGGGTGGCGTTGGCTAAAGTAGTTAGCTCGTTTAATACAAAACCGAAGGTCTTGGGTTTGAGCCCGGTATCCAACAGTCATTAAATAATAACACCACGCAGTTTTCTGATGTGCATTGGTGTCCCTTTGTATCAGTTATTGTAGGAAAGTTCAAGTGATGAAGGCATAGTCACTGATCACTGAACTATACCGACTTCAGCAAATACTAATCCTAATGTAACATCAGAGCGGCCTCCTTCGTTGCGTAGCATAACTATCGCCGGAGTAAAAAAACCAAAAAAAAAGGTGTCTAATAAGCACAGCTTCCAAAATTAATGCGCCTCATTGACACCAGAGGCGCTGCAGCACTGCATTATTAAACAAAAAACGTGCAAAAAGCAGAGTTGTAAAAGAATAAAGCCACCACCTGTCTTCTCTATCACTATCCCTTTCCTAAAGAAGGTAACACTTAGTAATAGTAGTAGGCATTCATTGCCTGTGTGTTACTTCTCTTGGTATAAAAAAAAATATATATATATATATGTATGTATATGTATATATATAAAATATAAAGAATTTTATACTATTATGTATTGAAATCAAACGAAAACTCAGTAATGCGAATGTTAGCTGAATGCATTATATGTACATATTTATTTTCTGTTTTTATTTATTTGTTTTTGTATTTATGAAAACATCTACTTATGAAACGATAATTTTCATTTTAATTAAATGCAACCTTGTGCGTATGGAAAGGCATGAATTACACTCATTTTTAAGTAAATATAAATAATAAATTCATTCATAAATGAGCAAGTAAACATTTATAGAACACAAAATGTAGCATCTATTCATAAGTTTCTTATACATATGTATGTGTGCGTGCGGGTGTGTGTGTGTAACTTCCAATCATGTGCGTATGTATGTACTAGAGACCTGCGTAAATAGTCTTGAGATGTAAATACGTCTTGTTTTTTAAATGTATTCTTGTGGCTGTATTATACTAAACCAATAATAAATGCTATCGTATTATAAGCAAAGCACGATAGATGCATTAGTGTATGTGTATATGAGTGCTAACAAGCAATGTCGTGAATACTTCTTGTTATGAACAAACAATCAACAAAGTAGTGTTGATACGTGTATGCTTGTTATTTTCCATATTGTGTTTGTAATATGTATATGGTGAGCTATTATGTGTTTAAGGGTGTTTTTTTTTAAGCAAGCGCACACAACTAATGTCAATGCATGTGTGCGTTTGTGTGTGCGTAGAAAAATAAAAGAGCATACATACAACGCGCGTGTGTATGTACATGCATGACGCTTGTATACGCGCCCATGCGTAGAAAGAAGCAAGCATTACAAATTTTTCAGTCACGAAGTATTTTCTTCTTTATTCCTATACCTGCAATAGCTGAAACAAATTATTGCAAACAGTGTTGTTTAGCGTTTGTTTTAGAAGATTTCTCTGTAGTAAGGCATTTGAAAACTCCCCCATGTCTTGAAAGTTCTTATAAATGGTCTTGTGCAGGACTTTAGTATGTACATATACATATGTGATCGGCTGTATCCTTTTCTATGCGATACGCCCGCCTGCTTTCTTTCAACTTTGTTACATGTTGCCTTTCCGCAACTTTAAATAAATAATATTGCAAATATATGTATACAAAACAATGTATCAGGGAATGTATAGTCCTTCTTATTTCATAAAATTCATGTTTACACATTCATATCTACATACATACGAGTACATAAATGCAAACATACGTACATTCCATATGCGTATGCTCATATACCCAACCCAGTTAGCATTTGGAGATTATGTGTTAAAAAACTACATAAATTATTAAAAGTCTTTTAGCGCTTGAAAAAGGATTTACCTATGATTCATCATTATGCTCTAAACAGGATTTCTTGAAAATACTGCAACAACATGTACAGAAACCGCAAAACAATCATGAAAAATAAATAAAAAATTATTAAAAAATGCTTTGAAATGTAGTTGAGAACTGATGTCTGTTTTGTTGGTTAAGCAAAGTCTCTATATGCATTTCATTTCTGCTTAAGAAACTCTTCAGTAGAGTTCAACAATAATAATGCCTTCGATTTCGAAACAAACAAAAAATCTTAATACATCATCGTAGAGATGGGCGCGTGTCGTGTTTTTTCGTGACATGAACACTCACGACCCAACACCAATTGTTAGTGACAAAAAATCTGATTTCGTGCGTGTTCGGGTCCTATCATGTTGAGCAAAATTGACACGAAAAACACGAAACGATTTTAGATTTAAAATATGTATGAATGAATTTCCAGTAGAGAAAAAATTCAATATTTTGTATCATATTTTTGTATGGGCCTCTGAAGCTTAAAGTTCTGTACATAAACAGTTAGTATGAGCTGACAATGCCAACAAATCAATTAAATTTATGATTTTCAAATACCATACCAATAATATTTCGTGCGTGTTGTGCAGTATCGTGTTGACAAAATTTTTCGCGTGCGTGTTTCGTACGTGTTGGACGTTTTCGTATTCGTGTTCGTGTTGTGTCGTGTCGTGTCGTGTTGGAAAAATTCGACACGCATCCATCTCTACATCATAGACTTAATCTCAAATAAATCATATACTCGTACATGTAAAAAAAATGACAGATTAGCAGAAAATTGCTCAAAAATGATGCAATAAATCGTATCATTCCATTTTCTCACAACAATAATATTATTTATTACTAAAGAATTATTCCCAATAGATTGGAATATGATACAAAATACTGCCTGGGTAGTTTCATTTTCTTTTTTTTTCGTTCTTAATTTTCCATGTGCATGTTTGTTCTGTTAAAAACAATTTTTCAGTTCATTTGTTGCCTCTTAGTTAGAGAAAAATGCCCTGCCTTTTAAGTTTAAACAAAGAACCAAAAATAAATAATACACAATTCCATGTACATACAAATAAATATATGTGCTATCCCGTATATCGCTATTTAAACGATGTAAGGAGATCTGGCGATATTTATTTTATTTTATTTCGACTTCCATCACAAAACCGATCACGTTTTTCCATTTTGGGATTATGGGATTCCATATCGTACCATACGATTACATTGTTCGATAGTGAATGCCGTAATCTCAAACTGAATAACGTGATCGAATCAGCTCTTTATCGAAAGCGACGATTAGACCCCTGAATATTTCTACATTATAGAAAAAGTTAAACGAAACCCTTTTGATTTTTAAGTGACGATAAATGTATGAGTGCTTACGAATTATATTCGCTTGAGGGAATACTGTTGTAAATAGAAATACGAATACATACAATACTTACGTATAAATATACATACAAACATACATACATATGTACATACATATGTGATGTACTCGTACGTAAGGCTGTTTGCATAACTATTTATGTATGTATGTATGGGCGACTGAGTTTGATATTTGTGGCATTATTACTTCTTGCGTAATTGTATACTGATAATGCAACATTTGCTATATTGAAAATCTTTTACATTTATGTTGTTACAATACAATTTTTAAGTATACCCAAGTGCACACGTACTTATGCACAAGTACTTATGTGAATATGTACATATGTGTTATGGTTTTCATTTTCCAGAACACAATATTTTGGTTTCTGACACCGAACATGTTTTTTGCAGTTGGAGAAACACCAGTATTATCAACTACAACATGACAGTGTAAAAAAAGTTACAAATAATATATAAACATAAGTTTGAAACTGTCGAAAGTCTCAACTACACTTTTTCTTAATTACGAGCTCTAAAAAAATTGGTCAAAGAAGTCCTTTTATTGCAACTAATTTACATGAATAAAAAATTTTAAAAATCAATTAAAAATTAATTGAAATATGTAATTTTAAAGAATCGACAAAAACTCAATGCAAAATTTAATAAGTTAACAAAAAACATTTCTCCAATTATCATCTTTAATTAAAAAGAAAAAACAAATGCATAATTAACTAAAAATTTAATTGAGTTAATTAAAATTTGAGAGAAAATTTAACTAGTTGAGTGAATGAAAAATTTAATTGAATCAATTAAACTTGTGTAAACATTTAATTGATTAAAAACTTTATTAAAAATTTAATCGAGTAATTGTTCCTTTAGTATAATTAATTAAGAAGTTTAATTGATACAATAAGATTTTTAATTGCTTTTTTATTTTCTTTTTTAATCTCTCTTATTCCAGTTGTCCACTCGCCCTCAATAATAGTTTTGTTCTATTGACAGTCTATTTTTCTGTTCCCTAAGGTCTAGAAAATAGCCTGAGCTAGTCATAGCAGTCAGTTGTTTTCGATAACATGTTTTGGTATTATATTAACGTGACGGCGATATTGACAACTGGAATAAGATTCAATTATTTATTTAATTCGATAAAAATGTAAAAGTAAGCGTCAATGTATACATATATTTATTTTTATATAAGAAACACCGAAATATATTTATTTGAGTTTAAAATTTTTAAACGCACTAATAATCCCAAATTATTATTTTACTTATTAAGTAAAATATTTTTTATTAAAAATACATTGAAATTGATTATTGATTATTACTTAATAAGTAAAATAATAATTTGGCATTATTAGTGCGTTTAAAAATTTTAAACTTAAATTTTAACAATTCCCATAAAAACACTAATTATTAACTTGACTGCACCCGGTCATAAAAAATACTTGTGTGGCAACCAATGTGACCCTTTTAGCATTTTCACTGCTAAATTTAGCATATGTATTTTGATTTAGCAGTGAATTTTTCATTTTGCATTTAGCATTTTTTTCAGCATTTTTGTATTATTTTTTTAGCATTATTTAGCATTTTTAATTTTATAAATTTCATATATTCTTTTCCATTTATACAGGTAAAAACTCCTGTATTTCATTGTATTTTGTCGTTTTTGTAGAAATGTATAATGATGGAAACCATGTAAACAGCAAAAGACGTTTTAAGCGGCAAGCTGTCATACTTGGTATTTGAGAATGGTGTGATAATGCAAAATTCGTGTTTTTCAGTTTTAAGGA
Source organism: Tachina lurida (assembly GCA_944452675.1). Taxonomy (NCBI): domain Eukaryota; kingdom Metazoa; phylum Arthropoda; class Insecta; order Diptera; family Tachinidae; genus Tachina; species Tachina lurida. The sequence continues at coordinate 148,439,776 of OX101756.1, read as the reverse complement.
ATTTTGAATTTTTGTGTTTGTCATCACACTCCTTTAATATATCTTCTGTCAAATTCAGTGCAAATTTCATTTGTTTTCGTAACTTGCGGTCTCCTAACATAAGATGACTCACTTGAACATAAACTTTAAGTTAATGTTAAGTGTAGACTGCTCAAATTAATGCTTTTTTCATGTGATAACATTATTGATAGTGCATTTGTTTTAACAAATCACTTATAACTTCAAGTTACAACGAAATGTCATGCCATGTGGAAACGTAGAGTACGCAAAGCATAAAGATGACTTAGTTAGATTGCGTATTTTAAGAGGTGTTTGTTGGAATGTACGAAAGTCTGTCATGCTCATATACCGAGTATGAGCGTCTAATAGCCGCTTTAATGTATTTTAAACGTCAAACACCTAATAATAAGAAGAAAAAAAGTATTTTAATTATGTTTTTCGGAGTCGAACACTTCACAATTCATCGTTGCTGAATCCGGCTCCTGGACGTACAGTAAACAATTAAGAGTGCTATATTCGTCTGTGCCGAATCTTATATACCCTTTACCAACGTACGTACATATATATAGTATACAGACACATACATACATATTTGTTTTGTGAAAAAATTTATCATTTTTTTAAAGTTTCCATCTTTGGAGCTGTAATTTTCATTTTTCAAATTTCATTCGAAAAACTTTTCTTTCAGAAGCATAAAATATATTCAATTTATAAAGAAAAAGAAAAAAAAATTTAGACCTATTTAATTTTACATAACACAAAAGTGTGAGTTTTCCAACCCTGGAGTCATAATTTTGGATTTTTCTGATTATTGATACCAATCTAGTTTTTTAAAAAATACATAAAATATGGTAAGTGAACAAAGCAAAAACGAAATAAGGAAAAACTTAGTTTCATTTAATTCCTTTAATATTAAAAAATTCAGTAAAGTGCGACCTTGACTCGCTCGAAAGGTAGGCTCTTGCTTTTTTGAAGTTTTTTTCAGTTTAAACGATTTTTTCAGTTTTGTCGCTTTTTTCTCGTTTTGGCGTTTTTTCTGTTTTTGGAGGTTTTTTTAATTTTGGTGATTTTTATCTGTTGTTGGGCTTTTCTTCATTTTGGCGATTTTTTTTCTGTTTTTGGTTTTTTTTATTTAGGCGATTTTTTCTTTTTTTTGTTTTTTTTCCATTTTGGCGATTTTTTTCATTTTGGCGATTTTTTCTGTTTTTTAGGTTTTTTTTCGTTTAGGCGATTTTTTTCATTTTGTTGATTTTTGTTCCATTTTGGCGATTTTTTCTGTTTATTAGGTTTTTTTTTGTTTTTGCCGATTTTTTTCATTTTGGCGATTTTTTTTTCTTTTGGCGATTTTTTTCATTTTGGCGTTTTTTTTTCATTTTGGTGATTTTTTCTGTTTTTAGGTTTTTTTTCGTTTTGGCGATTTTTTTCATTTTGGCGATTTTATTTCATTTTAGCAATTTTTCCGTTTTATGCGATTTATTTTAGTCTTAGAAATTTTTTTTGTAATTTGGTGCTTTTTTCGTTTTGGCGATTTTTTTTTTGTTTTTGGCGATTTTTTTCGGTTTGGCGATTTTATAATTTTTTGTTTTTTTAGTTTTACCGTTTTTGAAAATTTCAAGAGTTTTGCTCTCACGGTTTCAAAGATACAGCAAGTTGTCAAAATTGCATAGTCAAAATTGCATTAGTTGATGGAACACCCTTTAATTTAAATTTTTGGAAATTGTAGTGTTAATTTTTGTAGTCTGTATAAAAATACACTAACCTTACAAATTTCAAGTGTATATACATACATATAATTGTATGTATATTACATGGGATTTTAAAATTTTTCGTTGCTCGTTTTGGAACACCCTTTAATTTCCAATTCTCATGTATTTGTTGTTGTAGCGGCCAAAGGTCTACACACTGTGTCCAAATTTCAGGTCTGTAGCTCTTACGGTTCTCGAGAAAATACTAATATAGTTTTAGACATCGTTAATTTTACATAACACAAAAAGTTAAAGTTTTCCAACCCTGGAAACGTCTTTTTAATTTTTTTTATATTTTTTTAATTTAAAATACCAATTTTAGTCGTACTGAAGTGTAAAATAAGTTTATTTATTAAAAAAAATAAAAATTTGTTTTCGGTAGTTACTTTTATATGGCAAAATAAAGTTTAAGTTTTCCAGCTCTGCAATCGTCTATTTGCAATCTATTTTGGAAAATTTCTGACACACCAGTCCAAGAACGAAGTCTCTAGCTTTTCTGGGAGCTTCGGAAAACCGATTTCACGTACAGACAGACGGACAGACGGACATCGCTTATTCGTCTTCCCTATGCATAAGGATCCAGAATATATATATATATTTTATGGGTCGCTTATTGATATTATAGAAATTACAAACGGAATCACAAACCTATATATGCCCTTTTACCATTTTTGTTGGTAAAGGATATAAAAATAGAAAAGTAAATTAATCCATTTTTTAATGCAAAAAGTATTTTTTAAATGTCTTTCATATTATGTTGATAGCAGGCATGCTAATACATTAAAACATACATATAAAATAAAAGTGTAAAATTATTTTATGTATTTACTGCCTAATTCATAAAAAATATTTCTGTTTAATAAGAGGTTTATGAAACAAATTTTCTATGTAAATTTGATAAATAAATCATTTATAAAATCAAAATATTTTTTATGAATTAGGCCCTTAATATTTATATGAAAATTACCAACAACAAATTTTACACTTTTATATTTAATACGATCGTACAAAGATACAGGAGGTTTTATGAATTCAGCAATTGTACTCGTATTTTGTATGTTCCTGAATTGTTGTTTTAACTTTTGAATCAACTTTGTTTGTTTTATTAAAATTAAATAAAATATTTCTTCGTTATACCGATATAATTAATAAAAAATCATTAAAAAGTTTTAGCATTATATTTTAGCATTTTCAAATATTTTTTTAGCATTTTTAGCATTATTTTAAGCCCCATTTAGCATTAAAAAATTTTTTAGTTGTGGCCACACTGGTGGCAACACTCTATTCTTTAATAGCTGTTGTTGTTATTTACATTTATTTTCTTTTACATACTCTTATGCTATGTTTAGACGACGAGTTGAATCACCTGCTTCGCTCTCTGAATCATGTTTATGAATCATGCTGTTTAGACTACGCATTCGTGCTTCGTGTGCATCGTGCCAATTTAGTGCTTTTCGTACTAGATTTAGAGTTTTTTAATTCATAACAGTGCGGAATTTTTCAAATTGTTGCTTTAAAAAGAAATTAGTGCCTTTTTTTTGTGCTTTTCACCTTTGATTTTAGTGCGTTTTACAAATTTACTAAATATTAATTTGTTAAAATGTGGTGGCTTTATTTTCACTTTCAAAAACTATCTGCTTTCACCACTTTTAGACATGCAAAGTTTCCTTTGCAGAATGTTAATTCAGCTTGGTGAAATATGAAGGAAGAAAAACTTTATCTTTCATAGTGAGAAAAAATAATATATTTCTAGCAATTACAGAGGATACCATACACGTTATAAAATAACTTAATTACAATAATCTAATTACTAACCACTGAGGGAAGCAATGTATTGCTTTCTTGATAACGAAAGCTTTCAAAAATGCTTCTGAAAAGTAATAACGTAAGGCTCTCTAACAAAGTGGACAAAAGTAAAAAAATTTACACCAGTAACTTTTGCATCTGAGTACACAAAAACTACACATTATTGCTTCTGTAAAACGAATTAGTAAAGCAAAAAATGAACGGCTTTTTGGAAACTGAATGCATTGCTTCTAGCTGGCTTACAAAAACTCTTCTGGGAAGCGGTAATTTTTGCTGGGATGGTGAAATTGAAGAAATAGAACGAAGTATCAGAAATCTAAGGATACATAAATGGAAAAATTTGCTAAAAACTGATATATTTTGGATTGAAGTTTATAATTATAGAAATTCAACTAATCATAATCCATTTCTAATACTGTCAATATTTTCTCTAAGACTATTAACATTACCATGTTCAAATGTTGTAGTAGAAATGACTTTTAGCGCTTATAAATATTTTAAAAGTAAGTTAGAAATACAATAATGATTTTATAAATCAAATTGTTTCATTCATATAAAATACGGTCTAAAAAGAAAAGGCTTATGTTGTTCAGAATGTAGCATACTGAACCATGTTCATGTAAAAATTAATTCAGACGAAACACTTAAAAATCTAATTGTTTTATTAAAACAGTTTTATGGCCAGAGGAAAAAGATGAAACTGCATTTCTTGAAACGAGGAGTATAATTCTCGTTGATCATCTTTTGTTAAAATAGTACACCATAATCGGAGTGTCTTCCCAAATGAACTTCAATTATTTTCCTACTCATATTCAACTTATAAGCAAAATCGAAATATGGCTCGATATAATTGCAATTATTACAAAAACCTATGAAATGTAGTAAATTTAAAATTGTAGTTAACTTAAATTTTTAATTTTTACTAATTCAATACATTTATAATTAGCCATATGGGCTTTCTCTGTATTGCAAATAAATAGATAAATATAAAAAAATAAATAAAAATATATTTATGTACATACATACATACATATGTACATATGTATATACGAGTACTTATTTCATTTAGTGCTTTTTTATGAACACACAGTGGTTTTTGCTCTGAAAAAGTTGGCATCACTGTTCGCGTGGCATTTTTTTATGTATATTCACACAAACATACGTATCATACGCACGTATATACATGCATACACATAATCATACATACTTTACATAAATTCCACTCATGCGAAATCTTGTTTTTGAAGGCATCTCTATATTTTCTTCTTATTTTTCCTTTTTATATTATTCATAACTTAATTAAATTTATTTATATTAAACTCACATCTATTTTTTTGGCTTGTTTTCATTTGTTTACAAACACACACATACACATATACCTATTTTGTTTTGATAGCTAGTTCAGATAAAGTGGCGATTACTGCGATAAAAGTTAGAGAAGATACCAATTTTACGTGCTTCGCAAGTAGATTCATATTGAATCCAGTTGATTCGCTCTCATAATTTTGTATGGCGAAGCAAGTGGATTCGGTCATGATTGGGGCGTGAAGCATGAATAGAGAGCGAAGCAGGTATCATGTAAACATACTATTACAACTACAATTTGAAGCTGAAAAAAAGTCAGCCAATGTAGCAATGGTAAAGTAACAGTCATCCCTAAACAAGGGCGGAAAGCGGAACGTTTTTTTCCGCCGAGCTTTAACGCTGAAATGCCATACCTAAACAAAAGCGGCAACGTTATGTCAAAACGATAAAACAGGGTTATCAAACCAATAAATAAAACAATCCTGATTATTTTAACACCTGGACAGACGACATTGTTGTTTGTGATTTTGTTATTAAAATTTTGTTATTTAAATTAAAATAAAATAATTAAAGTTTGAAAAAATTAGTTATCTAGAAAAATTGGAAAACTAGCTTGTGTTTTCTCAAAAACCTTCAAGTCGGACAAAAAAATCTTTTTTGCTCATTAATAATCTTTTGTGATTTTACTCAAAATATATTAATATGCATTGATTTTACTCAATTTAAATTCAGGAAAAATTTATTTTGTTTCAAATGAACTAAACCCTACAAGAATAATATCAGTCAATTGACCGGTCATTTGACCGGAAGTCATGTAGGTTATATTCATCATTGCGTATAACAAAGTTTCTATCACATTATTAAAGACAAAATGAAAAGTGTGATGTAAACTTTTGTGTACGTGTGGTATTGCTCACTCCAGCGCTTTCTACTAATCAATTATAATATTAATATTAATTCGACTTATCATAATTGACTAATATATCCCCCATATACTGACAATAAATATAATTTTTATTATTTTAATTGATTTTTGTTTATTTTAAAAAGTCAATTCAAATTATTCAAGTAAATAAAATATTTAAAATTAATGACAGAAATAAGCAAAAACAGAATAACCTAGGCGCTATCTAGCACTCTTCACACCTTTTCATTGCCCACACATCTTTCTTTTAAAAGAAAATATAGATTAAATTAAATTTTGTAAATTTCTTTTATTCACTATTTTTTTACTTATCTTTTTTAACACTTATAAATTTAAATTTTCACAGACAGAATGATTTTTTTTAAATAAAATTCGAGTCACAAAAGTTTTGGCATACATATGTATATAAGCTGACCCACTCTAACATATATGCTAGAGTAGAGCAACTATAATTATTAAATAAATCCATCATCACTTCTGATCGAATGACTAGTCAATTGACTGTCACTATTGAATTCAATGTAAAATTGTTGCAAATGTGTTAGTGAAAAAATTTTGTTTGTGAAACTAGTCATTCATTTCTTGTAGGGAACAAACGTAAAGGTAAATAACACAAAATATTTACTGAATAGAACATGTATAAGATAAATATACATATGTATGCACATAATTCATACTTTTAATGAAGGAAAGAAGAAAATGTGTCAGTACTTTAGTCAAAATGACATTAAATAATAAACTAAAAGTATTAAATATCATATTCTTAAAAATCTTATTTTTAACAAAGAAATGTTTCAGAATTTTTAACATCCCGAAAAACTTCGAAAATAAGATAAATATTCACGTGTGGTAACTCTGATGATGGCAAACAGAAAGCAATTGTTTTCTTTTGCAACTAACTTCATTGTAAAACGCGTTGTCAAAATCGGATTTTCCAATATCAAAGCGTTGCCGTCGCGTTGCCGCCGCGTTATTTCGGTATGCTCCATACAAAATGTATGGACATGATAACTTTTGACAGCTAAAAAACGCTTGCCGCCCGTGTTTAGGGATGGCTGTAAGAAAATAAAAAAACACGTTGATTATTGAGTTCTTGTTTCAACTTTGTTATTTGTTGTTAGGCTTCTCATTTGTTTAAATGAATGTTTATAACATAATAACTCTAGTTGTTCTAAGAAATTTGGGTAAAGGTTCCCTGATGATCTGCATTAGCAACAGTGAAATGCGCATAGGATCCAGCTAAACCCCTCAATAATCAATTTCAATGTATTCTTAATAAAAAATATTTTACGTAATAAGTAAAATAATAATTTGGGATTATTAGTGCGTTTAAAAATTTTAAACTTAAATTTTAACAATTCCCATAAAAACACTAATTATATTTATTTGATTTTCGCTCTATAATGTAAGCATTAGGAATTTTTGTTTGCTTGCTTGCTTGGTGAAACACCGTCTATATGAATTTCGTTGCTACTTAAGATAGTCGTCAGTAGACTTCATATAACATTTTTCTTTAACAAACTTTTTAAATGTGCCTGTATATGCATATGAACATATTTACATAAACTATAGTTAATAATCTATTGGGGCTTCATAACTCCTTAATATTTAATTAACCATATTTGCGTATTCCCTTAGGAATAAATAAAGAATTACAAAAAAACAAAAAATTTATGAATTGGAAATTCAAAAATATTTATTTGGTGTATAAATTTGAGATGATCTGTTTTAAAGAAATTTTTCTAAATACTTCCATCATATTTTACGTTTCAGATATTCTTTCTGTCAGTCATTACGAATGTGGTACTCTCGATCTATGAGCCGCAGAGCTCTACAGGTAAATAAGATACTTATGTTATTCTGAAAATCTAATGCTGTTATTGTATCTAATAAAAACTCGTTTAGGAAGATTGTCAAATGTTTTTGCTCTTAACGTTAATTGCCTTTGGAATTGTCGGTACATTATTGGTAGCAGTGCAGTATTACATTTTGCAAAGTCGTATTAGTGGTTTGGGCCGCGTGTGGACTAGAGGATGGCTTATGTTTTTTTTGTTAACCACGGTAAGCGTGTAATACTTCAATGCATACTTCTCTTATTAATTTTAAAATTTTGCCGTACAGCTGATTGTTTACCTGATAAATGTTTACATGATTGCAAAAGCCCAATTCCTGCCATGGTACCGGTGAGTATTTGTAAAGAAGTTGAGCTGAGCTAAAATATAGCGACCAGCGTTGTCAACTGTTTTTAGTGCTTTTTGAACTTTTCAACGCGAATACTATTGAAGTTAGTGCTCAGTGTTTTTTCCTGGCGGTGGCACTGAGCCCAAAATTTAAAAATAAATGTTCCTTATATATTTACAGCCGTATTCATAAAATTTTTAAACAGCATTTCATAAGTTGTTTAAGCAATATTTGCTAAAATTGTATTCATAACAGATTTTTAGCTTAAAAAACGTTTTTCAAACCTTGCGTAAATCAGCAAATTTTAAAATTGACAACCCCATGTTTAAACCAATTTTAAGATGTTGTTTTTGTAATTTTGCTTTGCTTGTGTGTATGTATGTATGTACTTACATATGTATATGTCAGTGTTGTTTAGAAAAACAATTTAATTATTTTATAGAAAGTATTGCCGAAATATTAAATGGAGTCCAAAAGAATATTTAAAAGAAAAGGAGCGATTCACTTTCCATTCAAAGTCATTATTTTCTAACTTTATGTGTTAACAAAAATAATAATAATTATAGAAAATTAACTAGTGATGTATAAACACTCAAAACAAATAAAATAAAACTCGTTATTCTAGTGCTTCTTAATTTGCAATAAAAAAATTTATATAAAAAGCACTTTTTAGTAAGATTCGTTGTGAACTGCTTTCATTTTTTATTAAATACAAGTTGGAACACATTTTTTATTTTATAAAAACTATATTTCTCTGTAAACCGACAAACAAACAATTATAAACACGAGTACTTTGTGAATTAATAATCGCTGTTGTGCAGAACTAAGATGCAAGTGACAAATAAAGAATACAGGGTTGCCACGATATTTATAGAAAATCAAGTTAATTGATTTTTAGTTAAAATACTGATTATGAATACCAATATTTAAAAAACCTTATTTAGCCTTAAAATGTTTTTTAACTAATAAGCTTTTTAAGCCTCAATCTACTTTTTTTATGAATACGGCTGTTAGCATTTCAATAAATTGTAATAAATTTTTAAGAAGTTTGCTTGAACAAATATACGCCAAATTACTCTCAAACTAAAATTTTAAGCAAAATAAGTGCACATTGAGTGCACTATCGAATTTGGGGTAGAAGTATAAGACGCATAACTGAATGTCCTTACACTGCTTCAACGAGATAATTTTAAACGAACTTTATCAAAAAATTATTGGAAAAACTCGGTTTTGTGCCCAAATGGATTTTCATCACATACACTTGTACCTGAATACATTTGCTTTTGCAAATATAATGCCGGCAATTAGTCATGTGCAAACGATACTTTTGCAATCGAATCTCGAATCTCAACTCAGAATATTCAAAAATACCCGTATTTTTATTGCAATTCTATGATTTGTATCCGTCATACAACTTTATTATTGCTCTTGTCATTACTTCCACATCACATGCTAGTGTATGTGTCCATATGTGTGTTGCTGTTTGTGTGTGTGTGTGTGTGTGTGTGTGTGTGTGTGTGTGTGTGCGTGTTTTCGTCTCCGAAAGTATGAGACTGTGTGTGTGTTTTCGTATCTGAAAATATCCCTGAAGGAAATGTCGATGGTGAAAATGTACTGACTCGCTATTGACTTTATCGCCAGTACTACTCTCTAATTATTCCCCATACAATACTTTGTGCTTGTCATTGAAAATCTACTAGTAACACTAAAACAATTGACTACGTAGTTCTTATGGGAACATGGAGAGATATCAACCAGACATTTGCTGGTACATTTCTACACTTTACGTACATACAAATTTATGTATGTATACTGACAAGTTGTTGACAAATTTACCACAAATATAGGTACACCACACCTGTTTCTTTCTTTCTTTCTTTTCTGCTAACACATAGAACAAAACTTGTAGACAATTTCACTACTACAATTGTCACTAGAATTTGAGTGTTGGCATAAAGGCACTGTGCGTGCCCCAGTCTGACTGCAGGGATGGGAATGCTTTGTTTGCGTATGCAATATCTAATGTGTTAACTTGTCTGTTCACTTTATTATTTGCATCTTTTAAAATTTTTTTTGACTGCTTGAGATGATAAGTATAAAAAAATATAAATAGAAATGACTGTGTGTGACTTGTTCTTAACTATTTTCTCCATATTACTCTTAAAAGTGTTGCCTCGTCTTTTCTTGTAGTAAAATACATTGTGCCTCGTACCTAGTGTGCCTTGATGTTTACTCTGAAATAGAATTTAATTTACATATATGCAAACTCAATTACACTTTTTTCCTTAATACTGAACGTTGCAAAGGTTTTCTTCTTGTTCACGATGTCTATGTGAATAAATTTTGTATTGTATGGCATGATATTTCTATTAACAATTTTCCTTTAACTTTATTAGAATTTATTTACATTTTTAGAATTTGCTGGTGCAATACACATACATACATACATACATATGCATATACATATGTATGTATGTACATGCGTAGGTAGTATGTAATTTAAGAGAGAAAATTTAAATTATTATTTTATTTATCCATCAAAGAACATCAAATTATTTTAAATTAAAAACTTACTCTAGATGGTGGCAGACAGCTCGAGACATACGTTTAATTATAGAGAATCATAGTCCCACATATGCATCATTAAAAGGAATTAAAAGTGGAAAGGATTTAAACTCATCTACGGAAGCATTGGAGGAGCCACGAAGTGAAAATGGTGATGAAATATGTTGTCGTGAGCAAGATTTTCCTGATACAAAACAAAACAATGATGCAACGCAGCACAATATTTACCACGAAGTTGATGCAGCGTGTCAGAGTATTATAAACCCTTTAAAGATTTTCTACTCAAAAAGTAAGTTTTATAAGTCTAAACTTTTTATTCGTACTTATCTTCAATTATAATTTTTTCATTAGATTATAACAAGTGCAACAATCAGTTAAAATTGCTGAAAGAAAAAACGAAAGTTAAATTACAAATTCGAGTATTTTCAACCAGCAACACAGAAGGAACAAAGCCTCCAAATGTGCCTCTTGAGCACAAATTCGACAGTTTGATTCTCACAATTTAAAGCAAACATTTCATTTCAGATATAGATCGGAGATATACATACATTACAATTGGCGATTTAGTTTTTTCATGTCATAAGTTCATACCAAAATGAAAAAAAAAAAAAATTAAGAAGTTAAACATACATAAATACAGCTGCCGACTACAAATCAAAAATTATGAATTATGTATTTATTAAAAGACAGGTTCATGCAATTTTCTAGACTTCAGGGATTAGACGTTCTATAAAAAAAGGATAGGAAAACTAATGACTTTGAGCTTGACTCAGAAAATATCTTTTTTTTAGAATTTTCCACAATATTAATACAATCAATAAATATATCGTCAGATGTCTTGGAGACTTCTAGAAACTTTCTGATATGCTAGACCTTAAGAACAGTCGGAATATTTTATTATGTTTTGTCAGACCCGTTCGAATTTCAACAGGAAAGTCACTCAGAATTCGTGCAGAGCACTTTCGTACTTTGTCAAACTATGATGGTTGCTTTCTTGCCAACCATCTATACGATTTTTGGTGCGTTTTCTGACCGGTTTCGGCCACAAATTCAGAAACTTGTGCAGAGTTTCTACCAGAACTTAAAATTAATTTGTCAAAAAAGACATTTTCGTAAGATGCATACATGTACATCAACATATATTTATATATAAATTGTGCAAATTGTTGTATTGTTAATATTAATTAAAAATGTGATGTTGACAGAGATTTAATAGATTGTATTTGAATATTTTAAAGTAATTTTGATAATACTGCCAATTTGATAAAGTCCCACCTTATAATCGTATCATTGGGAGAATTGAGGCAACTGTTGTTTCAACTAAAATGTTAGATAGGAAAGAGATATTCTAATAGTTTTGTTGGTGGTAGTATTTAAGTCCGTACTTTAGTATACCAACAGATGATTGTAGCTGCTGTGACACTGTGTAGGCAGCCGTGGAGGTTACAGTTCATAAGCTTCGTGATTCACTCGGATGAATCAGAAAATTGAAAAATATTAATAATTAGCTAATTGTCCTGTAGCCCAGTTTTGTATGTAAAAAATATTCTCAATATTGAATTCCAATCCAATCGTTCAGAAATCTCTTTAGACGTCCGCAATATTATTATGAATCTTCACGGCCAAGGATAAGGCTGTCGCAGAATTTGCGTCATTGTGCAGACGCCCTGTACTAGTGTAAGAATAACGATATACATATCTAGAGCGTGAGAGCAGAAAAAATTTAATTATCACGTTTGGAGCGGATCATTGTTCCTGCAGTGGCTCAAAATACAAATATTTCGGCTGTGATATTAGGCCGAGAAATGTAACATAGTTTTAAGGAAAACTTCAATCTCCAATAACATGAAGTTCCTTATCATATATCATACAAAGCTTTCAATTAATTATTTCGGAGTTATTTAAGTTCCAATAAAATATTATAAACCCCGAAATCAGTCAAAAAAAACATCAAAGTCATGTTTCAGTGGAATAAATAGTTTTTTTTTTTAAATCGGCGCCGATTTGAAATCGATCGATTTCCATCACATACCAGATGAAAGATGAAATGTGAGCTTTGTATTGTCTACTTGAAATGCATTCTATTTTGTGAACTGTTCTTTACCAAATTTTCGCCCCATTATATGCATACGTAGTGCCATCTTTGCTGGAATTTAAATTCGCAACATGTTTTATAAACATACTCGTAATCCAACCTTTTACATATTTATGAGTGTTAATCTTCAGCCCAATGTGTTTTCAACCCAGTATGTTTTTAGTTAAAAAATAAAAAACAAAATTTACATTTCAAAATTTCTTGCCGCAAATTGGATTTTGTTAGGAAGAAGTGGATGGGCATATGAAATTGTCTGTGCTGAAAATTGTTCCTGTTTTATTGCTCACATTTTTCAGCGAAGTCAAATTTAAAAAAAGAAAAATAGAGCATTTCCACAGTAAACTTTTCTATTGTGAAATTATACTTGGCATACATGAAAGCAAAAACAGAAAAAGACAAATATTTTCGAATTTTTTTAAACTTGTAACGTTTCTTAACTACTAGTTTGTTTGATTGGTGGCTTTAAAGCTATAAATGTGTCTAAGTTAATTGGTCAAATTTATCTTTCTCTAATGTTTGTGTGTGTGTGTGTGTGTGTGTCTGTGTGTGTGTGTGTGTGTGTGTGTGTGTGTTAGCACATAATATAAAAGCACAACATCATATGAATCTTGTGTGTGATTCTTTTTTTTTAATACAACAACATTTGAATGAGGATTCTTTTTTTTTTAATTAGGCAGTAGGAAAGAATATGCTTCTTATTGTATCATTTGTGCTTTGATGGCAGAGTTGCCAGGAAGTAGTGCGGAAAACAGGGATATTAAAGAAATTTGGGTACATGTTATTAACATTTATTTTCTTTACATACTTCTTACAACTACAATTCGAGCTGAAAAAAGTCAGCCAATGTTACAATGGGAAAGTAAGAAAATACAAAACATTTTGATTTTTGAGTTCTTGTTTCAACTTTGATATTTGTTGAGCTTGTCATTTGTGTAAATGATAGTTCTAAATTGTTGGATAAAAGTTCCCTGATGATCTATGTACATTAGCAACAGTGAAATGCGCATGGGATCCAGCTAAGCCCCTCCCTCAATAAACAATTTCAATGTATTTTTAATAAAACTATAATTTACTGAATAAGTAAAATAATAATTTGGGCTTATTACAAATGCTAAACTGAAATATTTTGATGCCGAAAGATTTAGTTGTCCTAATCTACTGTTAATATCGATACAAAAATAAATTTTGCGGTTATAATGTATATAATAAAATAATAAGCCTTAAATAACCTGAGCTAAAATTAATAAATTTTCATCATAAATTCATTGCACACAAAACGGAAGAAAAAATGTATTCAGCTTTTGTTTTTAAATCTTAATTTAAATAGAAGATTAATCTTATTTCATTAGGCCGGGTTTACATCGGTGTGCCAAATGCCACACAAGCGTAAAAAAAAGCTTAACCACTAATTACTAATGAAAAACTCTTTGATTCAGACATGTATTTATTAAGTTAAATAGTTCCATACATAACTAATAGACAATTTTATAGAATCCAACTGTTTAAATCAATAAATACATGTCTGAATCAAACAGTTTTTCATAAGTAACTAGTTGGTTACGCTTTTTTGTGTAAATGACACACAAGAAATGCCAGATGTAAACTCAGCCTTACATATGTATGCTACATGTATAAAATTTTTCTTTTGCAAGGGAAGGCAATTTTCGAAAAAAAAAAACAATATACATATTGGCAACACTGACTCCAAAAATACACAATACATCCAATAAATCATGCAAGAAATGATTGATGATCCATAAATTAATCATTTGTTTGTTACTAAATGTGCATACGTATGTACATGTATATGTATTGCGGAATTAATACCATTATTTTTGTAAAGGGAAATATAATAAAGAGTATATAAGTTAATACAAACACTTACACACACACACTCCCAAGCGCCGATCCAAGGGGGTGTCCAATGGTCGGGAACACCCTCATTTTTACACAAAGAATATCAGTGGTAATATTAACTGAGGTTGCATAGGTATTTTTTTTTTATATGAAACAAAAATACTTGGGTTTTATTAACTATGGAGTTAGTTAATTTGTACATTACACTTTACCTAAAATCCACGTTAATATAACTATTAAAATGCGGTATCTTCTTCGCTGGCTCTCTAAAATAGAGAGAAAAGTGCTTTCATTCAAGCCATAATCCCAACTAAGAGAGAAAGTGACTTTCCATTTTTTCTAAAAAAAATTGTAAATGCCATCCTACCCTTTCACTTAGTTTAAATTATATCTACCATAATTTGAGGAAATATGTGTAACCTATGAATTGTTTTTCGTGTGTGTGTATGTACATATACATATGTAGCAAGTCTAGAATATACACCACACCAACAGCAAGTCTTATTTCTTATTTTACCCATCTAGCATTTTGAAGATTGTTTTTTGAAAAAACACATTGCTGAGTCTTTTTTGATCACTATTCGTGAGCAATAAATGATTAATCACTTACACGATCAGAAAAGGACTCGAAAATGATTTGCGCTAATGGCTAAAACTAGTTCGATTTAAAATACAATAACAAATTGTATAGCAATCGAAAATTAACCATCATATATGATATAATAAAAATTTCTCAAAATCTCTCATCTTGCTCCGAAAAAAAGACGAGAAAATATGAACGGACATCCATTTGTCCCTTCTGTTTGAAAAGTTTACTTTCGAAAATACATATTTTGAAAAAAACTACTTTTTGGGATGATAATTTTAAGCATGCTAAATTTTTATTCTCGTTTCAAAATAAGAAATATGCATTGTCAGTCAGGCGGTTTAACGCTAGGTTTATCTTACACCCGTCAGGACTGGCAATAAATTCAGCAACTTGCACTAATTGTCAAGAGCTATTCCTTGATAAATATCGCGAAGATGAAATGTCAAAAAAATGTCACTGAGCGTGAGTGATTTTTTTGTTTGTTTTGCGTTTAACATTAAGATGATATTGATGAAATTGAGAAAATAAATTTAATAAAAGAAGATAATAATTTATAAAACAAATAAAATTTTTTTCGTTTAACTATATATTATACAAGTGAATTATATTTATTGCTTGACGCATATTCTCTTTTGACTATTCCATATTATCAGCTACGTTTTCCCAATAAACAATATTGTTATGTTATTCTGCCTGCATTATTGCTTTATTTCGAACATATTTTTATTAATAGTATCTATAGACGGGTGTTACTTAATAAGTTTATATAATACTCACATCTTTGTC
This sequence comes from Tachina lurida, assembly GCA_944452675.1. Lineage (NCBI taxonomy): Eukaryota > Metazoa > Arthropoda > Insecta > Diptera > Tachinidae > Tachina > Tachina lurida. The sequence goes on along the minus strand of OX101756.1, from coordinate 148,423,922 downwards.
TCCTAGTCTTTCTACACGACAATGTAGGAAGCCCGTTTGCCCCACTGTAACTGTTACATTTCTCGGGACATCAAAATCAAAATATGGCGGGGAATTTGACTGCGGCGTCGTTGTTGTAACGTCTAGCGACATCAAATATGACGTTGCGACCGTTGTCGTCAAGCAATCTGGAAGAGGAATATAAAAAACAAATGGACAATTATAGATAACTGTATTTCAGAATACATATTTACTTAATTTCTCATTGTTGATATAAAATTATTTAAATCTCAAATGAGAACTTGATACAAATTAATGAATTTTGGACATGCAATTGTTGTACAATTTCAATTCAAATTAAATTTAAAAATTTTGCAAAAGAAAATTTAACTTTGTTTTTATTTCCTTTTTTTAACTTCCCCTAATTTTTGAAAATCAAGGTTTCATCACATTTCTGGATAATTTGCAATGATGTCCGGTTGGGATGTGTGAATGTGTGTGTATGTATATCAGCAAAGAAGCGAATTGGTGGTCGAAAGATGTTGGGCCTTATTACAAGTGTCGTCTTTCGACTTCGACTATGACCATTTTGTACTAAGAAAAAAATGTGGCAATGTTCTTTAGTCTAGTACAAAATCGTCGTAGTCAAGTCGAAATACGACACAATAATTAGGCCCGTTGTCCCAGATTTTTCAAAAATGTTCACAAGTGTTGTTTTTTACAAATTGTAAAAAGTTCAAAATCTAATCATCACTTTACCTCAAAATGACACTTGGATTGCTGACAGTTTGGCTAAAATCGGGTAATTCGTTCGAAGGACATCGTTTACGAAAAATTTCAAAAAAACCATTTTTAGGGTTCCGTACACCAAAGGTGAAAAGGTGAAATGTTTTCGCTACGCTGTCCTTCTGTCTGTCCGTCACAGGCTATTTTCTCGAGAACCGTAAGAGCTACGAACCTGAAATTTTGATAGAGTATGTAGAACTTTGGCCGCTACAACAACTAATACATGAGAGTTAGAAATTTAAGAGTGTTCCAAAACGAGCAGCGAAAAATCTTAAAATCCCATGCAATATACATACAATTGTATTTGAAATTGAAATTTGTTAGGTTAGTGTATTTTAATAGAGCATACACTAAATACTAAAATTTAAAAAAAATCTAAAGTAAAGGGTGTTCTATCAGTTAATGTAATTTTGACTATGTAATTTTGATAACTTGCTGTATCTTGGAAACCTTAAAAGCCTCTTGAAATTTAAAAAAACGGTAAATCTAAAAAGTTCCAATATTATAAAATCGCCAATGCGCTATATTAAAAAAATTCTAAAACTAAAATAAATCGCAAGAAAACGGAAAAATCGCCAAAATTAAAAAACGCCAAAATTAAAAAAAAATCGCCAAAATTAAAAAAACGCCAAAATTAAACAAAAACGCCAAAAACCGAAAAAAATCGCCAAAACGAGAAAAAAGCGATAAAACTGAAAAAAACGCCAAAAACGCAAAACAACGCCATATTAAAAAAATGCTCAAAACCGAACGTAAGGAACACTTCGTGCGCGAGTCAAAGTCCCACTTTACTGGATTTATTTTCTAGTTTTCATCAAATCGATTTTAGGTATTCACTGCTTTTTATGCACTTAAAAATTGTGTCGGAGGCCGCAAGTTCGACCAGCGGGAAGTTTCAGGGATTTCCTGCAAGGTAAATTGATTCCCATGTTTTTTTTTATAAAAGAAGCAAGACTACCATGAGACTAACATGTTAGATTCCTTGGGAAATTGATAGTGTAGAGAAAAGATAGAGGGTGAAGTGAAAAGGCTTAATTATTTTACAGGCAGCGCCAGAAGCGCAAGCGGCATAAAATAGATGTACTAACTTTTTAAGATGTGTAGCAATTTCACATCGCCGATCAGGCATGGAACAGTGATGTACATTATTGTATGTACATATGTATGTATGTATATCATCAGTATAAATTGCAATCGGTACTGTTTACTGACTAGTCCCCATGCATGCCTTCATCACTTAAACACTCAAACAATAACAAACACACACAATAACGCCCTTATGCGCATCAGAAAAATTATGTTGAACCCTCGATCTCTGTCATGACATGTTTAAATAGTCAACAGCACTAACTATGATTTGCTTTTCAATTTTAATGCTAAATCTAGGTTAATTGTTTAATTTTTTTTAGTGCCTCTAACGTCCCTTTTCACAATGTATGGTTAAGACTTAACGTGAACTTTAACTGACAGTTCTTCATACAAAACTTGCAGTTAAAGTCTCTGTTATCTTTTAACCATACATTGTGAAAAGGTACGTTAATTGTCAGAATAAGTGATTTATGTCGTAGGAAAATTTTTCAAAATAGAACTTATTAGCATGTGTGATCATTAAAATGTCACTTTCATCGCCCGAACAAAAATAAAGAATATTATTTAAATGTTGGGATAAATTCTTTTTCGAATGAAAACTCTAATACTTAAAGGACTTCTTTATCAAATATGTTTGGAAATTATATGAATGTCTTTTAAGGCGCCATAATTGTTTTTTCCATATGAAAGAACAATTTTTGGTTTTTTTATTACTTTAGATTCAATAAATTCTTCATTTTAAATTTACGCTACACGTAGTTCGACAGTATAGGAGTGAAATAAGATGGTGCTTAAAACAACATGTTATTATAGCAAATCTTCAAAAGCAGTTGTTAAAAGCCATTTGATTTGTATGATGTTCTACCCCAGAGTTCAGGAAAAGGAATACATATTTCAAAGGTCCTAATTTTAATTGATTTAAACAAATTGGAACTTTATAAAAATAGTTAAGCTTTTCCCATAAATTATTTGCATAGAAACTGGAAACAGATTGAACGTTTAGGAAAAATTTAATTGAAACAGTCTTAATACATTTGCTGTGTAATTTTAATATTTTGCTTAACTTTATACCGCTAGATTAAAAAAAAAACTCTCCAGTTTTAATATCGAACAAAAGTTTTACCAAATGCTCCTCACTAGTAAAATGGATATAAATAAGTTTAAAAAAATTCTGTAAATTTATTATAAAAAGGTTTGACCTAAAAGTTTTGTTATGGTAAAATTGCTTGTACGTATGTAAGTATATTAAAAAAATTAAACTTTGCAAACAATAAAGGCAGGAATGTGCCAGTAATTATGTACGAATGTATGTAAATACTCGTATGTATGGATGTGTAGGGACTTATTTAGTTACGATACTTTTATTCAAAACATTGAGTGGATAAATAATTTATAGATCCCAGGCTAAAAAGTTTTCTCTTCATACGGAACTTTTTCAACTCTAATCAAATATTGTTAAGCTTAATTTAAATTTTGAAAATCGATTTTATTCCAAAAGGACATTAAAAACTTTTCACTCCTCCACTCGATTGCATTTTATATGTACGTATATGCAATATATTAAAAATAATATTAATTGAATTTTAAATTTTAACTGCCGTATTCATAAAAAATATTGTAGGTTTATTAAGCGCTTATTTGACGTATTTCTATGGGAAATTTGTCAAATAAACCTGTAATAAACCTGAAACATTTTTTGTGAATACGGCGGTAAGTGTTTTACGCATAATATAGAAAAAGCAGATTTGCAAACGATTACAGGTGAGTGTGTTACTATAGTCGTTTTTTCAAACATTTTAAAATGTGTTCTTAATAGTTAGTGTAAATAAATAAATTTTGATTAATTCAGTTTCACAGCTTTACTACACTCTATATATTTTATCTTCTCGTATTCTTTCTAAAAGTCATCATCCTTGCTAAACTAGGTTTTATCAATAGAATTTCGCTTTCATTAGTACAGGCAAATCTCGGTATAACGAATCTCGCTTTAACGAAAATCCGATATAACGAACGTCCAAATATTTCACATTAACAACCTTATATAGCGAATAATATCCTAATTTTATACTGGATATAACGAATGATAAAGAGAAAATCGCAAAATAAAAAACAAAAACTTGCTAGCATCATATTTCTAACATTTAGTTTTTCTTTATATAGCGACTGTTTTGATAAAGGTGTGCTCTGTATAACGAACGGCAGAAAAAATTATTAAACAAAATCTACAGCAGCATTTTTGCAAAAAAAAATTCTGGTACTGTTAGTTTGTATTTGGTAGTTTATTTAAAAAAAAATTGTATTGTATCATGTCTACAGTAATAAAAGTTAAAATAACACTTGATAAAAACTTTGCGATATAACGAATTTTTCAGTATAACGAGTGGGCCTAACATTATATCGTTCGTTATACCGGGACTCGCCTGTAATTTCTTTTGTATCTGTATCCTGCTAATCTCTGGCCAATCAATGAGCAATATAAAAAATACCAGTATCGTTTCATATTACAAAAAAAAATGCATCGAATACAACAGAGAACAAATACGATAAGTGAAAAGAAATCAATAAAAGTTTCTTCTATTGAACAAAAAACTGAAACACAAAGAAATTGAAATTACAAGGAACAAAAAGAGAAAAAAAAGTTTTTAAGTAGAAAATTTTTGAGGTTGTTCAAAGTAATTTCGTATACTCGTATGTATTATAAACTATGAAAGATTGAAAAATGCCTTTTCTTTTGTGTTTCCTTTCAATATTTCTCTTCTCTTGGTGTTCTATTGTTGGCAAACAATAAAATGTCTTGTGAGTGAGTGGGTTTTTTCGTTTTTTGTCTCGTCCTGAAAGGATAGAGGCAAATAAAATTTAGTTCAAATTTCTTAGTTTTTTTATAAATTTTAGTTTTATATCAAGCCACAACAAAAACTATTGAAAGTAGCTTGGTCAGCCAGACAGTGGACCAAACAAACCTCTCTCTCTCTCTACCTTCCATTACCGGTATTCTTTTATGGTTTTATGGCAATGTTTTCATCTACGAGCATAATATTTAACTCTAAAAATTACAAAAGATTTCGTTGTTATCGTACATATCTCTTGCCGTTATTGGGTTTGGATTTTAATGTCCAAGTAAAAAAGAAAACATTTAAAAGTATAAACAGGCTTTCGCAGAGTGAGTGCAAACTAAAAAAAAGTAAAAGAAAGAAAATAAATAAATAGACGCAGACATGGAGACGTCTGTTTGAATCGTAAATTTGAAAGCAAAAAAGCTTAAAATTTACCGCCTGTTTTTGTAACAAAAAATGTTTTTTTAGGAATTTGTATTGAGACAACAACAAAAAATAAATAAAAATTGTTTTTGATTTCAATGTAAATTCCCAAGCGAAAATTTTTATTTTATTTACGTAAACAGGCAGTGATTTTGTTATTTTTTTTTTTGTGTGGATTTAATAGAACTTTCACATAGAACATACAAAATGTGTCTGCAATCTTTTTATGTTTTATCATTCTAAACAGCTGTAAATAAAATAATAAAAGAAAAGCAGAAGCCTGTTGAAAAAATTAGATATTGTTTTTGAAACTCCTCTTAGGCGTTATTATTTGATTAAATTGTCACTTAATTATTCCAATCAATTTCAATAAATGTTGATACGATAAATCTAAAAAATTTACGTATTCTATTTCAATATAAAAAAGCAATACAATGGCGAAATTTTTAAACAGTGGGAACAACCATGTCAACGCTGAATAGCCAGCAGACGTTGTGATTGCCACGATCTTCATTGGACTATTTACTATTTAAAATTTATTAAATTTACCGAACACAATATGGCCTTAATTAATGACATACAATGAATATATAATTCTGTCGAAAAAAATAAGAAAAATTTACTTTTTACATTAAGCAAGTTACAAGAGTTAAGGGTTAGTTACCCGACTGTAATGTAAAGTAACTGCAACAGTAGGAAACAGCTTATCGTTATTGTTATATGAAAAGTAATGCAAATGGTTATAGAGATGTAATGTAACGTAACCTACTTTCATCAGCTGTTTCCAACGTTGCAGCTACTTTACATTACAGTCGGGTAACTGAGCCTTTAAACAAGAGTTTACAACGCGTTTGGCAAAGTTTAGCATTTTCCAACTATCACGCTTTCAATAGAAATAAGACACATACATATATGTACATAAATAATGTTAATAGCCACGTCTGACCATCGTCCGTCAATCGCCTGTGGCTATGCCAGTGACCGTGATGGATTATATGACCTTGGAGCAGGCAGTTTTTTAAATTAATTTTTTATTTTATTTTATGCATTGTTAAAAAAAGTTATGCTTTTTTTGCGCACATGTGCATATTCATGTACTTGTATACATATGTATCTCCATAGACTTACACACAAACACATCTTGGTCGAAATAAAATATGTATACGTATCCGTATCCGTTTTTTTGCGAGAAGAATTCGAAGGATTTTGTTGTGTTTACAAATATTTTATTTTATTTCTGTTGCGTGACAACCAGAAGTATGTTTTAGAAAATCTCAGCCATATTCGAGATATGTAGTTTTATTATCTTAATCTGAATTACTTACATATATAAATACATACATACTATGCATACATATCGCACACTAAATCATAAAGAGTCACAACTCAAAATGATCAAAGTGATTTTGCTTTTTTATAAACCAGATAATTGAACAAATCTCTAACTACCACAACAATTCCTTTTACAATACAGTCTTCTTGAAGAATGTAAAATACCTATATGCTTGTTTTTATGTTTCATAGTTCCGTCAATTGTACAGTATCAACAGTTGTTTGCCACTACTCAGCATCTGGAATTTTTTGAGTTGTGACTGTTTATGATTTAAGGCTCAATCAGACGTGACATAACCATAGCCATAGAAAACAGCCGTTCGAACCAAACTAATGGGCAACACTGTATTTGATTATACGTGACTCGCCATAACTCTCATCATAGAAACCAATTGAATTCTGGTTTGGTTATGGCTATGGCATTATGGCTATGTCACGTCTAATTTAAGCTTAAGTGTGCGATATGTACATATTCGTTCGTACATATGTATGAAAATTTGTGAACGTGTTTGCAAAATAACATTTCACATCAATTTGATAAATAAGTGAAAATTGTTTTGTCTCTCATTCGGTTTAGTGATCAATAAAAATCGTAACAAGCAGAAACATAAATGTTATGCAGAATTGTTTGTTATTCGCTAGTAATCCTATTGCTTAAATTGTTGTATTCTAAGTTCTTATATATGTATGTATGTATGTATGTATGTATGTATAATGAGTGTATGACATTTGTTACGCTTGACATTTGTTATCTTATGGGCGAGTATATGACAAAATGAATTATTTTTTTATACAAAAGGGATTGAGAATACTTTGTCCTGCTGATACATATGTAGTTGCAAGCAGATTTCTTGAAAACAAAACTTTAGACAACAGTGTTAAATATTGGTCTTAAAGATATGTACATATGTTGTATCTTGTCTCTCGGGTTACACAAGTATACACAAGCGTTACATATGTAGATATGTATGTGCATATCGCTTATTTACTTCAATAGTGTCATAACTCAAAAAAATGCGTTTTTTTTATGTATTTATACTAGATGACCGGAATTAAAGAAGGAGGAGAATAAAGTGTATCGTTGCCATTGAACTAAAGCTAACAGCTAATTTTTCCGCATCACGTGTAATTTCATATGATAAATGAAGCTTTAGTTCAATGGCGACGATGCACTTTGTTCTCCCCCTTCTTTTATACAATCGGTGAATTTTGTAGTACATTTGTAGGTTCATGAAAGAGTAAAATCGATTCAATCCCAAATGAATTTTATTCTATTAAATTCTCTTTTATGCGAATAAGAAGCCCTGAATAAGAGATGAAAATAAATGAGGATTTACAAAGTACAATGGTTACTAAATACACTAAATATATACATATGTATGTATGTATGTACATGTGTACGTACAACTAAATAAAGCTGATTGTAAAAAAGTTCCAATAAATCCTAATAACAGAAGATAAAAACTTTAAGCATGTCTATGCCAACACATCACAAAATGAAAATATGTAAAGGGAACAACAAAAACAACTTTGGTTGTAAAATACAAATAAAATAAATAAAAATGGCGACATGACTTTAGTGATTTTCCTTTTGTTAATAATAATAATAAAAAGAAACAATAAAAGAAAACTTACTGCAGAAAGTAAGACATTTAAATAGGAAATAAAAGATCAAAACGAACAATTTACACCCTGCAATTGTTTTCTGGCAACTTTTGCACAGGGTAGACTTTTCTTGAGAGTTTTATGTACGCTATCACAAGTTGATAAAGTCATTAAGATCCTCAAAGTAAGTGGACAATCGGAAAATCAAATCAATCGATTTTAAACACACACACACACACATATCGCACACTAACCCCCATTTTTTGACTTGGTAATCAAAGTGTAATTATTTTTAAGTTCTAATTAAATACGAAATTGTGTTTTTTGAGTGCATATTTAAATAATATGTAATTAAATACCCAACCTTGTGTAATTAAATACTACTTAAGTTTTATGAGCCTACTATATGTTTTATGCGTGTGTGTGTTTATTGAAAACATACACATGGACATCATGTGGTCGGGTTAAGAATAATTTCGTTTAAATTTCATAAATATATGATATATACAATACAAAGTTGCATATCATGGAATAAAGTAATAGAAAAATGCATTATGATGTCCGTTTGGTTTCATAAAATTAGTTTTTATGCAATTTTAATTTTCTACATGTTGATAACCTAACTTTTTTGTTTATGATAAACAGCTGTTCTTTAAAAATTTTGCAGTGCTGCCGTACTTTCAACGTACTTTAATAAGAACTTTAATTAACCACTGAAAAAATTAAATCGTATTTAATTACAAATTATTTTTAAATAAAAATTAGCTAATTACGTACTTAATTATTAAGTTAAAAACTATGGGTAAGTCATAAACAGTCACAACTCAAAAAAGTTCAGATTCTGAGTGGTTGCAAATAACTGTTGCTACTGCACAAATGATGCAAGTATGTAACAAAAAAAAAACAAGCATAACGCTATTTTATATTGTTCAAAAAGAATTTATTGCGGTCGTCAGAGATTTGTTCAATTAACTGTTTTGATATATATATCATTTTGAGTTGTGAATGTTTATGATTTAATGTGCGATATGTATACTTTTATTTTATTACATATTTCGAACATTTGTTGCTATCCGCAGGAGCAGTCACTCCAACAATTTGTGAAAGAATCGACAAAATGGCGCAACAATAACAATTGAGGCACTAACTCGAAAAGAATGTCAGAAAATCAGCTGAAATGAAAAATTGTCTACTCAGGCACCAGAGCACAGGGTATACCAGAGATGACACGAGACGGAAGAAAATTTGTGTTTTCGGATCTTTCGCTCACTCTGTCACTGCGTCTTCTTTAACCTTCTTTCGTGGTGGAATTTTGTAGCTTAATTTCAATTTATACTTTGTAACCTCATTCGCTTGACGATTTTTGTAAATAAATGATAAAAATTAATATTTTTTAATGAAAATGCTTCAAATGAAATATGCAATCATCTTAAAACAATTTTTAATTGCCTTTTTAATAGTTATAAGCTATTTCGCACTTTGTTTCTTAATTCAACACAACAAATTCTTTAATCTAATTTTGTAAAATTGTTTACTTGTTGTAATGTTTTTCGTTTAACACTTTGTGGTATTATTCGCTGAGTGATTTTTGTAAATAAAAGGTAAAAATTAAAATTTTTCAATGAAAATGCTTAAAGTTAAATCAGGAATCATTTGCAAACAAATGTTAATTACTTTTTAATACAAATAATCCTTTTCACATTCGGTTTCTTTAATTAAATGCAACAAATTCTTCAATTTAATTTTGTAAATGTGTATGTACGTATGTATGTATGTACACGTGTTTATTTCACAAAGTACACATTTTCTCTTGTTTGTTTTGATTTTTTTGGTAACATTTTAATAATAAATATACTGCAGTTGTCCCTTTCTCGCAGAATCTGCGCGACAAATGATTTTAGCTTTTTTCATAAGTCACTTTCTTCAACTCTGGTCTACTTTGTGACCAGAGTCGGCTAAAACGAGAAACAAAATATTAAATAACAAGTCGACTCAACTTTTTTTATATTTTACAAGAACAAGAAATATGTGAAACAATTTAAGTCTTACTAGTCTGATGATTTTATAATTCATTTTTAAAAATTTGGCCGAAGGGGGTCCACTCTGTAATTGGAAACGTAAGAGCAATCTTTCGAATATGTATATTATCTTTCGTTTTCAATAACAGAGGGGATCCCGTCCCAGGCTTTTTGATTTTTTTTTTCAGATACGTGACCACGATTTGCAAAATGTATTCGTTATTAATGTTGGCATGTTATTTGCTAATTTTATTATATTTTATTATTATTTTTATTTGTTTCATGATACATCATTTTCTCCCCTACATTATTAATATGTTTTTTCTTTTAATTTTTTTCTTTAACTTTGTTATTTATGAAATGTATTTGTACAACCAATTTCGTTTTTAGAAAGTTAAGTAAAAAAAATGTTGGCAGTAGATGCCTGAAATTTGTTTGACTGAAAACGTTACAGTAGTAATCCTTATTTCATGCATATTTCATACCGAAAAGCATATCGTCAGCTTATCATTGCTTTGCCACACCGATCATTCAAATCAAAATTAATTAGATAAGGATTATACACATACATATGTACATTCATAAGACACCCTCTTACTGGATTTAATCCCTAACGAAATTTTGAATTGTTTTGTACTCGTAATTTGGGAAGCCGTTTAGTATATCTTAAAATGATGCGATATTGGGTAAGTGTTTAGTTTAGTTTTGTTTTTATTAAGAACTTTACTGTACAACTAAAACTTTAGAATATGGCTGTGTTTTTAATTAAATAATAGTTATCCTTAAAAAAAAAAAAGTAATTTATACAAAATGCATATTGCGTCCAAGCTCGGTTTTGATCCACTGTACAAACATAAGTTGCCTGACTTTAATAAAACTTTACGTGGCCTTCAATATCGTTTCTCTAAACAATGATAAGCCGTCGATATACATACATACGTATGTACATATATGTATGCGTATGTATTTACATATATGTATACATACATATACACATAATATATTCTTCATATAATACAAAAATAAATGAGGAGGAAATTAATAACAATTATATTTTCCTATTAAATGTTATAATAAATATTCGAACGTGATTTAATAAATATCATTTCTTCCACAAGCATTCATAAATATGAATCAAATAGTCAAAATGGCTTATGTATACGAAAATGTCGAAAGAGACAAATAAATTCTCAAATAAATTCTAAAATACATATGTACATACATGTTATTAAGGACCAAATTTACTCTCATTAGTCAGTTAATTGTTAGTAAACTAAAATGATAACTATTGTTTAACTAATATTTCATATTGACAGTATATTTTTAACTAAAGTTCTTAATATGAGCAAAGAATGGTAGCCCATTATTGGCAGCTCTGATACAGCATATGGTTTTTGTTTACATTGTCCCGCTTGTCTAACTTTACCGTGCAATATATTGAATTAGTGCTGAAATTGGTTCGGGGAAACCAAAATATAATAGAAAATAAACAAAAAGAATATGTTAGAGCTAAATACAAAGAAGATGTTCGATAACGTATATGTGAAATGTGTTTAAAATGTTTCACAAAACAACAATACTAATAAAGTTTACAATGAATCAGCTGTTTTCTAACTATTTGTTAACCAATGACATTTGGATGTTTAACTAATGGTAAGCAAAAAGCTATGAATCAAATATTATTGGTTAAACTATTGCTCTTAGTTGACAAATGACTGTGGATTTGGGCCTAAGTTATCTAAAGAAGCAATCAATTACGTAGAAAATTTTAAAAATAAGAAAAAAGACTATTTGGATAGTGAACGGTTGGGCTGACTTAATTCAATACTCGAAAAAAAATATTTTGCATTTTCGTCTTCTTACTACATTCAGCAAAAAAAAATCAGAGTCTAACATTATATGCAAAAAAAAATTACAATGTGTGCTTGAAGTGTACATTAAAAGAAAATGTCCATAGAAAAACCGGCTTTACGTAACGGTTTCAAGCACACGTATTTTTTTTCATAACCCTTAAGTATTCGCATTGAAAATATAATCCAATGGGTCGAAAGTATGAAATGGATAAAAATTCGGACAAAAATCAATAATAGAAAAGTTACGTAATTGATCGCATGAAGTCACAACGACCGCTTTGATGCTTTAATTACAAATAACTTGCGTGTTCTTCATAGATATAGAAAGCTGCAAAAAGCGCGAGCGCATTAAAAAGCTCTCTGGTTTTTAGTTTTCAAAATCAACATTCAAATTAAGTCGCGTTGCCAGTTGCCAAAATGATATTACGTATGGCAACTGACTACTAATATCTATTAACTTTAGTTGCCAAATATTGTTCATATACGAGTATAATGTGTATGTATTGGGTTTACACTATCGCAATCATATTTCCCATAAGTTTTAGGCAACTGGAGAAAGTTTCGATACATAATACTAATTTTTACAAAGCAAATGAAGTTCGGTTGCCGTCCGTTTAATTTTTTTTCTTCACTTCATATACAGTAGAATCCCGATTATCCGAACACCGATTATCTGGATATCCGATTATCCGGACTCATCATTCTAAGCAAAAACTAAATTACACAGGTATTATGTAATTCATTATCTATCGTTATAGCTCGTTTTTGTACATCGTATTATGTAAACGACTAAAATTTAAATAAAAATTAGCAAATGACAAACATGACAAATTTAAATGTATGTTAATTTATTTTTTGATTTGATTTGATTTGAAATCGTTTGTCCTGGGGTCTAATCGTCGCTTTCGATAACGAGCTAATTTGATCACGTTTTATCAGTTTGAGAGCATTCGATATACCACCATACTATTACATTGTTCGATAGCGAATGACATAATCTCAAACTGAAAAACGAGATCGAATCAGCTCGTTATCATAAGCGACGATTAGACCCCTGATTTTCGATTATACGGAATACCCCTGGTTTTATATGATCCGAATAATCGGGACTCTACTGTAAATATTTTCATGACGGTATTTACTAATCGTAGTTAGTAAACCGTAAAACCTTTGAAATGGCGTTTGATTTCAATACACGTATTTTTTTTAAGAGAAACTGAAGATTGCTCCATAAAAATTATGAATTCATCGCAAGAACCGAAATCGTTGAACAATCTGTATAAAAATATTAAATTTTTAATATAAAAACAATTGTTTATGTAAACAATTCATTGTTCAGGAAAAAGTGAAAGGGGAAGAGCTAAGAAGTTTATTCAAACATTTACAGATTGAAAAATCAATAAACTTTTATACATACATACATACATATTTTTAACTTGTCTATTAGTCAGCAAGAAATAAACGAAAGTAAACATAAAATAATCTTTTATAAATGTCCCCATTTCCATTCATTCAATTGAGAATTTTACTTCCAGAAACAATTTCAAAAATAAAAACAAATTAAAATATTTTAATTTTTTTTTATTACGCAAACAAATCCAGCATCGCATCACCTCCGACTCTTTTAATATACTCGTAGTTTTATCTTTTGCGTTTTATTTCCCGTTTATCTCAAGGACGCTGTTTTTTTTTCAGATGAAAATGTGAGTTCCTGTTGTTTGCGAGCCTTAAAACAAAAACACTAACTGGAAATGTAGCCGAGGTTGTTGCTGTGGTTGTTGTTGTTCTTTTTTATTTATTTTTTTTTATTTGTTTTATGCTACTCACAAGCAGTTTTATATGTTTTTATTTGTTCTTTACTTTTGTTAAAATTAAATCGTTAAAAACCCGAAAATTTATTTATGAGCTTATGCAAAAAGTTCTTTAATTTAAAAGTTTATTTATATTCAAATGAAATTAAACATCCTAATTAAGTTTAAAAACATTATTTTATTTTCTATTTTTAATGTTTCATTAAATATTATTTGCGTATAAAAATTTTTTTATTTATTTTCTGTTTCGCTTTGTTTTGTACGTGTTTGGTTTATTAAAGAACTCGCTCGTGTGGTTGGTTACGCACTTCATAAAAGCTGAATATATTTTCATAATGGTTTTCCCATTTAAATGGCCGAAATAATTTTTCATCATTTATATTATAAAATTAGTCGTTTTAAATATAAACGAGCACTTATGTGAACTTGTTTTTATCTACATAAATATATGTATATACATACATACTTATGTATTTAAGCTGGATTCCAAGTATTACATCTTTTCGTCTTAATTATTTTATGATACATATGCGCCCACAATTATGAAAGTGGTAATGGGTGGGTGAATTCAGCTTTATTGTATCTTTTTTTAATTTCGACTCATGTATGTACATATGTACATACATATGTACATATATGAATTACATAATTATGGAGACATATTTTTTTATCTCGAATCATGGAAGTTCTTTGATAACATTTTTTTTTTTATTTCATATGTATCTTATGATATGTAGAATGTATAACTTACTGGTCGCAGCCCTTTTTCGACTTGAATTTTATACTCGTATACATATATAAATACATACATACATATGTACATGTAAATAGTAATTGTAATAACACACATCATTAACAAATGCGTGTGTTTTCAGGAATTACATTATTTTTGTATGACCAAAATGTACTTAGTAAACTTTTATGATTCAATATAAAAAACCAAACAAAAAAAAAAATAATAATGATCCTTATTTTGTAAAACGCAACGGACACTAGGTGTTAACAAATTTAATATGGAATGTATGAAATTAAATTTTAATTAAAAATAAGGGCCTTATTTTGTAAAACGCAAACGCTAAGCGTTGGCAAATTTTGTACACAGCAAATGTAAATTACAAAAACAAAACAAATACAAAATTTGTCAACGCCAAAATTAGGCCCTATGCTTTAAACAAAATTAATAAATATGTAAGTTAAAAAATAAAATAAAATAATAAAAATAAAATAGAATAAAATTAAATGAAATATAATAATATAAATTATGAATATAAGATCCAAAGTCATAAAAGTACAGTACAGAAGTAAGTTCCCATAAATATGTACTTTTACGTGAAAGTGGTTCTAATTTAAGTCCCGAAAGTAGAGTGATTCATTATTCTCTGTAGAAAAATAATTTATTTCAGGTAAAATTTTAAATTAATATTTTGAAGCTACAGAAACTTAATCTTTTTCCCAAATTAACTCTTGTTATGAGTATTTTATGCAAAATTTTTACATATGAATTATTTTATACCCTATTTCCACAAGTCAAGCAGGCGGCTCGCCTAATTTATATGCTTGTCATATAAATTTTCTACTCAATCCAACCGTCCTTGTTGTGGAAACAGGGGGTTAGTTTTATGTTTACACGATAGAAAAATGTTTGAAAATTCAAATGTTATTATAATGTAACTTATAAGAAATACCGAAGTGTATACATTTCTTTGACATAAAGTCTTTATTTTATTTTGTTTTTGTTAACAGTCTTACTTTAAACATACGAAGTTTTTTTTTCAAAATCTTTTGGTTTGAAGTTGTATAGACATTGCTTAAGCAAGAAAAAGCCAAGGAAATATTCCATATTATGTAACTTATTTATTTGTTTTATTCTTCCAATTACATCTTGGTATAACATACATATTTACTTTCAAAGAGTGTGTTAAACAAATAATATAATAATGGAGAAAGATTATCAATCACAAACAATAAACGCTCTTATTAAGTCAATCTAATTCTGATTTCAATTACCAGGGTTCTCAGTTATAGTGATTTCCCAAAAAGTTCGTTTTAATCCCCTGAGTATTTTTTTTTTTTCGTCATGAGTCAATTCGCTGCAGATTTCTTGGTCACAAAGTACTATTGTAAATTATATTTTTTCTTATGTATTTCTGTTCGTAGTTTTCATAAATTTATTTTGATAAATTACTAATTTTTTTATAAAATTAAAAATCTTGAGTATATAACACCTAATTCACACGAAGACTTTTATCAAGTCTATTTTTCGACGTCATTTTTGGTTTGATAGCGAACGGGGTAGAGAAGAAAGAGGGATAGAAAAAATGACTCGATTTCTGTTTTCTATGGTTTTTTTCATATTTTTCTTTACACTAATTTGTGTTCTTTTTGTTACGTTTTATTATTAATATTCTCATATAGGTGTGTTCTTCGAAGCAAAATTTTATTTAAAAAGTACCCTGTCGGTAATTTGGTTATTTAAGCTAACTATTTCCCAAATAGTACTGACTGACACTTGGATTACTTTCAATGTAATCAACTGAATATTTTAACATTGCGATGTCCTAGGCGGTAGTCAATTGTCTGCACTACTTTCAACTAACTTAAAGTTGATTATTTTGAATCACCTGGAAGTCAGTAAATTAAAAATTTTTTTGCGGGGTTCGAACATGTATCATCACACGTTGTGTACTCAACGCGCTACCACTTGGCTAAGGTACCATCTAAAATAACACCAACAAAATGTTAATATAAAACTGAAATGAGTTTCAAATTAGCTTAGAATAAATTTGTTGGCTCTCATCAAATTTGATTACGTACTCAACTTAAGAATTAGTTTTGTTAGTTTGTTCTGGATGACATTGCAGTTAGCTTTTAGTCAGTCTTAGAAAAGTTAATTATAAGTTAACTATTTTTGTAGTCAAGCAAAAATTCTCCGACAGAGTATGTAAATGTATGTATAAACAATAAAATCAATAAAAATGAAAATCAATAAAATAAAAATTAGACATGTAAAAATAATCATCGTATGAACGCAAAAAATTTTTGGTAGAAACTTCAAAAGGGAATAAAGAAAAATAGACGTCATAAATTTCATCGTCTGAATCCTGTGTAAGCATATGTATGTAAGTGTGATATTATTCTTATTTTAAAATGAATGTTTGATTCTAAAAGAATTAAAAAACGTTGTTTAAGCAAAATACTTTTTCGTGTTGAATTTGAAGTTATAACTTGTTTTTTTTATTATGGTACAATTGTTGTACACTTGTGTTTTTGACAAAACTTGGTTCTTTACACAGGTACATATAACGGAAAATTATAAAGTGTATAAAAAAAGCATTTGCTTTTTAATTAAAAATTTGTTTTAAAACCTAAAATATGTATGTGTTCTTTGTTTTATTAAAAACATATTTTTATAAAACATTATAAAACTTTTACTTTTGCTGGAATCAAAATAAGCGCGAATGGTAGCTTATCTAGGAATTGATATTTATAACAATGGTTTTAAGTGGATATGTGAACTTAATAGTGGATAGGTGAACTAAAGGAGCTGAAAATTGTTTCTTAAATAATTTTTTGTTATCCTGTAGTTCATTTTTGTCGATGATCAAACCCATGTACTTAAAAAAAAAATTGGAAGCAAACGCTATTTAAGGAGTTTAAGATCTAAAACTGGGAATGAGATAAAAAACAATAACCAGAAACACTATCAATTACTCAATTTTCCTAAACAAACACAAGCAATGTATTTATATATGAATGTTTTCATATTTATGTGATCAAATGTACGTATGTATGTATGTATGTATGTATGTATGTGATAAACAAATACTTTTATAGTCGATTGGATGAAAACATAAAAATGGTTATTATAATCAAATATTAGACAAATATTGATAAATGCAAACGATTCCAAAGATTGACTTTGACTGACAACGAATAAAATTGTTGCGAACAACCACCAACTGCGAAACATTTGAATGATACTTAACAAATATGTATATAATAGAGCAGCAATATATGTTACACCATACACTTTTCATACAACTCAATACACATGTTATCCATCATGCACACTTCCATATGGATGTATGTATGTATGTATATGTACAGTGGCTCACACTTAGCAAACCTTTGGTTGTCAATGAATGTAATTCAAAAGGCAAAATGAGGACAAAAATAGAAAACACATGTTGAGTAATGTCATTATTTGTTGAGCATTTTAATAAACTTTTTGGCTTATGTTTGTAATTTTGCAATTCTCAGTTACTCGTATCTCTGTATTGTGACCCAGCGGGAAAAATATTTCATTTCAGATTCCGTTATTGTTAAAACGGGACATGTCCTAAGAAAGTAATGAATTATTTTAAAGTACCCGTTGAATTAATTGTATAATTCATGCTTTTTAATGCATTACTTATTCATTAATAATTGATGACATAACTAATTCCAAAATATTAATGAAGGTAATGAATTATTTTGGTGTATTGCTATCGATCTTCTCCAATTAAATTTTTATAAAATTTACATATGTGTGTATAAAATGTTTATTTTAACTAAACTTCAGTGGCGTTGCGTAGAAACATAGACTGCGTCTTTAAATAAAAATTGCTCAGTATATCGGTGACATAAAGGTAACATGAAAGGCAGAAATAACGAATTTGTAGCAAATAATGTATAAGGAAAACACTAATACTTGTCGCAAGCATACACTATAAAATGTGGTAATCAATTTGTAATTATGTATTGTGTGTGACCAAACTACTTTCTTGCTTATAATGGAATGTATTTAGTATGACTTTGGAAAACAAAAAAGAAGGTAAAAAAATAAAATAAAAGTATAGTCTAACTAACTAGTAATAAACGAAGATTTTTACAGTAAAAAGTGGTCTTTATAAGCTACTAGGGTGCCTAAACACTTTCAGATTGTATTGCAATGTTCACAAAAGATGTTCAGCATTACCGAAGGTACAAATATTGTTATTGTCAGTTATTCTGAAAAAAGTAAAACAAAATGTTTCCTTCACTTTTGCAAAAAAAAAAGCAATGTGAGTCCGATCACAGGGGAGATGTGTAAATATCTAGTAATGAAATTTTTTTTTTATATTGGCTTGTGGTAACTAAAATAAGCTATAGAAATTTTTTACTCTGCTGTATTTAAAAATCTATGGAAAACTGCATCTATAGTAGTGGAATTATTACTTGTGGGGCTTTATGGAGAATTGCTCATATGCAAGTGGAAAACGTCAAATAAAAATTTTGATAAAGCTTGCGACTGTGAGTTTTGCAAAATTTGTATTAAAATCCCCACCCATAATAATTAGCATGAGATGGAGATTGTTACCCAATTGTCGTGCACCAGCTTCAGTGCAAGGCAACAGTACGTAATGAACATATGTTATAATATAATATTATAAATTCTTTATAAAGACTGCTATATATCTTTAAAACAAATATTTGACATTTTAAACGTTCTTTTATTTTAAAGTTTATATTTATTGTATTCATTTTATATTTTTCCACTTTTTAACAAAATTATCCCCACTGGCAACATTATTACACTTCACAAGCAATTTCTATTAAAATTAACATTGCTCCTGAAGGTATGCTTCAAAATTCAAAGTTCGTTGCAACCGAACTCCACTGTATATGCATATTGCCATATTGCGTGTCTAACCTCCCTTATGATTAACTGTAAAGAATTTGTGGTCAGGCCGGAAAAGTAAATTTGTTTCTATGATTATTTGAAAAGGCATTAATAGCTAAATATACATACATTTACATATGTATGTACATTGTACATGCATACATCTACATGCATATTTATATGACAGTGTGTGCAAATATTTATATAATAGCGAACTCAAATGTATCAATTGGAAAAGTATGTTTATAATATAATACACATATATGTACTTATAAACTTTATATGTACATCCCATTTGGCCACGTCCTTAAGACATCTATGACGACGGGCACAAGACAATGGTAAGTCGTAGAAGACATATTGAAGACAGCCCCATACAAATCGTCGACGAAATTTTCATACAAATGGCGCCGAGGTCACACAAGGCGAGATGGGCGACAATTTCGCTCAGATTGTCGTCAACACTGCTTTATTGAAGAAAAAACTTATATGACACTGTCGCTCAGATTGTCCTCAACAAAGTTTTATTGAAGACAAAATGTATGACACTATCGCTCAGATTGTCGTCAACACGGCTTTATTGAAAACAAAACGATGGATATTGTCGCTCAGATTATCCTCACCAAAGTTTTATTGAAGATGGATGATGATGGATATTGTCGCTCAGATAGTCATGAACGACGATTTCCTTTAAATTTTCGATTAGAAAACCTAATGAACAGGCGACAAGCCGTACATTAATTGTCGAAGACAATGTCGTCTGTGACGATTTGGCCAACTGGGATATGGATGTGTATTCTTATATTAGTGATATAAAATAACGTTTATTTCTCATATATGGATACATACACACACACGACTAGATACATTTGTATGTACATATGTATGTGTGTACTTATGAGTTAATCATAAAATAAAATAAAGATAAAATATCTTCCCACATTGCTAAATAAGTACATATGTATGTATGCATGTATGTATGTACATATACGTATGTATGTATGTATAGCATTGGAAATGGACGATATTCACACTTTTAGATTTTTGCTCAAAATCGAAAACGAAAAAATCTAAAAGTTTGAAATCGTAAATTTTTAAATTCGGATGCTAGAACACACACTATTAATTTTTATTTTCTAAATTTCAACTTAAACAGGCGTAGCATGTATTTTAACATCCTAACTCACAAGAAAACATGTGAAAACGATGTGAAAGCCAGAACACACACGATAATTTCAAAGCTTTGCAAATATTTTGTTTTGTTCTTGGGTTCCATTCATGCTGCATTATTTGATATTTGAGCAAGATTTACTTTGGCTTATGTTCGTGTGTATCTGTGAGCGGACGCACGAATATCTTCATTTCCTTTACCTAAAATGACTAAGATCCATTTGATGTTATTTTTGTACATGCATATGTATGGATAAGTCCATATGCGAAATAACCTTTTCAAAAAACTTAATTAAGAGTCAATAAATCTTTGCATAGAATTGAAAATTATGTAGACATGTGTATTTTAAAACTTCATATCGCACACTAAATCATAAACAGTCACATATCAACATGATGGAAACATTTTTTTTTTTAATAAACCAGTTCAGTGAACCAACCTGTTCTGTGACTGTTTATGATTTAGTGTGCGATATGTTTATAGAGAATTGAGAATAACGTGTAAAAATATAATCAATTTAAAAGTATCAAACAAAAATCTTTTTTTTAGAAGTTTCGATGGAATCGGACTTTGTACGAACCTTAGATGTTTTGAAGATGTCACTCTTCAAAGCCCTATTCTGAGACTTCATATCTTTAAAGTTCTGAGACTTCATATGTTCTAAATTGCCACTATCTGATTGAGATTTTCTAAATAAAACAAATAATTTAAACAATTTTTGATTAAGTTAAGAATAAAACAAAAACACTTATTCACACGTATTACGTATATTGAGTCGAATATTCATCTACGAGAATTTTGTCATTGAATAAAGAAAACTTATACAAGTTTTGTTTAATCAAATACAAAATTGTCGTAAACGAATATTCGACTCGACATACGCAACACGGGTGATTAGCTTAAGAATAAAACTTAAGCATTTTTTCTTGTTGATTTTTGTTCAATATCTGGTTTAATAAAAAGCCTTCTTACTTTAATGAACGGATCATGGTAAAATAATATAGGTAACCTCGAAGCGCCAGCTGATAGAATTTTTTATTTGCTTGCTTCGTGATATGATCTGCCAAATGTTGTTTATGTTTAACAAATACACGCGCTGTACTAATGCAAAAAATCTTTGACAAGACAAGAGAAAACCCAAATACATGTCTCTGGTTTTATCTTGGGTTTTTGACAGTTGTCACCACAATACAGCAATAAGAATCTATGTTAGGATACAGCTAAGCCCCTCAATAATCAATTTCAATTTATTTTAAATCAAAAATATTTTACTGAATACATAAAATAATAATTTGGGATTATTGGTGCATTAACAAATGTTAAACTTAAACTTAAATGCATGTTGTTTTATTTGTTGTACAATTGTTGTAGATTTAACGCAACAAGCGAAATAAAAGAAATTATGTTCTCACAAATACTTCTTTCTCCAGCCCACTAGAAATGTTTCACTGGTACCAATTGTGACAAGTTATAAAACACACGAGCAAACTTTTTTATACAATTTATTAAAAACTTGAATTATGTACAAACATATCTGTGGCAATAAATAATAATGGCTTAAGTTGACATAAGAGCTTTTTCATTTTATTACATAGTCTAATTCGCTTCTTCAAGATCTATCACTCAGCTAAATTTCAATAATAAAATGTCATTATCAATAAACCTATATGCATTTATATTTTAACTCAAGTCTTCTTGGAAAATAATACATAAGCTACTTAAGGTAGCTATGTATATCAATATTAAAATGTTTGAGCATTACAACTTCTATACACTTAAGTTCAATAACTAACAGCCCATTCAAATTATTACTTATAAACAAAACCCTTACATTTAACTAAGCTCTTAAAAAAACTGTCTTGTCTCAGGATTTCCGCATTTTCAATATAACCTAAAGCACTTATCTTGATTTACTATCAATAAAAATTATTTTGCCTTTCAATATAGTAGCTTAAGTTCAATTTAGTTTTTATTTTTCTGCCAATGGAATTTTTCATAACATCTTAACTGCAAAACAGCGAATATTAACTAATAAAAGGTGTTTTTTTTTTAATAAAATTAACAGTTTTGTTGTAAATAAATGTACATCTTTTTCGGTGGCTAAAAATTTTATATAAAAACCAAACACAATTTATTTTAGACAAAACCCTTAATATCTCAAAACAAGAAATTTCGACTTAAGCCATTATTATTTATTGCCACAGATATGTATGTATATATATATAAAAACATTGGCTCATATTCATAGTCAAAACAAAGTACACTTTAAGAGTTGAGAACCAGTATTTTGTATGGTAATATACTGGTTTTAAATTCTTAAAGTGTACTTTGTTTTGACTATGAATTTGCGCCAAAAGTCAAAAACATTTCTATGGAAATTTAAAAAAAATTGTTGTTTTGGCGGTGCATCCATCTATTTAAAAAACTTAAAGAATCATATTAGAGGCCATTTCGGTGTAGAACTTATTAAATCTATCAGTACAAGTTAAATGGAATATGCATAATGCTGCAGAATGACAAAAATATAGAACTGGGATAATAGAAACTAATTAGCCTAAATACCCAAGAAACTAAAAAATACTTACGAAATAACACTTGCAAACTGTTAAAGATCCCTGAGATCCCTTTGTTTCATTTTTTTAGTAACGCAAAAGACCAAAAGAAAACAACACAACCACATTTTTAAGCAAACCAAATTCTTTTTTGGTCTTTTAGCGAAAAGGAACTGAAAGAACGTTAAACATGTTGCTGTTTCCGGTTGGAACGTGTCGGACAGAAGAAAACTCATTAGCGGCAAATTATGCATTTTACAAAAAGAGAAACTTCATCAACAAACAAATCTTATAGAACCTTGTCCCCAAATATGTTTCTTATTTTCCTTATTACTCCTGTTTTATCCTTCGCATTCAAATAAAAATTTCCCATGTGATTAAGACAGCAAAATTTTAATAATAAAAAAAGTCTAAAAAGTGAATGAATGAAGCGTGACAACGACAATGACAACAACAAAACGAGGATGTCTTACGACCGTCCTTCCTGTGTCTTGACATTTCTACTTTCTTTTCGCATTTTTCTAATATAAAATTTAAAATCCAGAATAATTCACCTCCAAGGTGACCAAGACGAACAAATTCGACTTGTGTTATGCTCAAAAGGACAAAGAGATACAAATTAAATTAGATTGTCTTGACTTAAACAACAAACACAATAAAGGAACAATGTCTTCGTAATGAATACAAAAGAAATAAAAAGAAAATGAAGCAATTTATATCTATTAGAGAGAAAACTTTTTTCCTCATTCGCTTCAAACAAAAGTAATAATAATAAATAAATAACTTGAATTCACAAACTGTATCACGGCCGACGGGTCTAAAGGCTTTCAGTGTGTACAGGATTTGTTGAATGCCGACACGGTGACTGATTGCAGACTATTTTTAGTCAATTGGTGGAACGAGTAAATGTTTTACAAATAGGGTTTGGGATTCCCCGAGGCTCTTTATATTGAATTTGCGGAATTCCTAAGGCCGGGTTTACATCGGTGTGCCAAATGCCAAACAAGAGTAAAAAAAAGCGTAACCACTAATTACTAATGAAAAAATGTTTGATTCAGACATTTTTCTTGTGCAAATGACACACGAAAAATGCCAGATGTAAACTCAGCCTATTACTTTTGTTAATTAATCTAAAATGTAAAAGTTAATTTCGAACAAAAAGAATATATCGCTCATTTACTGTATCATAGTCATATCTCAAAAAGTTAGAGAAAAGTTGGAGTTAATAATACAAAAAATTTCGTTATATAATGTTTAATCTTATGTAAAAATTTGATACTTACGGCTTGTAATCGCACCTCTTGAGAAAAGAACATATTTCTATAATTTAATTCAGTTTTATGTAAATTGAAGACTTATAACTTATTTTCAGCAAACCAAGCTTTTTTTATTTATTACTGCTGTGCAATAAAGGAGCAATATGTAAGGGAATTACAACAAGTACTCAAAAAAAATATACATAAGTAAATAGTTTAAATTTTTGCAACTTCGTATAATCCTAATTGTAGCACAAACAATTTGTACGCTCAAACAACTATGACTTAAGCCGATTCCAACATACAAGAGCATCTCTACTTTGTGTATGCAAAAAACTAAACCACGCTCTAACTACAAATAAAAAGGCACATTCGTATTAAACTAATTGTCTCTTTCTCATACTCTCAGTCTGAGTACTAATAGTTATTCAGTAAAAAAAATAAATACAGTCATACTCGGAATATTTTTTCATCATTCGCCATTGTATACAATCATTTGTGTACATTAAATGGCATGGAAAATGTATGGCTTTGTATGTGACTGTTTGCCCTGCAAATAATATTGGACTACGTGGTCCAATCTACATGAAACAGACTAGTTACAACATGGTCCCATGTAATGCGCCAAGGACCATGACGTTTACGCACAAGCATTCAATGCTGTCGATATGTGTTCGTGTTTAAACGATTATGATCGTTCTTCTTAGACACTTACAAATTGTATGCTAGTTGTCTATAACTATTCCATATGGGGTAGTTTTGGGGGTGGTCTGATGTAGTGCGAATTTGGACCATGTGGTCCATCCCTAGGACATCGCAATGTTAAATCGACCATGTTTTATCCATACATTTGGAGTAGTTTTGTAATAGTCATAGTCTTTTATGGAGTAGTCCTTACATGCATGTATGGACTAGTCGCGTTATTTGCAGGGTGAAAACATGCTTTATGTGTGTGTGTATGTGTAAATAAAATAGCTCTCTATTACGCATATATGTTCGATTTAATATTCAGAATATTTTTATATTCACACAGTCTATAAATTTTAGTTGTTTTCGTTTGTGCCGGGTCAAAATTTTTTCAACAAATAAAATAATCACCCTTATCGTGAATAAAAAGCGAAACTTTTGTGAAAAATATGGCGAACAAAATTAGAGAATAGTATACTGATACAACAACAATACAAACATTGGCGATCACAATTTTAGGGAAAGGGAACACATTTCACGTGAACTTTGAACTTTCAACGTGAGGGTTAATGTGAACCACCAGTTTTTCTATTCAAATACAACCAGAAGAAACTACATTTTGCACAGAATGGTCATACCGCCGTTATTTATAATGGGGCGTCTGAATGACATTTAGACTTAGTACCAAAAGTTATATTCAAAGTCGTTGTTTTGCACTCTTGCGAGTTTTAGAAAAAAATATAAAACTTTTCTTTTGAAACTGGAAAATGGTCATATTTTTGGGTTACATTTATAATATTTTTGTTAAAAACTCAAAGTTTTTGCATGGTCCCAAAGAAATTTTTTGCATACACAGAGAAAACAGATTTGTTGTGATAACCGAATTTGTAGCCAATCGAGTTTTGTCGGTTCCAATAACTAACACATAATTCTGTTGTAATTAACGAATATAGCTTTTGCTTTTGTAAGCAAACACACATTTTTCATTAGCGATATGTGAATTTTTGCTCAAGCAACGTGTGGAAATATTACGACGTATCGGCCGGCGCTTTCACGGGTGCTTTCACCTTTCAAGCTGAAGATCTTCAAGTGTGCTTGAGGGCCTTAAATTAACAGAGTCCATACCGAGCGCGGTAATTGTTTACGAGAAAACTTGCTAAAATTCATCACACATTTCGTTGCTATTTTTATTTAACGAGTATCAAAATGAATACGAATTTAAAAAATGTTATTTGTTGTTGTCTAATAAGCAGCAACGAAATGCGTCTATTTATGCTTAAGCAACAAAAGACAAAATTTTTCCACTTGTTACAAAATACATAATAAAACTAAAGTAAATAGTATATGAAGAATTTTCCAAAGGTAACATACACACAACCAGTTATCGAGATCGGCTTGAATTCCACTATTGTTTTTAATGTTTTTATTAATAAAAATGTAAAACAAGTTATTTTTATTGGTTATTAGTACAAGCAATAAATTAAAAGGAGAGTAATAGCATTAAAATTGTTGCAAAATTAAATAACAAGTGGGCCGAAACCGCATGAAACCACAGGCCAAAAGCAACAACTAAAGGTATTTTAACTCACATGAATATTGATTGGCTGCCCGCCCCACACTTTTGCTCTATGAAATAATAGTGTTGCTGTTGCTGTTGCTGTTGCTGTTGCTCTCTGCACTTATTACTTACATACTTATTTCATTAAAATTAATGTTATTTTCTGATGGTTTAATGAGTTAAATGGATTTTCATTATTTAAGCAAAAAGCGAAAACACGCACGAACATGGCTTTCTTTGTATTTTATTGTAACACAAAAGGATTCAACGTGGGGCACAGTGACTCAACAACTTTTCATACCAGATATAATTCGGATGCCAAAGCAATTTCACAAAAGCATATAAGTATAGCATAGTATAGGTGCATCTGCCTTAAAATAAAAATTCGATTCTGGTGGAAACGAACCAAGTCGTTTATCATTATCATATAAGAAATATTTGTCCCAATGAAATTTTGATTCCAGTCCTGAACAAAATTTTAATGATCGTCATTAAATAGCATTTGAAAATGATACAAAGCACAAATTTCTATAAAAAGTTTAATGAAAATTTATTTTAAGCCATTTATTTTTAAATTTCGTTTAGAATTTATGCATGTATTTATTTAATTTGTTTGGAAAAATATTCGTATTCGTATTCAGTTGAATTTGGCGAATACGAATGCGAATACGAATGTCTAAAAATGGCCGAATATTCGGCAATTCGAATACGAATACAAATACGAATATTCGTGCATCACTAGTATGTATTATAGACCTGCGTAAATAGTCTTGAAATGTAACTACGTCTTGTTTTTTAAATGTATTCTCGTGGCTGCATTATACTAAACCAATAATAAATGCTGTCGTATTATAAGCAAAGCACGATAGATGCATTGGTGTTCGTGTATATGAGTGCTAACAAGCAATGTCGTGAAGACTTCTTGTTATGAACAAACAGTCAACAAAGTAGTGTTGACACGTGTATGCTTGTTATTTTTCATATTGTACGTTTGAGTGTGTGTGTAAGATGTAGATGGTAAGCTATTATGTGTTTAAGGGTGTTTTTTTTTAAGCAAGCGCACACAACTAATGTAAATGCATGTGAACGTTTGTTTGTGTGCAGAAAAATAGAAGAGCATACACACACCATGTGGATGTGTATGTACATGCATGACGCTTGTATACGCGCCCATGCGTAGAAAGAATCAAGCATCACAAATTTTTCAGTCACGAAGTATTTTCTTCTTTACTCCTATACTTGCAATAACTGAAACAAATTCTTGCAAACAGTGTTGCTTAGCGTTTGTTTTAGAAGACTTCGCTGTAGTAAAGCATTTGAAAAATCCCTCATGTCTTGAAAGTTCTTATAAATGGTCTTGTGCAGGACTTTAG
Source organism: Tachina lurida (assembly GCA_944452675.1). Taxonomy (NCBI): domain Eukaryota; kingdom Metazoa; phylum Arthropoda; class Insecta; order Diptera; family Tachinidae; genus Tachina; species Tachina lurida. The sequence continues at coordinate 148,395,954 of OX101756.1, read as the reverse complement.
TATGTATGTATGATTTGCCCAAGTAAAATTTCTCCACAAAAGTTGAACAAATTAAATTACACTTAAATGCCAACAAGTAAACATGAATGAAAAGCGGCTGTTGATACAAAGACACTTTAAATTATTTGGTTTTTATTTTTCTGTCTTGTCTTTGGATTTATCACTTTTACTTTTTTTTTAACTGTTTACACGAGTTTAATGCATTTTGAAGAGCAATTTTGAAGAAAATTTACCTTTTTAAATAGCGTTTTCTTCTTTTAAAACTTTTATTAGTTCAGTTAATAATTGTTTTCTACATGAGAAAAAATCTCTGCTTGTTCGCACATAAGCCCACTAACACATCGAGCAAATCATACATGAATGGGCAGCTTAAATCACGTCAGCAAAGTGATACGAGTATTTACATGAAATTATAATAATTTTATTTTGAAAACAAGTTTTTGTTTGTCATAGAAATTTAAATCACGGCCATAAAGTTCAGTAAGTCAAAAAGGTGTAAATTCAATGGGATTCAAAGTGTTTCAAGCTACATGATGTGTTTATTCACTACGCCTGCATAAATAAAGTGAATACGAGTATAACAAGGGGAAAACTGAAATCATCCCCTTAAAAATACTATTCATGATTAAGGGAATTATTTATGATTGGATTATTAAGGGAAATATAAGGGAGTGAATGTTTGTAAATTAAAAGTTTTTAGGCCACTGTGCAGTGTGACAAATTTGTATGCCAGCGTTCGTGAGCAATAAACACACATTATCACACACACACACACGCATACATCTGCATTCAAATGTAAATATTTATTGCCATTTTTACACAAAATGAAAGCAAAGCCCTACGAAGTGATTTATTGTACAAATTATGGGCTGTCTGTCCTTTTGGCCACTCAATACTTTCCTACATCAATGTAATTATGTATGTGCAGACATGTTTGCAACAATTAAATTAAATATTTCATAATATTCGATCAATACTTATACTAAATTTAATTAACCACAATACAAGTGCTCTTTTCACCAACCGACCGACCGACCGACCAAAATCTTCAACATAAAAATACTTTTAATTGAAAGGCCTACATACATAACTAAGCCTCCTACACTTTATCACCTCATACTCATATAAATAAAAACAAACGCTTTCCATTTCCTTACGGAAGAGCAAAAAAAATTTTTGTGATATCACAGGCAAAAACTGAACAACTTTCGATCTTTGACTGTAGTCGAAAGTACTGATCGAAAGAATTTTCATTTGGCATTACATATGACGAGCATTCGACAAAAAATGTCGTTATTGTGAATATCACAGCTTTAAGATTTTAAGAGGAAGAATCCCACAGACACTTGATCCTGCACAGCAAATTGAGAATGTTCTTCTATAAGTGAAACCTTTCGAATTGTTTCGTCCTTTCGACCTTAGATCTATATAAAACCGACAAAAATAGCTTATAATTTGTGTTTGGATACCTAAAAATACAAAACAATCGCTAAATACTTACGGCCCTATGTATAAGCAAAAATTGGAATGAAGTTAGCATAAGTGACGAAATCGAATTAGGTGTTAACGAGTTCCTCCATACAATTTGACATTAAAAATGGTCGCATTACCTAATTTTAACCCACCTGTAAGACCTAGCATGATTTTTAATGTGAAGTTTCATGGCAAAACTCTTTAAGGTCATGTTCAATTTTGCCACTTATGCTAACTTCATGCCAATTTTTGCTATACATAAGGCCGTTAGACTTTTAGGCCTTCATTTTGTAAAACGTAACGCTAAAGTACTACATCGAAAGCTAAATTCTGTCTGATGGACAATTCGTTGCTCAATGAAATTTTCGATGCTCATAATACTCGTATGAAATTAACATCACACTTTTGATGCTCGATAGCCACCGAAGAGCGAAAATCGAATTCAACTCATAATTAGTGTCTGATATTTTTCCTGACTTCACCGTTTACAATATCTAAGAGATACTCAAGTCTGCATTTCTATATTGCTCCAAACTATTTCTAGGCCAGCGGTGTTAAATAACATCATAAAACAAGTCTCATCGGCAAACAAAATTATATTCTGATTTTCGGGATCAACAGCAATTTCATTTTGAACCCATTCAAATGATCGTGAGACTTCAAGTATGTGGCAAAAAGGAAAAAGTGCTTTTGCTTAACCGCAAAAGGCAAATAAATCACTTTACATCCTTTACATATTTTTCGCTGTAGATATTAATCCAAAAATATTCAAAGTTAATTGAAATTTAAATAATTTTTCTGAGTGCAAAAAATGGCATAAGGAAAGCGAGTGAGAGGCGATATTGAAACTTAAAACTTAAGAGATTTGCTTGTTTGAAGACTTTAGTCCTAGCAAAAAAAGTTTAGTACTCTTTTATTTAACTTTTTTTTAATTATTTTTAGTTGCCAATCCATGATAATCGTATTTTCGATCATTTGTAATATAATACCAATTTTAATGAAAATATATTTTAAAATTCAAAAATAGACACTGTTATATACAGGGATGTTCTGAAAATCTAATTTTTCAAATCATATGTGACTGTAATGGAATGTAACTGCAACGGTAGAAAACAGCTGATCGACATTGTTATGTGAAAATACCAAAGTTGCCAAACGTAGAAAATTTCGATTCGAATCGAAACGCAGAAAAGGAGCCATTAATGGTCCTACAGACGTTTTTAAAATCATATACGATAAATTCCTTTCAGAATAGAAAGAAAAATTAAAAAAAAAGTGAAAAAAAAATAATTTTTATATGGTTTTTACTTTAAAACATGTTACTAATAACAGAAAATAATTATTTGTAATTATGATTGTTATTAAACTAATGAGACTTCAAATACGTTAAGCCCCCAACAGCTTTAAATATTTATTTTATTCATAATCCGCTTATAAAGTAAGAAAAATATCAAATTTACAAACGGAAAAACAAACACACACACACACACATTCACACACATCCTTGTTTATAGTCGCACAGTGTATTCTTACATCCATTGTCCTTGTATCTGCAAGCGACTGCAAAACAGCAGGAAAATGATGATGATTTTGAAAACCTGAAGTGAATAAATAGTACGAGTACTTTGAATATTCTTTTTTTTTTCAACAAAATTAAGAAATATGTAAATTTTATGTCATGATTGTTAATCAGTGGAGAACTTAAGCAATAGAGTGAGTCACATTGAATATTTTGAACATAAATAAAGTCCTTTTGCAAAATAAAAATTTGTCCCAAATTAATTAATAATTGTTGGTAGTGCTTGAATAGGTTAATATTAAATAATTTTCAGTTGAATGATAAAATATTCAAATTCACTTTAATGCTTTTAAATATTAAAGCTTATATGAATACTAAAATAACCAAATTAAGTTTGAAAGCCATTAGTGCGCATTTTCTTATGCAATTATTAGTTTGTTGTAAGAACTGGATAATAATATAGATTTTAAAATTACGTCTGCTTACATAAAATATTGATTGCATAAAATCACACCTAAAGAATTAATTTCCCAAATAAAACTGAAATATATATGTATGTATATCGCAGAAAATGTTTAAGCATTTTCGCAATTATTTCATTATGGAGTAACTTCAAAAATTGTTTAAATATACATACATACATACATACATATGTATTTTACTTTTTTGGGAACAATTTAGGGCCTAATTGCCAAAATCCCTTCACCAAAAAGCTATTTATGATGGTCAAAAGTTGGTCAAAAAACTGAAATTTGTGTTAATCAAAAAAAAATCGTGTTAGTCAAATTTGATCCTGAATAAATAATTAAAAAGCCTGCACAAAAAATCATAATTTAAAGTAAATGTTGGCTTTAATTAAGTTCGTTTAAGCTTTAAGTCATTAATATGTGCGGAACCAGGATCAATATTTTTTCTTTCAGTTTTCCGATCAAAAAAGCGTGTTCTTCAAAAGTTTTAATATTTTTTGTTTGTTGGGTTCCAGAGTGTGTGTGTGTGTGTGTGTGTGTGTACAAATTTTATTATTTTCTTTATTTTACTACAATAAATTATATGTGTCTTTAATTAAAAACCTTATGCTTATTTGAATTTTTATTTTTACACACGACTTGGTTGTTTATTGTACACAAGCATACATCAGCCCAAAGAGGATTCAAGCAAGAGACGTTTTGTATGTATCTCGCGTTCAGGAAAAAGCTTCCAGGAGAATCTGAATTTTTAATAAGCTTAAAATTGAGGATACGCTTTATTTTAGTTTAGCATAAATAAGAAAATGCTTATGCTGGGAAAACACATAATAAATAAAAGAAACAAACACACGCGCACATCCACATGAGAATTTCAAAATCTTTTTAAGAGGGTGATTCAATAATATGTGGTTTTTGGTAATAAGAAAGTAAATATTTTTGAAGGCGTGATCGAAACTTCTAGTCCGTTTCTATATTTCTCGCACCGTAAAAGTTCTTCTCATATGAAGTGTGAAACAAAAAATTTCATAGTTTCTCGATATGTGAGGGGAAAAAGTTTCAGCATTTGAATACCAAAAACACACATACTTCTTTTGTTTCTACTGGAATCTTTCCAGTAGTCGAGTGAGTAATGAATACAAAACGTCACAAAAAGGATATTTCATTAAAAGAAAACACGTAAATAATTAGGAAAAGAAAATTAGATTATGCAATACATATAGCTATATACTATGTACATATATTATATATCGTTACCTTAATATAGAAAGGCCCTAACTCATTATTTTTTTGAAATATAATTTTTTGCATTTTTCGATACATTAGATATTCTTTTATCGAAAATAGAAAAAACTCGACTTCAAAAAAATAATGAGTTAGGGATTTTCTGTATTAAGGTAACGATATGTATGTATATCTATATCAAAAAATGCGTTTTTGGAGGTAACAATGCAGAAAAATTCATTATATGTCGCACCATAACCGCCAAAAAAAGCTTAAGCGACATGTTTCTGAACTTCGTTTTTTTGACGAAAGTCGTTTTCACGACTTTCTTTTAAGCTTTTTTTGGCGGTTATGGAACGATGTACCATATTTATTCTTGTCTAAAATTTCATATAAAATGCTTACTTACTTACTTCTTGAGAAAAGAAAATATTTTGGAATTGTACATACATACATAATGTTATATACATACATATATTTGTATATATACATATGTATCTATGTATGTAAATTTAAAATTTAAAAGTTATTTTCTTGAAATATTAGATTTTTTTAGTTATGCCTCAGCGCAGCAGCGATATTTCGTTACATATCTTTTCAATTGGTTTAGGTTTCATAGTTCTACACACAAATTCAGAAATATATACATATGTACATACATATTCACCCTTATCGGGAATAAAAGGCGAACATTGTGAACAAAATTAGAGAATAGTATACTGACACAACAACAACGCAAACATTATGGAAAGGGAACACATTTCACGTGATTCCCGATAAGAGTGAATGTATATGTACATACATATATTTGTACAAATTTTGTTGATTCGCACCGATTTAAGCTGCGACTTGTTTTGGCATTTCTTGTGGGAAATCTTTCTCAAAATTTTGTCACAGAAACATTTTTTCTCACGTCCTTCCAAAAATTGCTGGACAAATATTTATATGACAGATAATTATCATTTCATGCGGGAAGTTTTATGATGCGAGAAATACGGAAACGGGCTATTGGTTCTTACGATTGGATTAGATAGAAAAAGAATTTTTAGCGACAAATCTTTAGAGAAATAAGGTTTTTGCCGACTGAAAAAAAAGGAGGAGGTTATCAATTCGTCTCTATTCTTTTTGGGTGGGTGTTACTTCATAGCTCGGTACATTTTAGACTGATTGTAATTTTTTTTTTTCTGAGAGGGTATAGCTTTTCATTACTCCCATTGTAAAAAAAGGACGGGGACACGGCCTCAACTTTTTTTATTTAGTTTTATGATATCCTACTTATTTGTTTGCTGCGAAACCTATAAAACATATTGGTCTCTCGTAACGACACAATTTTGAAGTTGAAAAAATGGGCGGAGCCACACCCAAAAAACTCAGTATATATTTAACATGCTTCTATTTCACCTATTTTTACGAAACTTGGCACACACCCTAAGCTCAAAAAAGCACAATCTTGCATTCAAAGTGAGGGGGCACGCCTATTAAATTTTAATATAATAATACGAAACTTCGCGCGCACCTTAAACTCTTGAAAACACAAAATCTTGCATTTAAAAAAAGGGGCGGAGGTACGCCCATTAAAATTTAATTTTATATCCCATACATTTTTTTCGATGTTTGCATTGAAGTCGTTTTTTTGCAGATTTATTTTATTAATACACATAATAACATAGATAAAATAGATAGATGAAATTCAAATTCTTTTATTTCTGCTGCCGAAAAAAGAAACCATCAAATGAGCAACCTTTTGTGTTGGAAAGCAGATTTTTTAATTTCTTTCTTCAGGGAAAATTGCAAGACTTCCAACGACTTTTAAATTAAAAATCACTTTCTGTGAATCTATAAAAGTTAAGTTGAAAATTTAAATAACTCTGCATTTCTAGTTAAATTTTTCAAAGGAATAAGTTTAAAAAAATATATTTTTGTACATACATACATATGTACATAATTATGTATAACAAAATAGAAAAAGAACGAAAAATACGAGGGTGTTCAAGCGTGGTTTTTATACGGTTTGGCACCAATGCTCCAGTGGTACTTACATATATAAAACAATTTTAAAATTAGAGTAATAAAACAATTGGAACTCCCTTAACATGTTTCTTCATTTTATGTAACCCACTTCACTTCTTAAGGGACTGTTAAAATCGAATTTTCCCTTCTACATATGTATTTCGATCATTTGAATAATTTTTACAAAAAAAAAAAAATATACTGCCGTATTCATAAAAAATATTTCTGTCTTATAAGAGGTTTGTTAAATAAAATTTATATGGAAATTTGATCAATAAACCTTTTATAAAACCAAAATAGTTTTTATGAATTAGGCTCTTATTATTTAAACAACAACAAATATAGAAAGGCTCTAACTCATTATTTTTTAAAAATCAAGATTTTTGCATTTTTCGATACATTAGATGTTCTTCTACCTATCTTCTATATTAAGGTAACGATATGTATTTCACTTCATTTTATTTATTTTTTTTTTTCTGTAGAAAGACTCCTAATGATTTTTTCATGAATTTACATAATATATGCAAGTATTTCCGCAGATTTCTTTATACAAAAATATATGTAGTTCCCCATATCGTCTATAATTGTGTCTATTTTTGTTGAAATATATTCAATGGATCACGAGCTGTAGGATAATTTTCAAATACACAACACAGTTTATAATAAGGTAATAAGGCATGTGATGTTATGATCCTTAGGCCATATAATCTATAGATATTACCCTATAAAATAATGAAAAACTTTTTTGCAAAAAATTTAGTTTCATCCCATTTGGGCAAAATTAGGTACAGGAAAAATGTGATATTTATTCTAAACGAAAATGGTTACATAAATTTTTCAGAAAAACGCCGCATTTAAAGGTTATGGTGCCGGCCGAAAGTGTTTATAGTGAGAATAGGTTCTTTTGGGTGAAAATTTGACTACTCATAAATAAATTAATAAGTAAATAAGTATGTAAATATGTACACACGGAAATGTGTATGAATACAATCTTCGCTTTAAATGTCGAAATTTTAATCGTAAAAATAAACAATTCAATTCAAATTATACTTAAATTCGCACATAATTGGTCAGTTTTTTTCTTCCTTTTTATTTTTGCAAACTAAAATCAATCAATTAAAGTATTTAAGTGACAGTTTCTAAGCGCAAAATTATCAATTATTCAGTTGTTCGTTCGCTTTTATTACCTTGTCACATTTTTTTCTTTTTGGAAATTTATTTATTCAAAAATCAGGCAATCACATCATCTGCAGCCGGGCAGGCAGGCTTTCATGAAATAAGGGAATTATAAAGGACAAATTTTATCAATCACAATAATCTTTATGTTTGTCATAATATGTTGAAATAGTAAATAGGAATCTCATTTGTTAATAGATGTGCAGTTTGCAACCAAACTCATGCTTTTCATTTGCACTGCAGTGTGTTTGTCCTATGAAAGCATTTAAATTTTGTATTTTTAATTTCTTTTTGTGTTTGAAAACATTATTTTCACTACACTGCACAAGCCATGCATGTTGCACCCATTTCTACTCTAGAAACTATGCAGCGACACACATTTTCATTCATGTTCATGTGTACTTTATGCTAGGAACACAACTGGGACGAACGACGAATTTTTCGGTGCGAACTTTCGTCATAAAAAATATAACACACGTGTGCATATGAAAATGAACACAACACCGCCGTACAACGAAATTCGTCGTGCGTGACGAATTCTGAGATAGGTTTATTTCTAATTTGTACGCCGACGAACGACGAAAAAACAATTTTCTCTCTCTCACTCTCTGTCTTTGTACACAAAACAACCAACTTTATCAAATATAAGAGAGGAATTTGCTGCGTAAATTCGTCGTTGTTGTGCTTCATACGACGAATTTACGCAGCGAACTCTTATCGACGAATTCGTCGACGTGGACGAAATTCGTCGTTCGTCCCAATTGTGTTCCTAGCATTAACCTTCGTATGTGTGTGTGTGTGTGTGTGTGTGGTGTGTGGTGTGTGGTGTGTGGTGTGTGTGTACGTAACTCTCTCAAATTTATTTAAAGTTTTTCCATTTTTAACAAAAATTTCATAAAAACAGAAGCTGCATGATGCACATCATTACAAGATTTCCGCACACTCGAAATGACAAAGCGGCGGAAGTTTTATTTATATTTAACCAACTTTTTGCCAAACTCAACAGTCAAAGGGCATTTTAACGTAATGAATAAATAAGTGAACGAATGAATGAACGAACGAATAAATGCATGAATGTGAATTTCCATTTAGACCAAATGAAATTATGTTTTTTTTTTTTACTACATCACATTTTGCAATTGTTGTGCCCCACATTTAATTTTTTATAAAAAATACATAGCTGCAACCGAATATTTAATATTTATTTATTTTTTTAATTATTTTTGCATCTGCTGATTAAATATAAGTATTAATTTCTTTCATGTAATAAGTTGTATTCTTGCTGCATCTGAAAGATGTCAGTTACATATCATCATTATGAAAAACTATACATTCGGGAGCATGTAGAGTTTTAGATCAAGTAATTCAATTCTACCAAAACACAACAATGAAAATAATAAATTCAGTAAAGTGCGACTTTGACTCGCGCACGAAGGGTTCCTTACGTTGGACTTTTAGTATTTTTTAATACATCGTTTTCTTAAGTTTTTGACGTTTTTTCAGCTGAAATAATTTTTTTTGGTTTATTTTTCTTTTTTTAGCGATTTTTTTCATTTTTGCGATTTATTTTTCATTTTGACGATTTTTTTCATTTTGTGCGATTTTTCCGGTTTTTCGGGATTTATTTTCGTTTTGGAATTTTTTTTTAATTTGATCCTGTGGTTTGACGATTTTATAATTTTGGGATTTTTTTGTTTTACCGTTTTGAAAAATTTCAAGAAGTTTGCTCTTAGGGTTTCCAAGCAAGTTGTCAAAATTACATAGTCAAAATTACATTAACTGATGGTACACCCTTTAATTAAATTTTCTTTAAATTTTAGTGTTAATTGTTGTAGTCTGTATAAAAATACACTAACCTTACAGAATTCAAGTGTATATACATACAATGGTACTAGGGTTTGGGAAACGGGAATTCCCGGGCGGGAAATCCCGGGAAATGTCTGTCTAATATTCCCGGGAAATTTTTGAGATTTTCCCGGGAAAACGGGAAATTAAAAGTGCATGTTATTTCATAAATATATAGAATTTATAATCCAATTTTACTTTAATATAAAAACTTATTATTTTTTTATATATTACAAAAGTTCGTTTGAATGATTGTATGACTAAATTTACACGAATGTTGACACGTTTTTCATTGTCTGTTTAAACACTTACATATACCTTGTTCGAAGGAAATTTTTTAATCTTAAAATTTAAATTGAGTTTCTGTTTTAAATGTAACTGTAAGAAAGAAAGAAATCTTTCGACTCCGATGAACAAGAAGTAAAATGTCCTTGTTCGAAGGAAATTTTTTAATCTTAAAATTTAAATTGAGTTTTTGTTTTAAATGTAACTGTAAGAAAGAAAGAATTCTTTCGACTCCGATGAACAAGCACTAAAATGTCCATGTTTTTTTAATATAAAATAAAAATGTGAGCTGTTCAAATCTAGTCTGAAATTTCATAAAAATTCCATTAAATTGAGGTCATACCATATCTCCTAAAAAAAGTGGAATAAATTGTATAAGTACCAATGATTGCAATGATATAATCGTTTCCTAAAGTAAATAATTCGATGCTAAGCGAACTTGAAGTCATTTTTCGCCGAATTAGGGAACAAATTTTGAAAAGTGTAGTGAAAATTTTAAGCTGTAAGAACTCTGAGTTGACGAAACTTAAATTGATTACAAGTAGACGCTATTATGGAAACCCTGCAGAAAATATTTTAGGAGAAATAAAATGAAAGACACTTAGACATACTGTGGCTCAGGGTATTCAAAATTCGGCGCAGCGCAGTAGGGTACTGTAACCTGCTTGTACTTAACGATAAGAAACCGCCTGGAACTTTTTCAAAAAGAATGAGAAACAAGCAAGGCAAATTCTTATTAAAATGAAAGTAGGTCTTATTAGAAAATTGTCTACTAATTGTGGTAACAGTCGTCAATTGGTTGTTATATGATCTTTTGCTGTGTAATAACTTTATTCCATTTGCTTAAATTCAATTAAAAATTCTTAAAAATTTGTCTTAGAACTGCTTTTTTATTAACTTTTATTTCAAAAGAATGCTTACATTAATAAAACAATCGAAATTTCACCAACTTTCGTTTAATAAATGTATTTAATTTAGAAAATTAGCTTTTGATTTTTTAATTCCCGTTTCCCGGGAAGTGCAAAAGTCCGGGAAATCCCAAACCCTAAATGGTACTCGTATATATATTACATGGGATTTTAACATTTTTCGTTGCTCGTTTTGGAACACCCTTTAATTTCCAACTCTGTAGCGGCCAAAGGTCTACACACTGTGTCCAAATCTTAGGCCCGTAGCTCTTACGGTTCTCGAGAAAATACCCTGTGACAGACGGACGGACAGATGGACAGCGTAGCGAAAACAATAGGGTTTCTTTTCACCTTTGGTGTACGAAAAAAAAGAGGAAATCTTCCGACCCATCGTTCGATTTGTAATATTCTTCTTTTAACGAAATATAGAATGGAGCTTTACAACAGCCATAGAATATTTATTATCTCGTTGAAGTGCTTAGGACAAGGTCGTTTATAGAGATCTTATAGAGATCGTTTTAGCAGAGATCTATTACAGCAATCGTATTTAGGATTCCGTCCGACTTCCAGTTCGACTGTATATCCATCCGTCCATTGTCTGAATGAAAAAGTAACTTTGTTTGTTTGTTACGCTTTATCGGCTAGACGGTTGGACCGATGAAATTTAAAACATATGTAGATAGATCTGCGTCGAAAAGGACACATTGGCTATATTCATACATATTTCTTTAAAAATACCTATTTTGAAAACTAGGACCAAGAAGAGCAGGAGGCAATGTCTGCCCTCCAAAAATGTGCAACCGATTTTTATTAAATTCATAACATAGATACATCTGGATCTTAAGAGATAAACAAACCCCCTTATGCAAAAATATAGTTTACTTGAGCTTTAAAGTTCATAGTAGTTACCAACCACTTTGAGGCTAACATTGCTTTGATAAGAAATTGTATTCAAAAGACAATTTTAATTATTTTCTGATTTAATAATAAATAGTGGTAACACCACCGTGTTCAACAACCACTTCACAGCTTATGATGTACAACATCGAATACAATTTCATTCGAGTATTCAAATAATTTTTTATTTTATTAAATAAATTTTTATTATCTATTTTAAAAAATAGAACGTTTTAGAGCTGTTTCGAACAAATGATTAAATTTTCAACGCTTTTTTTTTTTTGCATAACATCTAAGAGAAATATCATATTAAACAATTTTTAATATTAGTAATCTCTTACACTGTAATTTTGTATAATAAAAAAATTACTCTATTTGAGTTTTTTTTAATTTTAACTTGAGGTCAATTTCAATATGAGTATCGGTATCGGCTCGGCATAACGGCGTATCGTTACATCCCTAATATTAAGTACCAAACAGTATAAAATGCGATTTTTGGTTCGCAAAAATTTTGGTTTAAAAAAATTATATAAACATTATTTTCTTGACCTCACCTCCCCCCTGTTGAATTTCATGTGGTTGTATTGTTTCCAAATACTTCTTCATCAAATTGTTTGTATGTCGCGTATATGCGAGTATGTATGTATGGCTTTCACTTTAATATTCCTAATCAAAACTATCATATTAGTTTTTTGATTAAAGAGTATAATCGGTTTCATAATCGACATTTTAATCCTTGTAAGTATTTCAATTGAAAAGTTTTTGATTAGTTTGAAATTAGAAGCTCTTATGTACTTGCAACTGAAATCATACGCAGGCATTTGATTTACTACTTCATTTTCCATTGTTTCTTCTTTTTATTTTTAAAGCCATCGAGTGTAATTTTTAGAGCAACAATATTTCGAACAACTTTTAGTTTTTTCCATTTTTCTTTTTTTTACGAAAAGCAAGCAATGAAATAACGCAACATTTAACAATAAAATTGCAAAATAATACTCAATTGAAGATGGAAAATAGTTGAAATATTTCATGCATTTGAAGCTCAATTTACTAGAATAAATGTTAAGAGTTAAATAATGTCCTTGGTAGCACGGATGACGGACAAAATGTTGCTGCATTCCTTTTATTCGTTTATTTATTTTTTTTTATTTATTTTGATGTCATCGCAACCAAATGAGTTGCACAGGAGAAAAAATCAAGGAAAAGCTGCACAAGTGAGAGTGGTTCGGAATCGGGAACATTGCTGCAACAGTGCTAATAAAGTGGTATTGGAAATTGTTGTGTTGTTGTTGCTGTTGTTGTTTACACTAGCAACATCAGAAACGTCAGTTGTAAATGCCAACAACCATGTTATTTTTATTTTTATTATTATTATTGTTGTTGAACATGTTCTTGGTATTAACATGCATACATACACATTTTTGTATGCACCCTGTAGGAAGCTTTGGGGCTAAGTGTATCCAAGTCACCACTTTTTGGCTCTTGGCGGCAAACAAAATACTACCTAGGCTGAGTTTACATCTGGCATTTGTTGTGTGTCATTTGCCCAAAAAAGCGTAACCAACTAATTACTAATGAAAAAGTTTTTGATTCAGACATGTATTTATTGATTTAAACAGTTTCCATTCATGATGGATTCTATAAAATTGTCTATTAGTTACGTATGGAACTATTTAACTTAATAAATACATGTCTGAATGAAACAGTTCTTCATTAGTAATTATTGGTTACGCTTTTTTTACGCTTGTGTGGCATTTGGTACACCGATGTAAACCCGGCCCTAGTCAACAGTACAAACGTCAGTATTATATTTTTAAGGCAGTGTCTGGAGTATAATTCGTCAGTATTAGTGGTGACAAAGTCAATAGTGAATCAGTTCTGTTTTACTATTGAAATTTCCCACAGGTCTAAGTGTGCATATACATATGTACGTACATATATATGTATGGTATTTTATCCTTTTTATATTGTTTTATAAATATGTATGTATCTATGTATGTATTTATGTATATATTTTGTAAGCATTTGTAACAAGTGATGTTATAGTGGACATCAATAAAAATGTTGCCATTCTATACGCAAGAGTCACATATGGCTCGAGTGTGATAAGAATAGAAGATACTCGTTCGTAGCACGAAAACAACTTCATCACTAAGTTTTTTTGTTGCAATTCTAGTTATTTTTTGGACTTTTTTTAACATTTTTCCCTTCCGAAATTAGAACAAATAAAACATGTGTAGAGAAAAACCAAATGGATAATAAATTGCTGTAGATTTCATTTCATTCAAGTGTAATTTATTTCTCTTTTTTCCATTTGGATAAAATTCTAAAAAATAAAACATTTACATATTTACATACATATGTATATGTATATTTTTATTAAGGGTTAGATAGTTTGGAAATGAAAAGCTTAATCATGTTTTAAGATTAAACAACATTTGGATATCAAACAGACAAAGTATGTTTAAGCCTTTTAACAACCTTTCAATTTCAATATTTACGTATTCAATAAAATCAAAAGGATTTGCTAAATACAAAACGGGCCGAAAACACAAGCGTTAAATTTATTGTGCCTTAAAGTGTGCAATAAATTGCTTCTATAATTACATTCATCATCGTAGCCAACAACAACAACAAAAGGACTTTCCGAAGCCAACAAAAATTTTATACAAAAACCATCGAGTTGCTCGGTCTATTTTTAATCAACATCGCACAAATGGCCATAAAATTCCAACCGAAAATGGCCAAAAAAGAATGATAACTGAAATTAAAACGAGGAAATGGCAACAGACGTTTATTAACAACATGAATTGAGAGAGTAGATATGGTCACGAAAATTTTGAACGGATGCCAAAAAGAACATTTATTACCCTTGTCGAATACCGGTTTTATTGCTTGTCATACAATTATTTGCATTTGCTTAAGAAAAAATAGTAAAACTAAAACGGCCAGGAGGACGGTTTTGCAATACATACGATACTCGCGTACTCGTACAACAAAAGGTTCACAAATATACATTTACCTTTGTGTGGACTGGCAGAAAACAACAGAGATTTAAGAGAGGCCATTGACCTTTTAATACCATAAAGTCGAAAGGATAAAACATAAGAGTTTGTTGTGGTAGAGGGGGGGGGGGGGGGGGGGCGGGGGTGATGCAGCAGTTTTGTTTTACATGCAACACAATACAGTTACTATGTATGTAATCTATATTTGTACATGTGTATGTAGGTTTTATATTTAAAAAAAAAGTATTTGCATGAAAAAGTAGACGCGAAAAAGTCCAACTCCAACAGCAAAAAGAAAATCGCGCAAAAACAATGGCAAGTAACAGTTGAATTATGTAAAAAGAAAACAACAGCTGCAGGCATAAAATTTGGCTAAAAGCCAAAGTCGTGTAATTAAACGTTGTCATAAAAAGCCATCACAATCATCATTATTATGATGATCACCATCATTAACGTCATCCAACACACACGACCAAACCAAACAAAATCGGGATAGAAAAACAATCAGCAACACCAGCAGCAGCAGTACTGTTTTGACAAATCCTCTGCAAAACAAACCGCTAAAACGACAAGAAAAAAGTTAAGCAATAAAACTTTAATTTAATAAAAATCCATGCACTGCATACCGGACAGAAAGTTGTGTGTAGCCTAACAGAGATGACATTTTATTATGTCCATTCGAAGTATTTTTTTTTGCGGATCGAGTTGAGTTCAACTAATAAGATAAAATAGCTTCAAAATGAAGAACATATCGATCGCTTCTTTATTGAAACACAGGCAATGTTTGTTAAAATTACATTTAAAAGCCTTGTACACTCACCTCTTGACAAAAGTAAATAATATTTTTATGTCTTCATTGAATTGTATTGAAATCTTACTTTCTTCGAAAATAGAGTTTTTGCTTTAGGACTCTGTTGCAATAGTGGAGTGATATTTCCCACAGGCAGGCTTCGTTCGGGTTTGCCTCACTTTGCTTATCAATAATTAGTGTGATTTTTTTTATATTGTATAAGAAATTTCACCTCCCCCACCCCCCCACCCTGCTCACAATTCGCTTCATCTGAATGACTGCAATAATAAGAACAAAGCATTTTTACAAATATTATTGTTTGCTAACGTGCACAGCTTGAATGTCCTTCTTCATGGCCTCTAAATAAATTCAAACGTATGCAAACATTTGTGGAATTCGCAATAAGCATTTTTAATCATATTACTTTCAAATGCATTTAATATATTATTCTGGTTTACTACTAATGTGGTAGGGAGCAATTATAATAAAATGCCCATAAATACGCGCATATTCGTTTATTTATTATTTATTTTTTATAATATTATTTTGCATTGTTTTATTGTTTTAATTTGTTTACGCCAGCAAAAACCACAATTATTTACAATTTATGATATTAATATAAAGAAATGGCCTGTAATTTATTTATTTGAACACCGAAATGTTTAAATCAAATAAAGTAATTATTACAAAAAAAATTAAATAACGCTTGAACTGTAGTGCAGGATGCATGTTGCATATATCCTGCAATTAAGGATGATGGGTCGGTTTCAATGTCGACACCAAAAATGGTATTAATAAATAAATATATTTATTCTTTTTTTTCATCTCGTGTGTAATTATAATTGTTGCAAAATTGATTTTAATCAAACAAATTGATTTATTGAAACGAAATGAAAAACTTATCAGCTTTTATACATTTTCATTTATTTAGTGAAGCTACACTTTGACTTTACTGAATGATGTGAAATTTGTCATATTTTATTCTAAGAGAAAATGACAAGGATGATTCAAGCACTCAAGTTACGATTTATAAAGTTATCTCTCATTGAATCTACCTGAAGTTTATCCAATGTTTTAAAAATCGTTCAAAATAATTCAAAATACGCTAAAATAATAAAGGAATTCATGATGACATTTTAAATATCGCGCCAAAACTGCAAAAAAAAACTTAAGCGACATAATTTTCAAACTTCATTTTTTGACTAAAATCAGTTATTTGCGATAGTAAATAATAAGTTTTCGTAAAAAAACCAAGTTCAAAAAAATATGTCGGTTAAACCTTTTTTGTGGTTATGGCTCGATATGCCAACATTGGACTATCTAAATATTTTTGTTGTATTAATTTAATTTTATATTTTTTTGATGCATGTTGTTTTATATAATATATAAGTAAATAATAAATTATTCTTTTATAATGAAATTCAATTGCAGAATTCACAAAAAGTGATTAATTTTTCGACTTCCGTTTACTTTTTTAATTGTTGTACACATCTGATTAGTTTCATTAACCGTATTAAAAGTGACAAACTTTTTGGGACTTTTTTTTATTTAAATTATTAACCCCCGACCAAAAAAAGGGGTGTTATAAGTTTGTATCTGTGTGTCTGTCCGTGTCCACGTACAGACCAAAGGGCTGGACCGATTTTGATTTAGTTTTTTCTGTTTGAAAGGTGACTTGATCGAGAGGGTTCTTAGCTATGTTTGAAGAAAATCGGTCCAGCCACTTAGAAAATATGACATCTTTTTTAGATATATCGAGGGTTTTTAAAATTTTTAATTTTTTTTATTTTATTATATTTAATTTACACACAAAAACCAAATTTTTTTGCTAACCAATTTGAATGCTATGACATATTTTAAGATGATATTGTGAACGGCCTTTATGAACAAAAATATCCATTCCTTGTTATTTACTTTTTCATCACATCTGTCATGGATGTAAGAGCCAGAGATTTTCCACAGAGATTTACCACAGGATGTCTTGAACTACATACAAACATTAATAAATAAAAAAGTTGTCATTTATAATAAGAAAAAGATTTGAATTAAAGAATTGAATTAAAAATAGTGAAACTGAAGACTCATGGTAATACAAATAAGTTCATTTAATGATTTTTACAAAATATCGTGGACCAAAGATTGTTCAAGGTGAGCAAAACAAGTAAACACGAAAATATATACACTGCACTTCAATAAATATAAAATTATAAATCTGATGTCTACAGACAACTAAAAGAATAGTTACTTAGGTAGAATGATGTAGTAATTTTTAAAGTGAATGTTTTAATAAAATTACTCAGCCAAATGTGGTTCTCGTAACACGAATTGTGTTTACCTACTTTCTAGTATAGTGGCGTGTCTCATTTATTATTATTACCTTGTTTTAAATTTTAAAAACAATCATTGCATCCATTTTTATACTATTTCATATTTAAAAGTTCGTTGGGTACGAAGCTGATAAGTACAAATACTTTTAATGATACGACAACGTCACTTATCCTAAAGTAAATACAACTTGTTTTAGGACAAAACCCCATCAGTAAATTGTGATATTTCAACAGAAAAATTAAGACATTTTCTGCCATCAGATTTCTGCAAAATCGTATTGAGCTCACTTGACGGCTTATTATGTGATGTCATAGAAGCAAGTGCAACAAATGTGAAGAAACATATTCATAAATGCTTCAAAGTGTACACTGAAACAAAAATGAATTACTGAACCGAAAATTTTGAGCGTTTATGTTAAAAATGTGTTTTTTTTTAAATCATTTTTAAAACAAAAATGTTTTTTTTTTAATTTTTTTTTGTTTAAAATGAGGCAATAGATGAAGGCTGATGTTTGCTACTCGGAATAGCAGCAGCTCTAGAAAATAAAGTGACATAGAAAAATTATGTACGTGTCACGCAACTGCGTGTGAAATGAAGAAAAAATTCGTAATGTAATAAATTCAGTCTCAATTCTTTGTTATTTGGTTGTAGATACATACACATAAACATTAAAACGTGCGGGTGTGTGAATTTCACTCCCTCCTCAAAATTATAATTATAAAGGTAAGCAATTTCTATCAGCTGTTGGAAAAGTATGCAAAGTTTATAAATTTAATACTAAATTTTCATTTAAGTATTTATGTACATATGTATGTACGCATGTATTTATGTATGTATGTATGTACATATCAATTCATAATTTCATATGAAAAAATTTTATCTATCATACTGCCATGTCAAGGGTGGGTTTTAAGTAGTCCCCTAGGCGCCAAAGTTCCGTATACAAAGCAATAAGAATAATATTTTTAACATAAAAACTCAATATTGAACATGTCTAAGGAAAAATTGTAAAGCTCATCCTCATGCAAACATGGATGGATGACAGGGTTGGTAAAATTGGTACAATTGTACTTTTTTTCGTACTATACAAACTCGAAAAGTACAATAGTGTCCCAGTGTCACTCCGCATTTATTTTCAACAAAAAAGATTTAAACTCTATTTCCAAACTAGTTTTCTTCTAATTTCTCTCAAAAGCTTAGTAAACGAGATGCTTGTATGAAATTTTTACACAATATTAATACCGATATGATGATTAATTCTACTTCATTAACTCATAGCCATCTGCTTTCAACATCCGAACTCACAAGCAATTCTGTGGAAACGATTCGGTAGCCATAACAAAGCCTTTTTGACTATCACTACTTATGTACAAGGTGTTTTTTTTAGAGGTATAGAACTTCGAATTGAAATAAAACACAAGAAAATCGTTTTAATGTCCATCAATTTGGCTTTATTGGAAGGATAATTTTATGCCATTAATGTTTAAATATGATTTCGGGCATGTGGCCGCCGCGGCTGGCTCGAATAAAGCCAATTCTACAGGTCCAATTTTCAACCACTTTTTCGAGCATATGAGGCCGTATGTTGGCAATAACGCCACGAATGTTGGCTTCCAAGTCCCCTAACGTTTCTGGTTTGTTGGCGTAGACGAGCGACTTCACATATCCCCAAAGAAAATAATCCAATGGTGTCAAATCACACGATCTTGGTGGCCAATTGACAGGTCCATTCCGCGAAATTATGCGCTCATCGAATGTTTCCTTCAATAAATCGATTGTGACGTGCGCTGTGTGGCATGTAGCGCCGTCTTGTTGGAACCACAACTCATCCACACTCATGCCATCCAATTCGGGAACAAAATAGTCGGTTATCATGGCTCTATACCGGTCTCCATTAACGGTAACTGACTCTCCAGCATTATTTCGGAAGAAGTCCAGAGGGAAAACAAAATATTGAAGCAAGAAGTAAAAACATTGAAGAACTCGATTAAATTTCTAAATGATCAACGAGTTAAACACGACTGTTTAGTAAGTGGAGTAGAGGTACCAGCTGGATCGTCAGCTGTCGATACAATTTTAAAGCTCACAAGTAAAGTTGGTGTGGAGTTAAATGCTGATAGTATTGATGATGCCTATTTTATTAAAAAGCGTAACAATAGAAATGGCAAGAATGAAAAGAAAAATGAGCATAAAGCTGAGAAACAGACTGTGGTTGTAAAATTTACCTCTAAAACATCAAAAGATAAACTAATGTCTGTAAAGTCAAAGCTAAAGGAAACTGAATCAAACATTTTCGTAAACGACTTTCTTAGTAAAGAAACACTAAGTTTGCTAAATCATGCTAAAACATTGAAAACCGTTGGGTATCGAGCTGTCTATGCATCTGGTGGCAAAATTTTTGTTAAAAAAAGTGAGTTGTCTAAGCCGAAATTCATTGCCAATGAAGAAGAAGTAGATGAACTATTGTTGGAGGCAACAACAAATCGGTCAAGGAATCGTAGATCTCGACATGGTACGGGTACTGATTTTGAAGCAGCAGCAGATAATGATGATGATGTTTATTTATCGCCTTAATGTATTGCATTTATAAAGTTGTAAATATGTTTATATATGTGCATACATAATTTATTTAATTTTTTCTTATGATTGATAATCAGTATTTTTTTAATTTAAAATCTTTTGCTAATTACATAAAAAACAATACAAGTTCCTATTATTCAATGATCTCTATTAACGTTAGAAGCATTTCTTCAATAAATAAATTTAATGAATTTAAAGATCTAGTTGCTAGGTTACCACGGCTACCCTACATAATTGCAGTTCAAGAAACATGGTTCATGGAAAATCTAGCTCAACTGTACAATATTCCAGGTTACAATAGTGTTCATTGTTGTAGACCGGATGGCTATGGAGGTACGTCAGTTTTTATTCAAGAACACTTACAATATAAAGTTGAAATATGTGAAAGTAAAGCCTTTATAGATTTGATTGTTTTATCATTAGATAATAATAAAATTAATGGTAAACCTATACAAATTGCCTCGTTCTATCGATCACATAAATGTAACACAGGCAGATTTTTGTCATTCCTAGAGAATCTACTTCATATATATGGGCGAAATCCATGCATTTTTGCTGGAGATTCAAATATTGATTGTTTACAAATACATTCGTCAGAAAATTTGTTAAATTTGCTTGCAAACTATGACTTTAAGAATTGTCATACACTGATTACTCGGCCGGAAAGACGAACATCCATAGATCATATTTACAGTAACATTCCAAATTGTTTGTCTATTGAATCCGTTGAATATGAACTATCAGACCATAATCTTATTTCGTGCAGAATCAGAATTGAAGTACAAAACCAAATATTAAGAGAAACTTGTTATTTATGTTGTAATTATAATAGTGTTTATGATTACATTCGTAACAATCTGCCGAATATAAACCTTACGGGAGATCCATCTATTGATACATCTCAGATAGTATCTTGTGTTGATGATGCCGTCAGAAACTCGACCTTTGAGAAAAGACAAAAAAATTTCATTAGAGCAGAAATTACTCCATGGATGACTTTTAACTTGCAAAAATTAATATGGTACAAAAACAAACTTTTAAAGCAACGGCGAAAAAAACCTAGAAGCTTAGATATTCAGGAAAGACTGAAAAGAGTTAGTAACGTTATAAAGAAATCTTGTAAAGAATCTATGAACAACTTCTATAAAACTAAACTAGATGAAATTCGACATGATCCAAAAAAGACCTGGAGGTTTTTAAATGAAACACTTGGAAGAATTCCGAAAAAAAAAGTAAATATTAAAGGTTCTAATGGCGAATTAATTTTAGATGATTCTGAAAAAGCGGAGGTACTAAATAGTTATTTTATTCAATCAATTAAGGACATCAAGCTAAAAATTCAACAACATACAACTGATTCGTATAATTTCTTTCGAACAATGGTACATAATAATAATATATTTTATCTAAATGATACCACATTTGAAGAAGTACAGGATGTTATATTAAAGATAAAGCCAAATAAAAGCGCCGGCCATGATAATGTAATACCCAAAATTATATTAAGTAATAAGAATGAGTTTACTACTATTTTGGTAAATATTTTTAATAATATGGTGCATAGGAGCATTTATCCTGATATACTAAAAATTCATAAGGTAATACCGATTCCAAAACAAATTAATAGTTGCACATCAGATATGTATAGACCAATTGCTATTTTATCCAGTATTGATAATGTGTTCGAAAGAATTTTGCACAATCGAATTTCCACTTTTATGAAAACCCATAATTTGCTAAACGATTTTCAATATGGATTTCGAGAGGCGTGTGGTACAGAGGAAGCTGCCGTAAATGTTGTTAATTATATTTGTAAAGGTCTAGATGATGGATATTGTGGAGTGGCAGGTTTATTTTACGATTTTACAAAGGCATTTGACTTAATTGATCATGACAACTTACTACAAAAACTTACGTGTTATGGTATACGTGGAAACGAATTATCTCTTTTGGAAAGCTATTTGAGAAACCGCAAGCAATTTGTTCAGATTGGTGACCGTAAAAGTTCATTTCGTGAAGTTGAACATGGTGTGCCGCAAGGTAGCGTACTTGGACCTTTATTGTTTACTATTTATCTTAATGACTTGAAAAATCTTGAACTTACTGGTAAAATCTTTATATATGCAGATGACATCAGTTTATTTTACCCTTACAAGCATGAAACAGTCGCCAAAGTATATATAGAACGAGATGCGGCATTACTATTAGAGTTTACGAGAATAAATAAACTTTTCTTAAATGCTGACAAAACTCGATTGATAAGATTTAAGCCATACTCGGATCATACCAACTTTAGTGTTTTTGTTGATGGAAAAGAAATCGTGGAAGTCGGTTCTGTTAAGTATTTGGGTATACAACTACAAAGCAATCTTACTTGGAGTCAGCATATCCAGAATCTTAAGGTAAAAACAACCCAAGCTATTGGTTTTCTTTACAAATTTAAGAACAAATTTGATGAAAAAACAAAATTATTAATATATAATGCACTAGTACAAAGCCATTTTAATTATTTAGCTGTGTTGTATGGATATAAGAAAAGTTCTGAATTAAAAGGTTTGCAACGTATGCAAAACAAAGCTTTAAAAGTGGTAGCTAATCTTCCCATCTCACATTCAACTTTATCGTTATATACCGATATTTTTCCAGCGGTATTACCTATTTATGGCATTTACAAAATGCAATTACTTATGTATGTTTTTAAGTGTTTAAACAACATTGGTCACCATACCATACATTTTTCAAGTTATCAGCATTCGATCAATACAAGGAATAATATGAATTTAGCAGTAGCATGGTGTAGGCTAGAAACATCGAAGCAGCGTATCGAGTACATGGGTAGTCGTGAATATAATGATTTACCGTCAAATTTGAAAAACATAAATAGCATTTCTTTATTTAAAACTAGTTTAAAGAACTTTTTACATCAAAACATAGAGGAGCTTCTAATGTAATTATAATTATTATAGTATTAAAATATTTTTTCTTATATTTTTTAATTTTTTTTTTTTATTAATATAATAGATATATTATAGTTATGGTCAATTAGAAAATATTTCTTAAGTTATGCAATATATTATTGCCAACTCGCCTCTAAAATGCCTTCAAGGCGCAGAGGCACATACATTGTTATATAATTGTATTTTTTGAAATAAATGAATTTATAAAAAAAAAAAAAAAAAAAAAAAAAAAGTATGTCCCAAAGACTCCACCAGCCCATAGAGCACACCAAACAGTCAGTTTTTGTGGATGTAATGGCGTCTCAAGGGTCTCACGTGGATTCTCTTCACTCCAAATGCGGCAATTTTGCTTGTTGACGTAGCCATTCAACCAAAAATGAGCCTCATCACTGAACAAAATTTTGCGATGAAAATCAGCATCGAGATCAATCTCATTTTCGGCCCATACACCAAAATCACGACGCATTGCATGGTCTCGCGGCTTTAATTCTTGCACAAGCTGGATCTTGTAAGGTCGCAAGCCAAGATCTTTGCGCAAAATCTTCCATAAAGTTGATGGACAAAGCTCCAATTGCTGTGCACGGTGGCGAATCGATTCATTCGGGTCCTCTTCAACACTTTGCTCTACAGCGGCAATTGTTTCTTCGGTGCGCACTGTTCGACGTCTCTGCGGATGCGTATTATCACATAGAGTAAACGTAGTGCAAAAACGATCCATGGTTAACCGAATTAATTGCTCTGATGGACGATTATGTCGACCATAAAATGGACGGAGCTTGCGGTAAACTTCGCGAACTGAACCATTATTTTCGAAATAAATTTGCACGATTTGCAAGCGTTGTTCTTTTGTCAACCTATTCATGATGAAATGGCAAACCAAACTAAATATTAATCACTTGACAGCTGACAAAATGGCCGCCAGTTAAAAAAGTGATGCCAACTTAAAGTTCTATACCTCAATAAAAAACACCCATTATTATATATAACTATTACTAAGCTTATGTCCGACACTGGTCGGGCCTAATTATATTTTTAGATTTAAGATTTGAATACTTATTGTTAGGTTCATATATGAAGATACAATAAATAAAAATCATGCATTAAAAAAAAAAAAAAATAACAAAGCCGATTATTTTAATAAGAATAAATAGCAATAATTTCAAGTAAAAATTCTTTTAGTACAATTAAGGTAAAATAAGTTCTATTTTTGAAAGTTGTTGGTACAATTTTAAAATTCTAAATGCCATCCCTGATGGATGATAAACAATTTTCTCTCACTCAACCACAAACAAAAATAGATTGAACGAACATGACACGCAAGCAAAAACATTCAACCATAGTGAAGAAAGAGTAAAAGTGAAATTGCCAGCCAGAAGGTTGTTTTCCATGGAATCAAGCAAGAATGGGCTCAGGAAAAGCCAACTCTGAAGGAAACAGGATAGAAAATAAAGTAACTCAACTTTGGCTTTGTGTAAAAGATATATAAGGACATACATATGTATATGTACATATACATATGTATATACATATGTATGTAAGAGACACGGAGGAATCCATACGATTAGAAAAAAGTCATAAATATTTTTGAGGTTTATTACTCTGTAACTAAGTAATATATATATACATACATACATACATACATATGTACACACTTACGAACGTAGATATAAATTTATACATATTAGGGATGTAACCAATGCTCGCATTCACTTTCGCATTCGCAAATTATACGTTTACTTCTAATCCATGCTTTAAAATTTTAGCGGAAAGTGTTTGATTTGCGAAAATATTTTCTACTTTTTCAAACTTTTGAAAAATGCTAAGCACAAAAAATTTTAAATGCTAAAAATATTAACAGTCTTTGTTTGTTGTAAATTCCTCGCGAAACAAGTGCCACTCATATTTTTATCATATAATTTATTTTTAATTATTATCTATACCTTTTTTAATGTGGTTTCATATACATACATATCTTTCTGTTTAAGAATTTTTATTTTTAATAGATTAATAAATATTTGCTGAATTCAAGACACAAGTAGATCTATGTATGCAACACAGCTTCATGTTCTTATACAAATTTATTTTCATGTGCTTTTTTTAACGTATCTATTGTTATATTTGCATTCCCATTCGCTTTTGCAAAAATTAAAAATGTATTATTCGTTTTCGCATTCGCATTCGCATTCGCTAGACTGGTATTCGTTGCATCCCTAATACATATTAGAAATGGTCGCATAACAACAATAACAACAGTAGCTTAACATCAGAAACTTTTTTAGGCGCTGATATGACATTGTGTGCTCAAGGCTTCAACCAACGATAACAAGTATCCATGTAATAAAAAAATATGTATGTAAGTATGTACATTCGGTGCTGCCAAAAAAATTTACAGACTTTCAGTCTTAAAAAAGTAATCAAATGAGATAAAAAATAACCAAAACTAAAATGTGTAACGAACGACTAAAACTAATGACAACCATTGTTTCATCTACAATTACGAAAAGTTTGTCCTTTTCTTCAATTTAAAAATTATATTATTTTTGGCTTCACTCCCAAGGCCAAAGTTATACTGCACTCCGATAACAAGGCTGGTAAATAATCAATTAATTAAAATGACAAATGAGGAAGACATACATACATATAACTTAATTTGAGGGTATTCAATTAATTGAATTTTTCTATAATCGGTTAATTAATTCTGGAGTATCGGTACACTCAAAATATTTCATAGGTAAAATAAACGAAAAATGTGGTTCATTTTACGAAAATATTCGTTGTTTTTACGGTACGAAATGCTGCGTACATAGTACAAATAATATTTCTTTATTTTACGAAATACTTTTTGTCTGTAAATAACAAAATTTTGTGTTTTTACAAATTATTTTTCGTAAATTTACGAAAAACAATGTTTATATTACAAAAGAAATTCGTGAATCATGAAAAGCAATTTGGTGTATTATATGAAATTTTGTATAAACCTAAAAACTGTAAACAAATTAAAATCTGCAAAAAATATATTTTCTTACATATAAAAAATAATTTTGTAATATAATCTGTAATTCTTGGAATTGAAGGTTGTAAAAATTATAAAAAGAAAAACATAATTTAAGGGGAATTGTTACAGACTCTGCATTTCTCATACATCACATGCACATACATACATATTTTGCACTGAAACTCGCGAATCAAACTGGGAACACCACTGGGACGAACAACGAATTTTTCCTTGCGAACTATCGTCATAGAAAATAAAACACATTTGTTCATATGAAAATTAGCATAACACCCTCGTCCTTCCGAAACTCGTCGTGCGTGATGAACTCTGGGATAGATTTATTTAGATATGTAGACTTTCTCCTTCTTTGCACAATTATCAATTATAAGATATGTTACTTATTCGTTGTTGGTGTGCCGTGGACGAGATTTATTCTTCTTCCCAGTTGTGTTCCATATCATATTTTAATTGAAATTTACATATTTAATAATTTTTTATAAAATATTTGTAAGTATGCAAGACAGCAAGCAAATGGGGAAGATATTAAAAAAAAATAAAACAAACAGAACAGTTTTTATTCTTATATTTCAAAATGATTTTTTCATAAAATTCACGAAACTTGTGTAGATTTAAGAATAATTTTGTACTATACACAAAATGATAACAAAACAAAATTTGTTTTTTTAAGAAAATTTTAATTTCTCCCAAGTTCTATAAAATAAACGAAAAACATGGTACTAATGGGTGTTTTTTATTGAGGTATAGAACTTTAAGTTGGCATCACTTTTTTAACTGGCGGCCATTTTTTCAGCTGTCAAGTGATTAATATTTAGTTTGGTTTGCCATTTCATCATGAACAGGTTGACAAAAGAACAACGCTTGCAAATCGTGCAAATTTATTTCGAAAATAATGGTTCAGTTCGCGAAGTTTACCGCAAGCTCCGTCCATTTTATGGTCGACATAATCGTCCATCAGAGCAATTAATTCGGTTAACCATGGATCGTTTTTGCACTACGTTTACTCTATGTGATAATACGCATCCGCAGAGACGTCGAACAGTGCGCACCGAAGAAACAATTGCCGCTGTAGAGCAAAGTGTTGAAGAGGACCCGAATGAATCGATTCGCCACCGTGCACAGCAATTGGAGCTTTGTCCATCAACTTTATGGAAGATTTTGAAGATTTTGAATGTGGATGAGTTGTGGTTCCAACAAGACGGCGCTACATGCCACACAGCGCACGTCACAATCGATTTATTGAAGGAAACATTCGATGAGCGCATAATTTCGCGGAATGGACCTCTCAATTGGCCACCAAGATCGTGTGATTTGACACCATTGGATTATTTTCTTTGGGGATATGTGAAGTCGCTCGTCTACGCCAACAAACCAGAAACGTTAGGGGACTTGGAAGCCAACATTCGTGGCGTTATTGCCAACATACGGCCCCATATGCTCGAAAAATTGGTTGAAAATTGGACCTGTAGAATTGGCTTCATTCGAGCCAGCCGCGGCGGCCACATGCCCGAAATCATATTTAAACATTAATGGCATAAAATTATCCTTCCAATAAAGCCAAATTGATGGACATTAAAACGATTTTCTTGTGTTTTATTTCAATTCGAAGTTCTATACCTCTAAAAAACACCCTGTATATACGAAAATAATTGTACGAAATAATTTTTGTAACTTAACGAAATTCGTAAATTTACAAAATCTGTTTTCCTGCACAAGCCACAAATATTTTCGTAAAATGTACAAAATTTTCGTTTATTGCATAAAAATTAAATTACGAAATAATATTTCGTATATTTAAGCATGGAATATTTTGAGTGTAGACAATTTTCGAGTTTTTATTTTTTGGTAAATTATTTGATTTCAATATACTCGTATTAAAATACATAAAGTTTTTATGATTTTGAGATTTTATTAATGAAAAACAACAATAAAAAGGCGAACAAAAATTATTAAACTAAAACACATGATAGAACGCACAAGTACTCGTATGTGTGTATGTATAGTACATACCATTTGGTCTCACGTAAAAGGCCCTAACTCAAATAATTGTAACTTTAGAAGAGACGGCAAGAACATAATAGAAACCGTGTACACCTATCCCTCGATTTACACGATAGATACGTTCCTGAAAAAGCTGTGTAAATCGAAATTTTAAATTTTTTTATGAAAAATCGTGTAAATCGAAAATAAAGGCAGAATCGCGTAAAAAATTGATTTTATTAAGAAATTATATATGTATGTATATCAATTTAGTTTTTAAAATATCAGAAGCATTTACTCAAAACACATAAAAATAAACCTTAATTCATTAAACAAAATAAATGCTATTCATAAAAACAAAAACAAAATTAATGTAATTCATAAAATATTCAAAAATATTCAATAAAAGACATAAAAAATCGACGACGATCGACGCACAGTGGCGTGAATTAAAAAAAAAGTGGTAAAAAGTCCGCAACTTTTGAACTAGTTAACCGATTTCGATGAAACCAACTGTTTTGGAAAGTAGAAGTGTTGAAATTTTTAGAAAGCATATTTTGAGGCACCCTGTTGTAAGACAGGGTAGCTCCAAACAGCCTCAAAGTGGGAAAGTGCGGGTATCGAAATTCTTTCGCAGCTTGTAACTTTTGTAAATAGGGACCGATTTCAATAATTTTTTCAGCGGGACAATCTACGTTAAGAAATAAAAATAAAACATGCTAAGAGTACCATTTTATCTCTTTCAGTTTCAAAGTTATTTGACTTGAAAAATTTATTTTTTAATTTTTGGCCCTGACTTTTTTTATTCGTTAGTACATAACTTCTTTATTACTTGGCGAAAATCAGTATGTTTTAATGTTTTTGAAAGAAAACTTCATTGCAATTCATATAAAAAAAATTTTTTTTGATGTCTCAAAAATTGTAGCAAGGAATAATTTTGCAATTTGGATTTTTAAAAATTATGAAAAAATTTGGTATATTTTGTGAAAAAAGTATTCTTAATTTTCTTGGAATATTTTAAAAAATTATTAAGTATTTGATAAAAACTTTGATTGTTTCTAAGAAAGGAGACATTGAGAAAGGTTGTGAAATAAATTTTGGAGATTGTTGTTGGTGCACCCTACATTCAGCATTGGTCGAAAACTAGCAATTTTTTTCAAAAAATCCGATTTTCGGATGTGGCAAAAAAATTGCACGGTCGTTTTTGTAAATTTTTTGGTTTTTTATTATAAATAAATTTGTTGTAAGTAACCTGTAAGAAACTCTTGACATCCTACACATAAATGTAGGCAGGAGAGGAGATTTTCTAAAAATTCTAAAATTTTTCTAACACAATTTTTCCCAATAAGAAAAAAGTATTATAAAATTATAAATTGGGAATCATTTTAATTTTTATCAATAGTATACATTTAGCTTTGCAAACTGAAAAAAAATTATTCTCCTACCTTCAATACTTTTTGAAATATTCGAAATCCAACTTTGATTAAAAATTTTAATTTTCTACATTTTTTATTTTTGTCTAAATTATTGATCTTATTTTCTTTACTGCAAATGTTTTTTAATTTTTTCTATGTTATTACAATAGTAGATATAATTGTCTATTCAACGGTATATAATATGTATTCCTTTGCCATTATATCAGTCTTAAAATGTATACACAAATATAACACCTCAGGTAAAAATTTACGTGTTTTATCTGATACTCAAACAAACCCACATTTTTTATGAACTCTTGAAGTATATTTATATACCTACAAGGACAAAGAGATTGAGTTATTTATTTATTTAAAAAAAATTAGTAGTTAATTTAACATTAGAACATTAAATTACGAAAATTTTTTTATGTAGCTCCTTTTTAAACGCATATAAATTGCCTAAGTTTTGAATATAATTTGACAGAGAATTCCAGAGACTTTTTGCCATGATATCAGATATTTGTTTGTATGAATATAAATACTTATGTATCAAGAGATATACATATGTACAATGTACATATGTATGAATGAGTATGAAAACTTACAACTAAATTTCTCGTTTTGATTCTGATAATTGTATTAAAAATATATTTAATAAGTTCAGTTTCATTTTCTTTATTACTCGTATCTAAGTGCATGCATACATACATATGTTGTTTTTAATTTATATTTGGGTTTTACTTCAAGAATTTGCTTTAAAATAATCTGAGACATCATGGCCTAGCAAGCTATTAATTTCCTCTGCTTCGGGATCGTCCTTCTCGATTTCAATACTAATTTTTGGCAACCATTTCATTCTTATGCCTTGTAGGACTGGATCTGAAGACAATAGCAAATGATGCATTAAATCATTATTTTGAGCAACTCTAGAGCATTTACGTGTATTGAAAAGTCGATATTGCTTAACATCTAGCTAGCTTCCTGCGCTTTTTCGGTTAGTTCCCCCAGAGGAAGAATGTTGTTTTCTATTATTTCTTTTGTATGTGCTAGCACTTTATGTACGGTTGGAGTTATTGATTTCCATGGATATAATTCATTTATTAGAATCAGAGTGTCTTTTACATACATATATTTCAAATTTGTCCTTATTAATTAACTTTTTGCTATTTATGATGGCCAGTATTATTTTGAAACGTCTTATGAGATTAAAGCTAATACCAGTTATAGAAGATGTGGTTTCAGGGTCATCAAAAAATCGCCTGGCAGTGTTGCCATTATTGGAGTTTCCATAGCCATATAAAGGTTTGTCAATGATTAAGCCACGTTTCATAAACTCATCTTGAATTCTTTTCTTCCAACCGTATCTGTTTTAAAGCAGAATTATTCGCAACTGGAACGTTCTGAAGTTCTGGTACACTGCGATATTTATTGTCGTAAGATAGATGTAAAATGTACTCCATGAATCGAATCCGAGCATGAAGTGGTGATATTCCAAGCTTAAGGGCATCTTCATTAGTTGGAGTATAATTCTCAATGTCCTTAAAATCGGATTTTTTCTTTCCGCATATATTACAAATCAAATAAGATTTTGTATCGGTTATTGCATTTGCAACTTTTCCATCTATCATTGTTAAATAAGGTCTAAAAGATACTGTTATTACTCGTCCTAATATATGAACGTCAATGGATTCCATATTAGAAATTTCATGTTTTATACCATCAATCAGATTTTGAGTTGTTTCTTTGTTTTCCTTGATGTATTCAAAACGTATTGGTCGGCATAAAAACTTTGAGCCTGGAGTAGTATTTACCCACATATCTTTAAATGCATTTTCACTTGTTGAAGGCATTTCATTATGTAGTCGAAGCATTAATAGTACTAACGATGCCATTAAAACTTTGGAAAAGTCATTATCGTATGTACTGGGCTGTCTATATTCTGAAAATCCAGATGATCCATCACATCCCCATTTGTATATTAGTGTTAGTTCAGAATTATTACATGTATCTAAGTCTCTTTCGTCAAAAGTAGCGATGAGTCTTGATGCTGTATTATGAAGAAGGTCTGACAAACTAATGACTGCATTCGGCTATCCAATGTTATCGGATGTGGCAAAATTTCCGATTTTCTTTTTAACAACAATGTACTTGATGGCAAAGCCCCACTTTTTTCTTTAAGCACCTTCCTTAAGATATCGTATTTATTTCTTGAAAGGCCCAAATTAAGAATGAGTGCTAGTGCATCTTCCACCGTAAAATGTTTACTATATTTTGGCGTTGGAATACTTTCCACCATCCGTCTTAATCTTTTTGGAGAAGCACATCTACGATTTTGCCTGCTTCTTTAAGTTGAGTCTTCGCTAAAATCAATTTGAATGAATCTTTGATTTCATTTTCCGAATACATATTTATCAAGTCTTCTTGTTTAGTCCTTTTGCTCCTGCGTCGAACGTTATCGTAATCTTTATTTGGCCGACCGAACTTCTTTGGGTATATTTCCGTAGATAGTCCCATATCTAACCAATCCTGATTTTTATTCTGAAATTTAGAAATTGATTTATTGCATTCACGTATCATCTTTTCATATAATTTAAAAAAAAAATTTCAAGTTTTTTCGATAAATCGGTGTTTACAGATAAACCATATGTAGTATATATTATGTAAATCATTTGGTCTACCTTGTCCAATCGAGTACTACCATCAGTGAGGTGTTCCCACATTAATTTGCAGAGCGATTTATTTTTAATTGTTATCTCCATGATAGCTATAACTGAAATAATGACATTAAATGCATCGCAGCTTAAATATGTAGCTATTTTACAAGCTACGATACAAAACCGATACAAATATCAGGTAAAACCATACCCATATTGGAGATGATGGCGCAGGTACCTTTGCCCTTGTGGGTATATAAATATACTTATATTTATGTATATAAATTCTTATATTTTATTGTATTTAAGTAAAGAAAGTATTTAATAACAGCTTCAAGAGTTCATAAAAAATGTGGGTTTGTTTGAGTAACAGATAAAACACGTAAATTGTTACCTGAGGTGTTATATTTGTGTATACATTTTAAGACTGATATAATGGCAAAGGAATACATATTATATACCGTTGAATAGACAATTGTATCTACTATTGTAATAACATAGAAAAAATTAAGAAACATTTGCAGTAAAGAAAATAAGATCAATAATTTAGACAAAAATAAAAAATGTAGAAAATTAAAATTTTTAATCAAAATTGGATTTCGAATATTTCAAAAAGTATTGAAGGTAGGAGAATAATTTTTTTTAAGTTTGCAAAGCTAAATGTATACTATTGATAAAAATTAAAATGATTCCCAATTTATAATTTTATAATACTTTTTTCTTATTGGGAAAAATTGTGTTAGAAAAATTTTAGAATTTTTAGAAAATCTCCTCTCCTGCCTACATTTATGTGTAGGATGTCAAGAGTTTCTTACAGGTTACTTACAACAAATTTATTTATAACAAAAAACCAAAAAATTTATAAAAACGACCGTGCAATTTTTTTGCCACATCCGAAAATCGGATTTTTTAAAAAAAAATTGCTAGTTTTCGACCAATGCTGAATGTAGGGTGCACCAACAACAATCTCCAAAATTTATTTCACAACCTTTCTCAATGTCTCCTTTCTCAGAAACAATCAAAGTTTTTATCAAATACTTAATAATTTTTTAAAATATTCCAAGAAAATTAAGAATACTTTTTTCACAAAATATACCAAATTTTTTCATAATTTTTAAAAATCCAAATTGCAAAATTATTCATTGCTACAATTTTTGAGATATCCAAAAAAAATTTTTTATATATGAATTGTGATGAAGTTTTCTTTCAAAAACATTAAAACATACTGATTTTTGCCAAGTAATAAAGAAGTTATGTACTAACAAATAAAAAAAGTCAGGGCCAAAAATTAAAAAATAAATTTTTCAAGTCAAATAACTTGGAAACTGAAAGAGATAAAATGGTACTCTTAGCATGTTTTATTTTTATTTCTTAACGTAGATTGTCCCGCTGAAAAAATTATTGAAATCGGTCCCTATTTACAAAAGTTACAAGCTCCGAAAGAATTTCGATACCCGCACTTTCCCACTTTGAGGCTGTTTGGAGCTACCCTGTCTTACAACAGGGTGCCTCAAAATATGCTTTCTAAAAATTTCAACACTTCTACTTTCCAAAACAGTTGGTTTCATCGAAATCGGTTAACTAGTTCAAAAGTTGCGGACTTTTTACCACTTTTTTTTTAATTCACGCCACTGTGCGACGTCACCTTAACACAATACCAAAAAATTGGGGCTTGGGTGCGAGTTGTTGAAAACAACTGACTCCTGTTGGCAGGTTTATGCTATTTTCTAGATCTTAAGGAACCAAAATAGATTGTCAGAAAGAAATCAATAAAATACTTTTTAAGTAATTTCGGACATCATTTTGTAAAAAGCCAAGCGTTGACGAATTTTATATGGAAAAAATTTTAATTACAAAAACAAAATACATAGGTAGAACATTTGTCAACGCCAAGCGTTGCGTTTTACCAAATTAGGCCCTTCGTTTAGGGGTTTAAGCCCCTACCAAAACAAGGGATTTTATTAGTTTGTAGTGTGTGACCGTGTATCTGTTTGTCTGTTTGTCTGTTTGTCTGTACTGCTTGTTAACAATAAAATAACTTTTTTGAAATAACTTGCATACATTTTTTTATTCTTTGTTCGTTCGAATATTAGAACAAATTTTCTAAATAATTCGTCTGTTCGAACAAGAAAAAACTCATGAACTTTCATTCGAACAAAGATAAAACACGAATAATTAACAACACTAGTATATAGTGTATTGGGAGTTGAGGCCCTATGCTCCTTATAGGAACTAATGATAATGATATCGGCAGTTGTTTTTTTTTATTGCGCTTATGAGTACATACATACATATGAACATGCATAAGCATGTATGTATATGTATGCCACCAATAAATCTTAAGTACTTGAAAAATTCCTACAATAATTGCAATTGCGTATATTATTCCACAACTTCTACTTCTGTTGCAAACATCATACATAACACAATTGAATAAATGCAAAATGACTTATGTATTTCGATATTTGAATTGTTTAAATATTAGAACAGATTATCCGAACAAGGGCACCTAAAATTGTGCACAAAAAATAAATTAAAAAAAAGATAAATAATTTCTAAAGCTTTTTATTTTTCATTCTTAATCCTTTTTACCTCTGCAAAGCGAATGCAACAACATTTTGTAATATCTTCTCATCATTTTAACATACTTAAAGTGGATAAATACCATCTATAAAAGCACCACTACAATCCTTTCGCATGGCGCAGACACATTTGCATTCATTCAACTTTCATAAGTTTGCATTACTCGAGTAGACCTTGGGAAACATTTTTTGTAGCCCAAAAAGAAACATTTTTAACAACGTGCAACACATGGGAAAAACAACCGGCCGTTACACAGTGGTTTACTTCATGACTTCTTACGAATTTAAATGAAATTCACAAGTGCCGCAGTTTATAATTGTTTCGAATATTTCAGTGTCAACTAGAGATGAGTAATATTTCCATACCTGTTACTCTTTCACAAAATCACAATTCACTACTGCCAGTGTATTTATCAAGTAACAGCTACCTGAAATATAGTTCTCTCATATAAGCAGTGAATATTATACAGCAAATAAAGCTACCATATAATATTTTTTTTGTATATAATCAGCTTCCTCTGCCTCTTTTATGACAAATATTAAATTTTTATTTAAAAAAAAAATTATTGCTTATTGTTTATTCTTGTTAATTTTCTTGTTAGTATTTCGCAAAATAACATAAATCTACTACTTTTAGGGTAAAAGTACTCAAAACTTTTAAAACATGATTTACAAATAACGTTCACTAGGTACACCATTATTAAAATATCACGGTATTGCTCATCTCTAGAGTTATTTATTAATTAGACAATAATAAAAATAAATAAAAATGGTTTCAAAAACAGCAAAAACAGAGATACTTTCTGTTAAAAATTTTAAATTATTTTACTTGATGGCATCTAATTTTATTGTCGAAATAATGTACATGTACATTGTACATATGCATTGTACATATGCGAGTAACGATACGAAGACTAAAGCTGAAAGTCCATACCATCCGTTCCTTACATATGCGTTGTATGCATTTCTGTACTTCCTATGCGATTCTAAATTCAAATTACATGCAATACGTTTCATGCGCCAAGTTTTTTTTTGTTATGATCAGCTGTAGTGTAAATATTTTTATCAAATAAACACAATTTTCGGGGGAAAATGGAAAGTGAAATTATTACTTTAAAAGAATTTGTGGAATTAATTGAGTTTATGTACATAATATTTTGTAATAAAATACTTAATCCATTGGCACTTTCGTAAAAAATAATAAACACAAGTGAGGCAACACTCAGTGCATAAAATTAATCGATAAGTTACTGCAAATTTTGTTCTAATGTATTTTATTCTTGCAAATAGTTGTAAACTTTATTACAAACGTTTTTTCTTTTATTAAAAAATTTTTTTATGCCAACAAATTGAAAATCTAAGCCCACCTCATGAACATTTTTATCGATATCATTGAAAATATGTATAATATAATTTATATAGCCATCTTAGGCTATCAAAAACAGCTGATATTTTTTCATGATGCATACGACGGATACAAAAGCAGAAAGCAAACTTACTTTATGCGTCTATACGTTCTCTGCATTTTGCTCTGTAACTTGCCACATACAATCACGCTGATTCTACTTTTTGGACACATGCATAAAACGCAACAACGCATAGAATGGATGGTATGCACCTTCAGCTTAACTATGCCTTAGGAACTCAAAAATTCCGTTTTCAGAGTTATGCAGTTGTTTGAGTATGTAGGAGTATATGAGCGACATGTGCGAGTATATAAATTTATTATTTTTCCTCATTGCAAACATATTTCAAATCCGGCATTACTATTTTTTTTATCAAAAACAGATGTCTTTCTTAAAGTTATTCTTTTTTTTTTTTTGAACGTAGTTCCTTATGCTTGCTTGTTTTTTTTCAATGTGAACAACATACGTGTAATTAATGCTGGTAGCAAATACTACTAACGAAAATATAAAACGAAAGTAGAAAATGATGTGTACTTGTTGCATAAATTTTTGTAAGGTGCATAAGTAACAAATATTGAACAGTGTGTCTGTCTCTCTTTAGTGCACCATGACTTTCTGCTAAATGTAGACTAAATTTCATATTTTAATAAAAATAATATGCACTTTTTATAGTGCCTCTATGAAAGGAGTCTTTCAATTATTCGTGTTAAGTTCGGCCATATGCCAGCCAGATAATCGAAGTTCAACTGTAGGTACGAGTATTAGTGACGCATTTCGACGTCGACTGCAATACTTTTGTACAAAAATAAAAAAGATGAAATTTGAGATGTTGTACCCCTTTTAGACACGCAACGTTTACTTTGCAAAGTCTTAATTCAGCTGTGTGAGAGATAGAGGAAGAAATACTTTCTCTTTCTGTCTGTCTCCCAGCTGAATTAAGACTTTGCAAAGTAAACTTTGCGTGTCTAAAAGGGGTATTGTTTAATGTGCGACAAAAATTCAGTCGAAGTCGAATATTAAAGATTAAATGTGTACGTGTACATTTCTTTTTTTTTTATTAAATTAAAGAACACCGCAACATTTTATCTTTAACTTAGAACAAAAATAACGAAGTCAAAGTGACACGACAATCACGATAAAGGTAATTGTATTTTTATATCGTTAAATTAATTTTTTATATTTTTTATTCCATTGCATTACTACTTACTAGATAGATAAAGTTTAAATGCTTTTTTTTAAGAAGTGACCAAAATATATTTGTGCGAAGTATGTACATGCAACGCTACAACAAGTAAAGCAATTCAAACAACAAAAACAACTGCACATGGAAAGAAAACAATCAATCACCTGAGCACTTGAAGATGTCTTATTAATGGATCTTCGAAGTGACTTTTTCCACTTTTAAAATGACCGACTGACGTTCTGTCGATTAAGCAGAGAGAGAAAAAACATATATGTACATATGGGACATATATTTATGTACATACATATCGCACACTAAATCATAAAGAGTCACAACTCAAAATTATAAAAGTGCCTTTTTCTTTTTTATAAACCAGTTAATTCAAGAAATCTATAACGACCTCAACAATTTGTTTTGCAATACACAGTCTTCTTGAAGAATATAAAATACCGTTATGCTTGCGTCATTTGCACAGTATCATCAACAGTTGTTTGCAACTACTCAGCATCTGAAATTTGTTGAGTTGTGACTCTTTATGATTCAGTGCGCGGTATATCCACTTCGTACTAGGGAGCTAGTTATTTCCTTTCGGTACAAAACAACAAACTCGTTCTAACTAAAGCTATGATCAAACAATTCAGAGTTTAACAAATAAAATACACAAAATATCACTGTGTTTGCGTTTCTACTGAAGCATTAAAACATGCATATGTATGTTAAAAAAAAAACACCCTCATTTTATATCCTTTACTTGTGACACCAAACCTAAATGAGCTCATGGGCAACACGATGCAATAATTTTATTTTTTTTTTTACTAATTTGCAACGACTATGTACGCCGTTGTAGTTTATTTTTTTTTTTTTGTGCCTGTTTAACTGCATGTGTGCACAATGTGCTACGTATGACTGCATCAATTTCTGCTTGGATTTGTGCAAATGTTTTCTGCAATTTATAATAATAATCACTTCAAATTGTTTGCCTTGCCCTCCGCACATCATTGCCACATGAACAAGTTTTGTGTATGCAATAAGGAACCAGGAAGAACCTGATGCTCTTCCCGGCACGGCTTAAAACCATCACCTGCCTCGATTTCATCTTTTTCAGATTACACAAGTAATTTTCAAGTTCTGGCACTACTTCTGGCAGTTACTCAGTTTCGACCATTCCGATTTATCTGAGTTCGAACATTTTCTATTGATTTTTTTTTACTTTGCCTTCCTGTGTGTGTGTGTGTGTGTGTGTACGCGCGATTTTATGAAGTGACTGGACATTTAAGTACATATTACTTTTATTGCAACCGAAAACTATCTCATGTAGGAACAATAGGGTTTTACTGCAATACTCTTAGACCAAGCCAAAGCAAAAAAACAAAAATATATTGAATATCAATATTGAATCGTTACTTTATGCATGAATAAAATACAAAATAACGTATAAAAGTTGCCATAAATTTCTGGGCGCATCGAGAGAGAAAAAACAAATGGCAAAATATTGCTGCCATTGAATGCAACCATTTATTATCACCAATAAACACAAATTCTAATCCATTCTCATGAAAAGTGTTTGTATGGAAGTACTCGTGTCAACGTACACATATTTTTTCTAACGATTCTTCAATAGCGTTAACCTTGCAGCATAAAATTTATGCTAGAAATAGTTTTGTAATTGCAAACTTGAAAATAACTGTCAAAAGATTGCTTTTTTTTTTGTAATAGAACAAGAGTGTCAATATTGAACACATTTTATATTTATGCATATATATTTTTTTTTAATTTCACTGATCTGAATGCGATTTTTGTTAATAAATTGCAAGAATTTATTTTTTGCTCGTACGAGTATTATTTTTTATATTTATTTTTCAAGCTGAAGTAAATCATTTGAAAATGTTTTAATGAAAAATTTCATTTCGCAAAATGTGTATACATCGCATTAATAACAAGAGATTTTAGGTTTCTGTGGAAATTTATACGAGTTAAAGAGTGATAAAAGATAATAAATTTAATTATTATTTTAATAAATATTTTTATATTAATAAATAATCACTTAAATAATTAAATTCATTAATTAATTTAACAATTTTCAACGAATTTATTCATCTTGTGAGAAAGAAATTGTGGGATTACAAAATGTTGGACTTTAAAACTCTACATTCTTCTTTCGTTTAAAGAAAATTTGTTTATTTTTTATTTACGATTAGTTATGCTTAATAAATTAAAAGCTTTTTGTGCTTAACTTTAATATGGAACTTTTACACTAACTAGGTCGCCGTGACTTTTTGAATTTCCGGTAACTGGTAACTTGTTCGTTGACTCCTGTCAAATTTTCAACAAGCTTACGTCATTTTGTTTGTGTTTAACAGTCATTTGAGAAGAAACTGGAAATCGGAAAAAAGCCGTCACTCATATCACGGATAAGTCCCGGTTCACACGTTTCAACTTTTGTTGCTCAACTCAGCTGTAAGAAAAAAAGTGATTTTTGTATTTTAGTCTCCGTCTTTCTAACAGCTGAATTACGAGTGACCCGGGACTAAGCTTAAGAACTATTCAAAATTAATCTCAATGGTAAACCAAAGTCGTTTAATTTATTTCGTTATAGCCGTACAATGTTTCGTTATTTATTACTCACTGATCATTAAAAAAAAAAAAAAAAAACGATAAAAACCGACAAAAAGGCGATAAAAAATAAAAACATAATAAAGACCGGTTTTAAAATTGTTTAAACAACCAAACCCGAAACGAAAATTGTCCTAACCAGCCTAAAATATGTTTTTCGGAAAAAGTCCAAACTAAATATAAAAAAACCGGTTTCGAACCGGATAAAAATAAGCGATGTTTGCCGCCGGCAATGTAGCTTTCTTTTATTTAGAGATTTGAAAACCCATGGCAAATATAAAAAACCGGTTCCGAACCGGACAAAAAAAATAGCCTATGTTTGACGCTGGTAATGTAGCTTTCTATTGGTAAAAGAACTTTCAAAATCGGTTTGGTGGTTTGTGCGTGCAAGCGTAGAAAATCAACAAACAAACTCACTTTCACATTTATAATATTAAAATATATAATCATGTATGTTCTGGCTTCCACATCGTTTTCACATGTTTTCTTGTGAGTTAGAATGTTAAAACACATGCTACGCCTGTTTAAGTTGAAATTTAGAAAAGACAAATTAATATTATGGGTTCTAGCATCCGAATTTAGAAGAAACCAATTTGGAAATGGACGATTTCAAACTTTTAAATTTTTTTGCTCAAAATCAAAAACGAAAAAATCTTAAAATTTGAAATCGTCAATTTTTAAATTGTGCTCGTCTAAAGTCGAATGCTAGAACACACACTATTAATTTTTATTTTTTAAATTTCAACTTAAACAGGCCTAGCATGTGTTTTAACATCCTAACTCACAAGAAAACATGTGAAACGATGTGAAAGCCAGAACACACACGAATATATAATATATATATACTATATATGTATATATAATGCATATATGTATATGTACATATGTATATATACATATGTATATGCTAAGGAAGTAAGAATTAATATTTCCTGTTCATGCTTCTTCGTCTTGTTGTTGTTACTGTTGAATAACTTGAAATTTTCCATGGATTGTTGACCGTAACATTCATTCTTCTTTAAGTGTCTGATTTTCTTATTTCCATTCCATTCATCCATCATTCATTATTTCCCTCTTCATTTCCATCAGCCAATACTAATGTTGTCTAATAATCATCAAAATTTATCACAACAGAACGTGAACAAATTTATAAAAGATTAATAATGCCAATTATCACGATTCGCTGAAAATATCTGCTTTACAAAACTTGTAATTGGATTGTGATTTTCTTTTTATATAAATGACTTAATGTAAACAATAAACAAACAAAAAAAAAAGTAATTAGTTTCTAACGTCCTCACACACATACATACATACATACATATGTACATATTTTACGATAAATGATAAATTAATGTTTGTCTAAGAGCCAAGAAATAAAAAGTTAAATAGAAAATAAAATTTTACCAGGCAAAAGGAGGTACGAGTAGAAGGAGCGAACCATCATTAAAGTGAACAAAAAAGAACCATTTCATTTCGTTTCATTTTCTTCATCTTTCTATTTGTTCAATGTTAATTCATGCATTTAATATGCAGTTGATAAAAATTTCCTTATTTACTTTAAATGAAAACAATTTCCATAAAGCAATTGAATGAAATACACAAACCAAGCCAAGCAGTCGGAGACAAATGGCTCTTGGCTATTTCTATTTCAACAAATATATGCAGGTATGTATGTATGTATGTATGTATGTCTATGAAGACTTTTATCCTCACAAAAACAAAAAAAAAACAGGACAAGGATCTTATAGATTTTAATACAACTAAAATGAAAAGGCAGTAAACAGGATTTGGTTTGCATGACATTTGTGGTCGCTTTTGAAACAAATAAAAAAGAAAAGTCTACACAACCGAACAAATACACGCAAATTCAGCCAAATAAATAAATAAATACTGACTGATTGGACATGCATTTGCATCCCCTTAGTTTATGGTTTATGGTTTCTTTTACAATTTTAATTTGGTTTTGTTGGCTAATTACAATGAGTACGAGTAGAACGATGTCAACGATGGTTCTGGGCATGACCGGCAAAGATGGTTTATTTCAAAGTCAAACGATGAAGAATTGTTTCTTTGTTTGAACTCAAACGACACTTCTTAAGTGATGTTTTTAATTCCATAATTTTTCCCAAATATCGCATCCATTCCAGCCCCAAAGATAAAATTACACAAAGCCAAAAAAAGTTAACAGAAATCTGTTGTTCTCTATCTTCAGACATTTGGGAAAATTAATAATTAACAAAATAATATAAAGTACAATGTATGTAGCATCAATCGAAAAAAAAAAATGTTTTTCATATAAATATTAAGTTTAGCGAAACATATTCGTGTGAATGTAAATTACGCTGTCAAAATCACATAACTAACTCTTATTTGTATTATTAATGGACCAAAAAATGAAGATATCAATAATTTTTAGAATTAATTTGTTATAATATAAACGAACTTTTCCCATTGAAAGCTATTCTTGAATAAAGCTGAGTTTTCACTATTGTGTAATCTTTAGCTTAGTCAATATCAAAAAATAAAAAATAAAAATCTAATGTATCTTTGTTATTTCTTCTTTCGTTTTTTTTTTACACAAAACAAGACCGCAGGATATTTAATAAAAAAAAAGCTGCAACCGCTTCCCAACAACTAAGGCTGAACTCATAATATAGTGTGTATTCCAATAAATTTTATTTCGCAAAATAGAAAAAAGGAAACTTCATTGAAAACAAGATAATCGACTACTGCGAAAGAAAAACAACTTTTGTTCGCTCACGGTCTTTGTT
This sequence comes from Tachina lurida, assembly GCA_944452675.1. NCBI lineage: Eukaryota > Metazoa > Arthropoda > Insecta > Diptera > Tachinidae > Tachina > Tachina lurida. The sequence goes on along the minus strand of OX101756.1, from coordinate 148,352,873 downwards.
GTCTGTCTTTGTTGTAAAATAGAAAAACATTTTTGCACATGAATTTCTAAATAATCAACTAACGAACGAACCACTTTGAATGTAAAATTGCAAAATAATTTTTTGTATCTAAATATGTACATACATAACTAAAGCTTGATAAATGTGTCTCGCTAGAGTTGTAATTTAGAGTCCTTGACTTCTACTTCCACTTAAGAATTTGAATGCTACATTAGTGTATATGATTCTTCTCGAATTTTATTAAAAAATAGTTTGATTCTTTTATACTCCTTATTAAAATATTAAAACAAGAAAATAGTCTGTATTACAGGAAGGCAACCTTTGCAAAGGATTACGAATAGGTATTTTCTATTACAAATTAAAAAAAACTATGTAAGCATTGATTGGAAAACATTTATGTATCTAAATACATACATACTAGGGCGGGTCGATTTGAAAATCGCACAAATTACAATGCAAATCGTATTCTAGGGATCAAAATAAGAAACTTTGCCGAAGGAACCATACCTCTAAAATGTATTTTGATGTCCCGACTTTTGATCCGAAGGGTCAAATTTTCTTGAAGGGTCAAATTTTGAAAAATCTTACTTTGGCCTATTTAGAGTTTTTCAATCGAGTCAAAATGTATGACCGATCCCCACTAATTTTGGAGGACGGACCCACCCCGGAGGGGTTCCCCATACAAATATTTCAAAAAATCACAAATGTGATTGAGAAAATCTAAACGGGTCAAAGTGAGATTTTTCAAAATTTGACCCATCAAGAAAATTTGAACTTTTGGATCAAAAGTCGGGACATCAAAATACATTTTAGAGGTATGGTTCCTTCGGCAAAGTTTCTTATTTTGATCCCTAGAATACGTTTTCCTTGTAATTTGAGCGATTTTTTTGCCTCCATACAAATCGACCCCCTAATACATACATATGTATATATATTGAAACTATTCAGTATAAGCTTTAAAAATATGCTTTTCGTAATTTCGTTTATAATAATGTTTATAAAATGTGAATTCACAAGCAGTTTTTAATTTTAACAATGCTTGAGAAACTCTTATCATACACAACTTTTTCTTAAGTATGCTTATAGGCGACATACATACATACATACATACATAAATGTGCCCTTAATTATGAAAGTGGTCTAAGTCATATATTTCTTTAGTCGACTTAGTAGATTACATTTGAACAAATCAAAAAATATTTTTATTTATTATACTTTTAATTCTTTTTGTATAAGTTGAGATATGATGGGTTGATACTATAGACGTACTTGAGGTCAAAGACTTTTGAATTAAAAAAAATTGGTGTGCCCCAGACGAACTCATCAATATATTATACATACTTTAATATCTGAATGTAAATACTGAAGCTATGACAAAATTTAAAAAGGTGAGTCCTACGGTCTGCAACAATGAATTTATAAAAGCATTTTTTAAATAGTTGTGCTGTAATTATCGAAATACTTTCTTAGCAAAAGTTTTATGACTTTTCGCGAGCTATAAATTTCTAACATTAGGGTGTCACATTAGGGTGGTAGAAAATGAGATTTGGGGGGTAAGTACTAGAACGGTATACTTGAGGTCAATGGATCTAAGAGCAAAAATATTGGCCTCCTTGAGACAAAAAAATTCGCTATATCAAACTTTAAGATCGGACTGTAAATATGGAAGATATAACAAAAAAAAAACTAAAAAGGCGACCCCTACGTTCGGCAAAAAAAATTAAAAAAATTTTTTTGAAATGTCCTTGGAACAATACTTTATTATCGCTGGTGTACGGGGCAAATTTTTTTGTTGCCTGTTGGGCGAAACGCTCTAATCTACATATGTATTTTAAATAATCACCCTTATTCCATTTGTCGACATCGACGTCACTTTAACACAATACTAAAAAATTGGGGCTTGTATGCCCGTTCTCGAAAACAACTGACTCCTGTTGGCAGGCGAATGCCATTTACTAAAATTAAGGGATCGGAAATATATTGCCATTATCACAAAATTATCCCCATTTTTTGGTATTGTGTTAACGTGACGTCGATGTCGACAAATGGAATAAGCGTGAATGTCTTATTTAAGACTTTAATTCTGTTTATTTACTTATTTCAAATTATCGAAAATAAAAAAGAAATTAACGATCAATGAATGTTTAAAATCAAATATTATTTGAAATACCTAGAATTTCTTTCAATTGAATTATTAATTTCTTTAAAAAGTCTTGCATTTAAAACAATGTTGCCTTAAGAGGAAATGCGACAAAATGCAAAAAGTACTAAAAAATACATTTTTAAACACGGTCCAGCTAACGAACGGTTGTCGATACACTCCCCAAAAAATGTTTTGGAAATCATCATCAAACAAAGCAATCTATAATCTAATATATATTCATATATATGTACATATATAACTGTATATATGTATGTATGTATGTATGTATAACAGGAAGCACAAAGACACAAGAAGGCGACTGCAGAGCATACTTGCCTTGCCGTATTTAATTTGCATCAACGATTTCCACGGTCGTAATTAACAAGAAAGCAAGAAACAAAAAAACAAAAAAAAAACTAAACAAATGGCAATGAAGGCAAATTGAAGAAAACACTGTGATACACAAAAAATATGCAGGGATTCTAATGTACCAATTCTATTTTGTTGGAGTCCATGGATGACGAAAATACCGTTGGTTTTTTTAGGTCACTTCATAAACTGATTTTATAACGGTAAATGTAGTGAAAAACGGGGTTTCTTAGATTTTCAGTTGTAACTTCTTTGTTTCCCAACGGATTTCTTTTAACTTTTCGTTGGTGAAAAGAATCGAATATTATCTTTCAATAAAGATATAGTTTTTGTAAATCGACTAAGAAATGGCTAAGTTACAGTCGTTGAAGTGTACAAAAAATCCATTAAAAAGTATTCTTTTGTAACTCATAAGCAACTTATAGCCTGAGGAAAACAAAAGAATACTTTTTTAATTGGTTTTTTGTACACTTCAACGACTGTAACTTAGCCATTTCTTAGTCGATTTACAAAAAATATATCTTTATTGAAAGATAATATTCGAGCCTTTTAACCAACGAAAAGTTAAAAGAAATCCGTTGGGAAACAAAGAAGTTACAACTGTTTAAAACTGAAAAGCTAAGAAACCCCGTTTTTCACTTCATTTACCGTTATAAAACCACTTTATGAAGTGACCTAAAAAAACCAACGGTATTTTCGTCATCCATGGACTCCAACAAAATAGAATTGGTACATTAGAATCCCTGAATATTTTTTTTCTCAACTTTTGTAGCACAGTGAAATTGTTACAAAGTTGGAAATGAAGAAATCATACAACGTTTAAAGGACAAACTTATTTACGAATGAATAAATAAATTAAAATTCAATTGCAAATAGATAGAAAAATAAGAAATAAAAACGTTCTATTTAGGTAATAATTTTTTTTTTTTGTTTACTCACCTTTAATCACAGAAAGAAAAATTAGAAAAGCTAATCCGCAACAAGAAAAATAACGTGTCACCTTGAGTTTCTGCTGATGATTTTTGTTGTAATGATGGCTGTGATGGCTCTTTTGGTGTTCATAACTTTGCTTTTCTAGTCGTTGTACTAAATAGGAAAATCTAAATAATTTTCTTGATGGCGATAATGATATTGGCCTACGCGCTGTGTGCTGATGTTGTTCCTGCTGCAGCATCTCTTGATTTTTATACATTTTGAATTAAGTTTTTGTCCCACTTTTTTCGATTTGTAATTTTAATTGTTAAACACAATGCACTTCCTTTAGTATTCGTATTATTTGAGTGTTGTTGACACTTTCAACAACACGCTTCTTCACAAGGACATACAAATAAACTTGCCTGACATTCAACCCCCACCCAAAGAGGGGACTTGAAAGACGACTTGAGTTTATGCACTCTTTTATTTTAGGTTCATTCTAATATTATCAAACATGAATACATACTTTCTTTCACGTGACAATTTTTTTGTTTTCCTTTTCCAATCATTTACTTGTGATTGTTAAATAAGCCTTTTAAAGAGACATTAATACAAATGAAGTAAAAATTAATAAATTATTTTCTTTTTTTCAACTTGAAACCTGCAATCAGGGTTCGTAAGAAGTAATTTCTTTGTTGCATTGACCAGTACTACTGGATTTGATGTGCCTCTTATTGGCCTTGGGCTTTGTTTTCTTAAGTTCATTGTATTTATTTCGGTTTGTAAATATTCTCGCTGGTGTTATATTTCAGTAACCAACCTTCTTCACATTTTAATTATTTCCACTGGCTTGTTTTTGTTCCTTTTTGATAACAAATGATTTTAAGCAAATATGTACGTCAAATTTATATTGATTTTAATGTTAACCTTTAGATGAACTTGTTGCAGGAAACGCTTGTACCTAGAAACAAATTGAAAAATGTATTGTAATTTCTTATTTGGATTTAGCGCATATGAAAATGAATACGAATTTAAAAAAAGTTTGATTTGTTGTTTTTGGTTAAGCACGTCTATATGCAATTCAAAAAATCTTACAATACCCAAATGCTTATAGAAAAACTCTCAACAAATTATTGAGAAATACAAAACCACAAAGATAGTAAGTAGGTCAAGAAGCTTTTTCAAAAAAAAAAAAAAAAACAACAGACATATGTAGCTAACATAGCCAGCGTGTGTTGTCCACTTTATAAATAAGTTATTTGTATTAACTCTGCGTTAAAATAATAATACTTATTGTCAGATTAAGCGAAAATTTTAATTTATTTTAACATTAGTTAAATTTTTTTGTCATTTCTGATAGCGATATGTACATACATACACATCGTTACCTTAATATAGAAAGTCCTTCCTAATTCATTATTCTTTTGAAATCGAGATTCTACTATCGAAATATACAAAAAACTCGATTTCAAATATATGTAGAATGAGTTAGGGCCTTTCTATATGAAGGTAACGATAGATATAGTTGAAAATGTTAAAAATTAAATACAGTAAAATTCAAAATAAATTTTGCCCACAATAAGTTATCTTAATAGATGCATATGTATGTATATTAAGATGCAGTTAAAATTTTTATAGGTACCCAGCTAGGGTTTGGGAAACGGGAATTCCCGGGCGGGAAATCCCGGGAAATGTCTGTCTAATATTCCCTGGAAATTTTTGAGATTTTCCCGGGAAAACGGGAAATTTAAAGTGCATGTTATTTCATATTTATAATCCAATTTTACTTTAATATAAAAACTTTATATATTACAAAAGTTCGTTTGAATGTTTGTATGACTAAATTTACACGAACGTTGACACGTTTTTCATCGTCTGTTTAAACACTTACATATACCTTGTTCGAAGGAAATTTTTTAATCTTAAAATTTAAATTGAGTTTTTGTTTTAAATGTAACTGTAAGAAAGAAAGAATTCTTTCGACGCCGATAAACAAGCAGTAAAATGTCCATATATTTTTAATATAAAATAAAAATGTGAGCTGTTCAAATCTAGTCTGAAATTTCATAAAAGTTCCATTAAATTGAGGTCATACCATATCTCCTAAAAAAAGTGCAATAAATTGTATAAGTATCAATGATTGCAATGATATAATCATTTCCTAAAGTAAATAATTCGATGCTAAGCGAACTTGAAGTGATTTTTCGCCGAATTAGTGAACAAATTTTGAAAAGTGTAGTGAAAATTTTAAGCTGTAAGAACTCTGAGTTGACGAAACTTAAATTGATTACAAGTAGACGCTATTATGGAAACCCTGCAGAAAATATTTTAGGAGAAATAAAATGAAAGACACTTAGACATACTGTGGCTCAGGGTATTCAAAATTCGGCGCAGCGCAGTATGGTACTGTAACCTGCTTTTACTTAACGATAAGAAACCGCTTGGAACTTTTTCAAAAAGAATGAGAAACAAGCAAGGCAAATTCTTATTAAAATGAAAGTAGGTCTCATTAGAAAATTGTCTACTAATTGTGGTAACAGTCGTCAATTGGTTTTTATATGATCTTTTGCTGTGTAATAACTTTATACCATTTGCTTAAATTCAACTAAAAATTCTTAAAAATTTGTCTCAGAGCTGCTTTTTTATTAACTTTTATTTCAAAAGAATGCTTACATTAATAAAACAATCGAAATTTCACCAACTTTCATTTAATAAATGTATTTAATTTATAAAATTAGCTTTTCCCGGGAATCCCGGGAATTCCCGGGAACTTGATTTTTTCATTCCCGTTTCCCGGGAAGTGCAAAAGTCCGGGAAATCCCAAACCCTATACCCAGCTAAAGAAATATGAATGGAGCATACATCATGTTCCATATATGGTTCAGATCCAAAAATGAGGCTATATGGCCATATATGATAGTAAATATTCATACATTTTCATAAATGTACATATTTGTAAATTCATATTTATTAAAATTACTTTTTTTAAGATTTCAAACATTGAAGTTGTATTTGATGAAACATTTTTTTTTGATAAATAATTAAAAACGAACTAAAAGACATTTTATTTATAATTTTAAGAGAAAAAGTGCATCGTTTATTTAAAAAAAACACAAAACCCATCTTCGGACATAAAATTTAATTTAATAAGAATTTAATTAAAAACTAATGCAATTAATCATTACAAAAAATTTATTCGTTTTTATACCAACACTAGTTTTTAATAAAATTTTTTGCAGTAATATGAACTTCGTTTCTTAAAAATATCTAGAGTATTTTCTATAAAATTAATGACTGAAATATCCTTTTGATTATTTCATGTATTTAATAGGGCCGAAATGTCAAAAGTCGTACAAGAATTGGTTTTTTTTAACGCTGAGGCTGTACGAATTTAAACATTGCAAACCGTTTGTATGTATTTTAAATAGATTTGCAGAATTATTCTCCTTCTTTATGAACTTGTACATAATTTTTTTAAATTTTGTGTAATGTGATTTGTAAGCGTGTAATGAAATTTGGCAATCAAAAAAGTAAGTCATTATACGGGCAAGTAGTTCTGATGGTAATTTGAAATTTTTTTGCTGGGATACTTCTATCCCACCGTTACCCACAAAAGTTTGAAAACACCTTCAACTCTTGTAATGAAGAAAAAATCTCAAACAAACTTTATACTTTTACAGCTCTCAACAGCTGTTCTTTTTGTGTGTTAACAACTTTAAGCGATTTTAAAGGCAATTATTATTTTGTAATTAATTTCTCAAGAGTTGTTTTGCAAAAAAAATATCGAAAATAATTTTCCCATCAAACACGTAATAAAAAATTATCCTAATTTCTGCTATATGGCATTCTAATAAATTTATCCAATTCGAGACTTAAAAACAGCAACTTTTCAAGCAAAAAATTAATTAAATCACGTTTTCAAAATAAATTGTACATGCGTATGGGAGGTTGCATTGTAAGTAGTTCCCCTTGTAACTATAATGAATAATTTTAACATAAATTAATGAATCCTTCATCTCAGGACTTCTTACGCAAAAACATACATATGTACATATGTATATGTATACAGTCTGAAGAAAAACATTTCCGCATCACAGACCATGAAAAATTTTTGATATAAAAGCTCATACGAGAAACTCATAAATAGTACATATCGTTAGATGAAACAAAAGACAACATGTAACTTGCAAAAAAATTAAAATAAATAAAAGACATATTGTGAGTTTGTTTAATATATGTATGTACTGAAGGAATTTTACGAAATTTTGACTCTCGTTCAACCAACAATCATATTAAGATTCAGCCAACGTAATGGTAACTTCAATTCATTCAAATTCTAATGAAATATTTATATTTCTCCTTTAATGCAGCATATTAATATTTCTAAAAAAAATGCCCTATTGAAGTTAATAATGCAGAATAATTATGCATATCGTATTTAAAATTGTGCAAAAAAATTTCATACAAATGGCTTGCGCATTCGCCCTCTTGAAGAAATAGAAAAATGAATAAATATTTTTGATATCTTCATTAAAAAACTTAAAATAATTTTCTTTCCAATTCCAGTTATGACTATGTAGCAATAAAAGAGCGTCATATTTTTATATGTATGTATGTATGGTATAGTTATACAATAATCTGAAAATAGTTATTTGACCACTTTCTGGCTGCTAATAAAATAAGTAAACAACAAATTTTTTATTGACATTCAACGCTTAAAACAAGAAGTCCACAAACCTAAAACCTAAAAGCATGAAGAAATGAGGCGTGAAAAAATATAAGCAAATACATGTGTATATATGCATGTATGTATAAGAAAATTATTTTAAAATTAAAAAAAAAAACTCAAAGAAAAATAAGTAGTCCACGAGTCAATTTGCAGGTACATATTGTAAATATATTTTTTTGTATACGACGAGTAGTAAGCAAAGTTTTTGCTGGGGCAATACGTGAGCAGATTTGTAAGCTGCTGCTTATAGCGAAGAAGTATTTATTTTCTGGGATTTTTTATACCTATTATTTTTTTTTACATTTCATTTAAAATGCGGAACAGGTTATATGCGAGTATATACATACACACATACATACATACATTTGTATTTGTATACTTATGTATGCAAATATGTTCATACATACATACATACATACATACATTTACAAATTACAAAGCTCCGAGAAATAAAGTATCCTGTTGGAATAGAGAAAATCTAAGTTCGAGAAAGAAGAAAATCTCTATCACTTTAAGCAAAATGGTAAATCGAAAAAAAACTAATAAAAATAAGGGATTTAAAGTTGAAAAAATGTATAAGTTAAATCATAAAAAGACTTCTTCAAGAATTAAGGATTATTTTAGGATATATTTCGGGACTTGCTGTTGATGTACCGTACCGTACTGTACTGTTAGCACGTTGGTGCACTTATAGAACATTTAAAAACGTGCGTACGCCTTACTATGTTTTGTTGTTTTAATCATGGTGTAATTATACAGGTGACTGCGTAAGGATTTGTTATAGAAAAACACGGCGACCATAGCTATGTAAAGAACTGGAGAATGTCAAAAGCACAAAAATAATTGTACCAAAACTAAAACAAAATCGAAGTTTTTGACATTATTCAGCTACAAAGCACATAGAGCAAAAAATTATCAGGTGAAGTAGCACTGCCACCTAGTTAGATACACCTTGGTTTTAATATGAAAAAGGAACAGCTGTTCCCAAACAGTGAAGGGCATTAAAAAGTTCAAATGGTGACTGCAGCGAAGAAAAAGTACATAAAATATGTAAATGGTACTAAAACTGTATTGGAGCCAGTGTTGCCAGAATTTCTAAGGATAAAATCTGCAAAATTCAACAATTTTTCACGAAAAAATCTGCAAAATCTGCATTTTATTTTTAAAATCTTCAAAAAATCTTCAAAGCAATTTTTTAAACAACTTTTTTTATATTTTATTAAAAAAATTTACATAAATATGGATGTACATGTGCAACATATATATTTTTATAGAATGACTATCAAAATATGTTATTAAGAATTACGTACACAAGCGTAATAGCACAAAATAGGTAATATTCATAAATATTATTTGGGGTTACAAAACGTTTAACAAAGAAAAATTTGTTTTATAAAGCTTTCGTAAACTAAAACTATTTTTTATGAATACGGCAGAATAACCTTAAAAGCTTCAAGCAAAAATCTTTACAAGCTAACATCTTCGATTTTGAATAAATTTTTAATTTCTCATTACCTTTTAACAATTAGCTGCCGCACTGGTTGAAGTCTACTGATGAGGAAAAGCCGCCAATTTTCCACACGCAAAGTTTACTTTGCAAAGTCTTGAAGAGAAAATAATATATTCTCTACGATGTTTCCTAAGTCCAAAAATTTTAACTCTCTAAACTATGAGTCGTTCACACATAAAAGAAACAAGAAGTAGTAGCAGTATTAGGAAAAGTTTAAAATAATTGCACTTTAATTGGAGTTGAAAAATCTGGGTTTTTAGCCCAAAAATCTTCAAATCTGGATTTCGTGTTTTTGGAGGGTAAAAATCTGCAAAATCCAAATAAATCTACATTTCTGGCAACCGTGATTGGAGCATGTACATAAAAATATATGTGCATATGTATCTACATATGTTATACACACATGGCGGTTGTACCAACTATCATAGAATTCTGGTATTACGACTGCAATTTTCTTGTGGTACCACTATATTTTAATTATAAACCTTAACCAAATAATTGCAGCAACAGAAAAAATTGGTTAACAGTATGGAATTTGAAATAAAAATTATTCTTGCTACCGAAAATATGATTAACATAACTAAAACAATATCATAATTGCTGAAATAAAATAAGCAATAAAAGCAAATAAAAATACACAATTTAAGAAATTTATTATTTAACATATTGCCATAAAATTATTTTAATTGAAATTTATTTATTTGGTGAAGCATGTCTATATGCATTTCTTCAACCACACATTTTAAACAGCCACAAACCTGTTATCTTATGCACAGACTTTCAAAAACCATTTGAGAATTCATAAATCATAATATCTTTGAAAGTAAAAAAATTTAATTTTTAATTTGCTGCTACGAGTATAAACTATGATCATTTGCCATAGTGTTGCCATAAGATGTAGGAAGAAAAGTGCTAGATTGCGGAAATAAAAGTGCTAAAATGTTCTACAGCACACACAAAAAAGTGCTAAAATCAGTAAACATTTTTAGTTTCCCTTATTTCTTCAGTGGCCCATACGCTTGCAGTAAAATTGTGAATTTTTTCTATTCTATATCATTGACAATGTATATATCATATTCATAGGTACATACATTTTTTCATAACTAAGAAAATAGAATTACATCGTGTAGTGTGGGCAAAATTATACTATATATTTTATGTGAAAAAAAAATATATTTAATAATATTGTATGTATAGGGCGCTTGAAATATTTAATTCATAAATTTTGAATCCAGCTGCGAATGGAATACCACGAAAGAACAAAACTTTAATAGTGTTAAATAGACTAGCTATATAAAGTTTAGCATTTGTTAACGCATTAATAATCCCAAATTAATATTTTACTTATTCAGTAAACTATTTGTTATTAAAAATACATTGAAATTTATTATTGAGGGGTTTACCTGGATCCTATGCGCATTTCACTGTTGCTAATGCAGATCATCAGGGAACCTTTACCCAAATTTCTTAGAACAACTAGAGTTATTATGTTATAAACTTTCATTTAAACAAATGAGAAAATCAATAAATATCAAAGTTGGAACAAGAACTTAATAATCAACATGTTTTTTTACCATTGCTACATTGGGTGACTTTTTTGAGCTCGAATTGTAGTCGTACGAAGTATGTAAAGAAAGTAAATGTAAAAAAACAGGAAACTATTCAAGAATATCTCTTTTCTACATAGTTAAATCAGATGAAACGATTTAATAACCAGATATACCAATTTCCCACGTTGTATAGTTTTACTGAATCACATAAACATAATCGTATAACCGACAACTAAAGTTTTGGGCTCACTTTAGCTTTGACTGTACTTTTGTATAAGCTTACCAATAACCTTACGAACACTACAAGCTCTTGAAAATAATACAACTTAAAACAAGTTTTGTTACTTTAGTATTTCAAATAGTGTACTTTAGTATATTTGTACCCATATGTGTATCTCAGAGCGGTTCAGTTATATGACTACTGTCAGACTAAACAATTATTGAAGATAAATAAATTTGAATTGGCTCACAATTTGTATTAAGGAATTATCTACTGAAAATTTATAAATTTAATGAAATAAAAAAGTGCAAAAAATGCCAAATAGTTTTAAAAAAGTGCTAAACTAGCACTTAGCATTATTTTCAAAATCTTTAGTGCTAAACGAAGAAAAAAAGTGCTAAATCTAGCACTAAAAATGGTAAAATGGCAAGCCTGACTATGATAGTAAGCTCAACCTCTAGTTAGTTGCAGCAATTGATAGAAAGTATTTATTTTAACATTAATATAGAACGACAATTTTTTAGTTGCCAATACCAAAAGTTGGTAGTAACATCCAATTCATAATATTTTATTCGGTTGTGTTAACCAATCAATGAATTAGTCATGGCAAAAGCATATGCTCGGTTGATGCAATCAGTTTAAGAATTGTCAGAATCATATCTTTATTACGATTATGCCCTTATGGCAACAAACATGGATTATTTTTTGGATTAACAGAAAATTGATTGCGTGAACTGAAATATAGTTTATGCAAATGATATTTTGTTGGACTAACCATTTTCCAACCAATCTTTTTTTTGGGTGTGTCTATATGCATTTCTTCAACCACACATTTTAAACAGCCACAAACCTGTTATCTTATGCACAGACTTTCAAAAACCATTTGAGAATTCATAAATCATAATATCTTTGAAAGTCAAAAAATTTAATTTTTAATTTGCTGCTACGAATACAAACTATGATAGTAAACTCAATCTCTAGTTAGTTGCAGCAACTGATAGAAGGTATTTATTTTAATCTTAATATAGAACGACAATTTTTTTAGTTGCCAATACCAAAAGTTGGTAGTAAAATCCAATTCATAATATTTTATTCGGTTGTGTTAACCAATCAGTTAATTAGTCATGACAAAAGCATACGCTCGGTTGATGCAATCAATTTGAGAATTGTGGGAATCATATCTTTATTCCAATAATCCCTTATGGCAATAAAGATGGATTATTTTTTGGATTAACAGAAAATTGATTGCGTGAACTGAAATATAGTTTATGCAAATGATATTTTATTGGACTAACCATTTTCCAACCAATCTTTTTTCTGGGTATATATGTACATTCATAATAAATCAATATGTTCATACCATGATACAATAATATAAAGGTACAACCACATTTGACGTATAAAATTAATTTTGACTTTTACCAAAATTGTTTGATTGCTGTTTTTTTTGTAAAGAGAGAGGAAAACGTTGCCACATGAAATTACGGGGAACTTTTTTTTAGGAATGTTTTTGGAAATGTGTAATTTTAAGTTTATAAATTAGGTTTAATAAACATTTTTTTAAATGTTGTATTAATTGGATACGTGGATAACGAAATATGCATGTGTATAATATGATGTAGAATGGATGAGCGTGTTTTATGCATATAATACACATTTACATACAATTCGTGTGCAAATTTATTGCAGCTTACAGTAAGAATTAATGCTTTTTGATGGGCTACATCTGAATAATCTGAACAAAAATAGACATGCAAAAGAAATAGTTAATGCAAGGGTTCTATTGCTAATGAATTGGTTCAATTTAGGTGCAGAACGCATGATTTTAACACAGGCGTGTCATTGACGAGCATGGGCTAACATTTAGCAAAACTGCTCATCATTCCAATGAGTGCTTAGAACCCATGATACGTTTATTCGTTTATATATACATACATATGTATGTTTAAAACAGAGCATAACGAAGTGCCCGCGGGTGGCCTTTTGCTTATAATTTTAGGCTCTAAGCAGGCATACTCTGATGATTGTATTTGAGGCAAACAGCTTTGAAAGCTGTTAAGTGTGCTGTTGTTTCCTTGCAAATTAAGAGGAAGCATTGTTCTCACCGAGATCTGATTGGCAATTGTGCTCTCGTCGGTATGAAAGCTCAATAGCTCTTTTAAAAAAGTTTGCACATTGTGCATATGACTTGGACGCACCTGATGTAAAGCAATAAGCCAGAGTAGTACGAAGGGAAAGTCCCACCCTTGATTCAGAGGCTTTTCCGTTAGTAATTTCCCTTCAATTGTTTATGCTGATGTAAATTTTTTTTATAATTATAATTTAAATACATATTCTTCAATATTTTTCAATAAATAAAAAAGAACGTCAAAAAATTAATCAAAAACTCGGATTTCATAAATTAATAAGGTAGCATTAATTTTGAGAGTAAAAAATTGTCGGGACAAACGTCAGAAGGTTAATATGGCGACGAAAAGAGAGAACGGTTGTACCTTTATATTATTGTATCATGGTTCATACATACATGCATATCGATGGTCACAACTAGAAACGTGCTAACTCGTATTTTCATGGAATTGAGATTTTCAGTGATTCCAATAAAGTTCACACAAACGAAAAACGGGGCCAAACTAACCCCATTCAATACAATATTACCATCACTAGCCTACAAAAGTCACATAACAACGTTACGAAATTCTATTTTATACAGGTTGAGACGTGCCGTCAACGTTACAGCAAATTTCGGTAACCGTTTGCATTGTTTTCAACCAACAAAAACGATCAGCTGTTTCGTTAGCTTACGTGGACGTTCGGTTGATTCTGCCTCGAGGAGTATTCCGTGTTCCATCAGAAATACTAATGAATATTTAATTTTTTCAACTTACGATTGGAATAGACGTACATGTGCAACCTTGTAAGCACTTGTTGAAATCAAAAGGTTTTCATTAGTATTTGCCAAGTGTGATCTAACCTTTACACGGAAGCAACATTTGTAAATGGTTGAAATATGTCAGAATAATCGGACGAAGTCTCGGTTTAGTATTGTTTTATAATGAAAGAACGACAATTTTACATATACCCTAGTGCCGTTTTACCATTTCAATATAAAATTATCGTTTTTATGTCATATTTTCGTCTTGTTGTCAAAAAAAAAAAGTGGCTCAAGAAATTATTTGTTTTTTAACAAGATTTTTTTGGTAGACTCTTAGCGCTATCATGAAGTCTGAATTAGCTGTTGGCCAAAACCTGATGATACCATTTTTTGAGTACGCACTGATTTTTGAAATCTTTGGAGGCCCATAAAAATATTGGTCACCAAAATCGCCCAACTTAGTTCAGGGTTTTATTTCACTTTAATAGTACTATCGAGCTATCAGGACCGTGTGGATTTTTCACCGTTGCACAGTACTATTATCGAATTTATTTTTAGTAGTTTTGTATCCGTTATCATTCATGTTTTCATGACACGTATAACGTTTACAAACTGCAGGCAACACTATTGTACAATGTTAAGTTGTGCAGCGATAGACGTCTATTATAAAATGCTGTGTTATCCATTCATATTAAAATATTTTTTAGACATAACTATGCGCATAAAATTAAACTGGCGGCCAATTTCGAAAAGTGTATTTCTATGCTCTTCCCAAATTTTTTATATCTACATTCACGTTAGTTAACAGTGTTGAATTAATTACAAGCACCCTTGCGGAAATTCATTGCGGCTGACAGTGAACACCTTTATTGATTCATTAAATTTATCAGTGTTGACAGTGCACTCAATCATTACTTTATTCATAATTTGATTAATAAGCATTTATTTGGTTTTATTGTATCCTAACTATTTTCTGTGTTTAATTTGGTAATTTGAAATTTTGTTCTTCCGGAATCATGTTACTGATCACCAGGGTGACCGATGACATTTTTCAAAAAGTAGCACCAAAAGGGAATTTATCAAAAAAAAAGGGTCAAAATGTAAAAAAAAACGAGAAAACTACATTAAACTTTTTATTTTTAATGTATTTTTATATAATTCACTCTAAAAAAGGGGTGAAAAAGTGACAAGGAAGTCAGTCGAAAAACTTTTGATACATTTTAATTTTGTAAATTGCGATAATAAAAATTCATCCATGAAGAATCACTAAAGACTACAGTAAATTACTTAATTACGGTTCATGGAACTAAGGAAAAACATAATTTGTACATACATACATACATAAATATTTATGCATATATGTATGTATAATAAAATCTCGCCCGCAACTTGATTTGCTAAATACCACTCAAATCCATTCGGTTTTTTCTTTAGTTTTAGATTGGATTTTGCTTGCAAGGTGCTGTTTGTTCTTTTCTTATTCCTTTTAATTGAATTGGAAGTAGTTTTCGAAAAGTTCAGAAAAACTAGTTATGCTATTTTTTATTGTAGCAAAAAAAAAACATATTTTTTATTGCTTCTAGCAACATAAATACATACATCGAGCCCTTTTTTCGATTTAATCGAAAGCGAAAAAAAAATTAAGTTTTCAGGAGAAGGTTTTTTTTTTATAGTATTCAAATATTTTTTACATACCGATGGCTTAATATAAAAAAGGAATAAATCGAATTTTCGATATTTTACAAGAGAAGGAATAAACTGACTAAGAACTAAAGCATTTAAATAAGCAGCAATCAAACAAGTAGAATATCACAAAATATATATAAAAAAGTGTGGGCGTTTCCCCGCCCAATTTTGTTTAAAATAGGACGAATGGGAAGCTATACCCTCTCAGACAAAAAATAATAATTTTTACAATCGGTCTAAAATGTACCGAGTTATGAAGTAACACCCCCCAAAAAAAATAGATACGAATTGTTAACCTCCTCCTTTTTTGAAGCTTTTTTGACAAAAGCTGAAGGCATAAAAACAATTAATGTGGTAGCTTTATTTACTGTAAAGTAAGCATACAAGAACATTGACAGTTTGGATGAAAGAAGTATATTTTCAAAACCTGTTATTTGATAAATTGTGTGGAAAAGTAACAGATTTCGAAATATCGCTCAACTCTAATGTGTATATGCATAGATGCATTTACGTTGGCTTTTTTTTCTATTATTGAGAGAACTGAACTTAATATTAGTGCTGGGATACTATTGATAGCACTATCGTCATTATCGATAGTTTTAAAATATCGTAAACAGCGATAGGAAAAATATCGATATTGCTATTATTTATAATGCATTTTTGAAAACGTGTAACACCACAGTTTCTCGCTGCAGGTTTACTTGCTATTAATTCGCGTAAGACAAACTTTTATTTTGAATATAACGAAATGCATACTTATGCACATACTAAATATAGTACATATTTCATTCACGCTTATTCCAGTTGTAAACATCGAAGTCACGTCAACACAATACCAAACTATTGAGGCTTGACTACCCTTTGGCGAAAACAGCTGACTGCTATTGGCAGGCTCATGCTATTTTCTAGATCTTAGGGAACAGAAATAGACTGTCAAGACAAGTCCCACTTTTTTGGTATTGTATTGACGTGACGTCGATATTGACAACTGGAATAGGGTGATTAACATTATCTTCTTGCTAACTATGAATAATAGTTCATTTAACCGTTTAGTATATGTAGTTTTATTCATTTATTTATTGTTTTTTTAAATAAAATGTTATGTTTATGTATACGTATTTTTATTTAAACGTACATGCAACATAGATATGTATGTTGCAAATAGAATCAAGTTTTTAATCGGGTTTTATTGCTTTGTCTTATTCAGTTATTGAAATTAAATACATGTATGTATGTATTTAGTGGTGATGTGCCGAATGTCAATTTTTGATATTAGCGAATACGAATACGAATATGTATTTGAAACGATATATTATATGTGAAATTTATAGACATTAAATTGGGGTTCTATTTACGGCCGCAAAATTAAATAAGAAAAATTGTTTATGAAAAAGAACTTCATATTCCTGTTAGCGTACTGTAAAGTTAATAAAAAAACTAACCAAAATTTTAATGATCGTCATTAATTAATATTAAAAAAAAATGATAAAAAACACAAATTCCCTACATAGTACGAAAGACTTTAATTTTTAATTTTTCACTTTATGCCAAACAATCTAGCGACAAATTGTAGTCAAATTCTTTAAATGTATTTCATTTCCTCATCTCACCTTCTTCTACATTTTTAAATATTTTTAATACACATAAATAACATTTCCATATTAAACTACACATACATCATTTGTTACAAATAAAGGTAATAAATACATAGAAGGAAATGGGCAGAAGTTCATGAAAATATTTTTTCAATTCTCATGGGCAAAAAAGTGTCCTTTCAAAAATTATATATACACACATGAATATAACAAATTACAAATTTCGAAATTGTTGTTGACCCACCTGACGCTAAAAAGTAAAAGTTTTGACAAATGTATTAATGAAAACTTTCATATATATGGCCATGTCACAGAGTTCAATTCCGCTCGGAATCGGAATTCAATCTACCCCATTTTTGTAGGAGATGGTGTCTAAAAAATAAAACTGATATACGGAAAGTTTGTCAGGTGTCTCCAGACTGTGGGAGGCGGTGGTATGTTGGGGTATGCTCCGGCTAGGGCTTGACATTTTGAGGTTTTTTTAATTCCGATTCCGAACGGAATTGAACTCTGTGACATGGCCGATAGACGTATTTTCAAAGGTATATTATTTTAATTTTTTATTTGACAGAACTAAAAAAAATAGAAGTTATCTAGGAACTAGATCGTATGCCTCTCCAATATATTTAAATAATACTTTATTATATTTTAATATGGCGAAATAATTTTCGGACAAATATTATCTAGAAAAGTACTTTAATTTTTTTTTCATGTTAAATGAATAATTTGTTTTTAAGTTGGTATAAGAATTTAATTGAAATCAATTTTTTTTTTGTTATTATTACAAACTAATATTTGTATACCATTTATTTAAATTTCGTTTAGGACTTATGACGTTTAAATGTTTTATGCGAACTTAATTATGAAGTTATCAAATCGAGTCACTTGCAGAGCATCAAATAGCGTTTTACTCGGCTTACAGAAAATGACCGATTATTTCGACAAGTTAATGAAAACTTGATTAACCACCAACTATCAAAAAACAATCAGTAATGAATATAATTGTTCAGCACTTTATTGAAAAACTTTTTAAAGAAAGCTTACATTTTTCTCGTATGTGTAATAGAATCTGGAGTTTTTTCCTCTTTTATTGCTCTCCCTTTTGTGCTGATTTTAGTAAATATGAGTTAGTTACTGCTACACTTCACAAATGGATTAAAAAGTTCTTATCATATGTTTTAACTAATGTATGTATGTATTTTATTTCAAACTGCTTTAATTTTTTACAAAAAGATGTATGTATGATTCACTATTTGGCAGAAGCTTGTATTTTTCTTTGCAGCTTATTTTATTTATATTTTTGTCACACTTTGCCCTCACCGGGCTTTCTTTTTCCTCAATACACATGAGCCAATAGTTTCACCTTGCAAGTTTTGGATATTGTTGCAGTTTTAAGCATTTAAAAATACGTATGTATGTATGTATGTAAATTTTTTTTCACTCAACATTAAAAACCAAATGCATCTTCACTTACTCATTGCACACACGCTTCTATGCACAAACACACTAATACGCTTATTACGTACATATGTATGCATGTGTGTTTAGTATTAGAGCACCTTAGAGTATGCTTTAATTTATTTATTTAGATCTGCATACACATCTACTACGTTTGCGATTACAATTACGGCCTCTTTGGTATAGACGCGCTAAAAAAACGCTTCTTGAAATTTCACTGCACTTTCACAAGAGTTAAAACAGAAGAAACAGCGAAATTAAATTTTAAAGGTTTATAAAATAATATTTTTTTTGTTTTAACACTCGAAAAATTTTTGGTACTTCAAAGGGAATTTGTATTTTTTATTATTATGCATTTCTTAAAATTTTCTTTTTTAACGATTTATATTTACATCCTTATATGTATGAATATGTAGATGCATAGTAATAATGCAACAACATACATACATAGATCACCGAACTGAATTAAAATTTTTATTATTCTTATCAAAATAAGTACATACGAATTATTTTATACATTGTATGCAGTTTATCCATTAAATAAAAAAGTTTTACTTTTTGTATTGCGCTTATTAAATCATTTTCGGCACTTTTTCTTTCTACATTATATTTTTTTTATTATTATTAGTTTCAGCTTCACTTTGGATCGTTTAAGATTTGTTAGATAAATTGAATTGTTGTATTTTTAATGCGCAAATGAAATTTTGCTCCGCATTTGAATGGAGTTGCGTGTTACGTTCACGACTCACAGGACAAAACTACAAATGTTTAACATTATAACATGCTGCACAATGCTCGTAATTTTTAAGCACTCACGTACAAACGCTCACACACCAAACCGAATAAAAGTGGAACAAGAAGTAGAAACACATACATATGTTTATTCTGTTATTTCTTGATTTCGTTGTTACTTTTCCATAAACAGCATTATCTGGCATGAACAACGTTTGTTGTTATTTACACAAGGACTTCTCAGTACTAAATGTTGACTGATACTGTTATTGTTGGCAGCAAGCAGGTTCCGCCGCGTGTTGCTTTCGTATTTATTTCAAGTTCTTTTTTGTGCCACAGGCAATTTTGTATAATATTTTATAATACTCAGGGAAATATTGTGAACAAGAGAACTTGCAAAAAAAAATTGTGAGAGGCAAATATTGGCGATTTGACAGTGTTGTCGATTTTTGTGCTATTTTTAAAAAATGTGGTACAATACACTCTTATATTATGAATTATTTGTCGCATAATTGGTAGATCCTTGGAAATTAAATCAAAATTTCACAACCATGTATTTTCAAAGTGTACACACACTCTTTTCCATTATCAATGCAAAACAAACTACATACATACATACATACTCGTATGTATGTGCTTGAAAAGTATGTAAATGTATTGCTTTAGCAGTAATTATAATCAATACACATTTATTACCAAATATGTAAGTGTAGATTTAGTAAAAAATTCAATGCCTTTTTCTCATACATACATATGTATGTATTTAGTGGGTGATGTTTTCAATTGTTTCAAGCTTAGGCTTTGTAAAATTGAACCGTGTTCCTGGCAACACTTTCTAAATCATGTTCACAACATTTTTTGAATTTCCCTCATTTTTCGCTCATTTTCCGTTAAATTTATGTAAGAGAAAATTTTCCTTTAATAATGTTAAGAACATAATTGTGTATGTATGTATGTGTGAATAAGCAATGTAACGGAATTTCATGCTTTCAAAAGTAACACCACTTATTGCTGTATAAGAATCCTTCAGCATTGTATAAGAGAAACATGCTATTTATTTTATTGTTTATATGTATATGTACATACATCTGTACATAATATGTATGTATGTATATAAATACCAAATGTTCTAACAAAACACATTTTGCTGTAATTGTAACAACTTAAATTAATCCTCAACACTTGATATAACTAAGTCTGTATTTGAAGACCGATATGCATATCGACATAGGTATTTCGAAATAAATATAAAAGAATAAAATCATTCCCTGAGTTAGTTTTTAAAAGCTGTTGTTTTTCAATCGTCAGATCATAACACAGTGTTCCAAAAAAAAAATAACAGCGAAGTGTTACTATTTTTCTGGTAGGTATTGTCGAGTATAACAACAATCTGTATTTGAAATTTTCCCAACACCTCCAAAATCTTGAGTTACGAGTAAACAACAAACCGGTTTTTCGTATCCGTAGGCACTTATCAACCTCTAACTAAGTTAAATATCAACCGATTTCAAATTTATATACTGATATAGAAAGAAGAGACTAAGACCTTTCGAACCATATATGTAAACACTCTAAAACACTTTTGTTGAAAATTAGGTCGATAATAGTAGGCAACAGATTACAGACTACTTTCAACCTAAAATTACACCACTATATTTTTAAACCTTTCGTTGATTTTTGAGCACAATATGTTTAATTTTGAATAAAATATGTTTAATCATGGGTGAGTAAATTTCATTTCCAGTAAAATTGCAAACATTCACCAAACACCCGATCAGAATATCTAAACCTAAATTATTTTTAAAAACACGGTTTTTATTAGAGTTATTCCGTGAAATGCACTACATAATTATTATAATTTTTAAATACTTTCCCACATTTTCTACAGATTCACAACATTTATTTATCACTATTTACACAAAAACCATACCACGAGTATTGTTATTTATGTACACTAAACTGCTTTAAACACTAGACATTTAATTTAAATTAATTTAATAAAAAAAATATGGAGTGATTCTATTGCAACTTGTTCACTAAATTTGAGTTAATGTTTTAGAGTGTACATGTATATATATTCTATATACATAGGTGCCCGTCGTTCCTACAAAGAATATAGGGGGCCTAGGTATAAGATAATAAATATTAATATTTTCGAAGTTAATACAATTTTAACTTGAACTAACTCTTCCTAAGAACGTGGTAAGAAAATAGGTAGGTATACCTACCTATGGATGTATGTATGTGTGTCTGTGTGTATAAACTTTAAAAATAAAATTCGGAAAAAGTTTTGTTCAGCTTAATAATTACGAGCTGAAAAAGGTTTTCATATCCCGAGGTAATAAAAATTGACAATACATAGTGTCAGGTTATATTACAACGGGGTATCCAAAAATATCGCTTCTGAAATCAATTCACTAAGCACGATCTGATTGATTGCATCTAAAATACGTACATATGTATGCTGTATGTACGAGTATGTAATTTATCAAAAAAAAAACCGCGCTAACTCCTAATGATACGCTCTCTGCAGGAATATAATCTTAAAATTGCTGATACACTTGAAAATATTTACCCTGTGGGGAAAAGCACCAACATACGAAGAAATATTGTGTAACATTTTAACTTCATACATACAAAAGTACATACATACATAAATACATACATACATATGTATATATGAACGTACTCGTATTTAAATAAATGCAAGTACATGCATACATATCTATTTATAAATGTGCATATGTATTGTATGTACATACCCTGCAGTCAGACTGGGGCCAAATGTCCCTATGTCAACACTAAAATTCTAGTAGTATGTACATTGTCTACAATTTCTCTTCTATTCGTCAGTACAAAAGAACGAGAGAAAACAGATGTGGTGCATTTGTGGTGGGTTTTGCAACAACTTGTCAATATTCCTATAATTGTATGTACGTAAGGTATAGAAATGTACCACTAAATGTCTGGTTGGTCTGTCTCCATGTTCCCATAAGAACTATGTAGTCACTACCTAGTCAACTGTTTTAGTGTTACTAGTAGATTTTCAATGACAAGCACATGCTAAATGTCTATAGCACAAAGTATTGTATGGGGAATAATTAGGGAGTAGTACTGGTGACAAAGTCAAAAGCGACTCAGTAAATTTTCACCATCGACATTTCCTTCAGGGTATTTCTTTATAATACACAACTACGTACTTATTTACTTTGGATTACATTTTTACTAAGGATAGGTCAGTTTAAAATTTGACACTAACAACAACATCTATAACAGGTTCATATTATGTGTATAATAGCGAGAGAAAAGTCTCAGTTACTGTTAAAAACGAGTTGTGATGAACTAAATTCCTAGAAAAACTTACTATTTTAAAAATCTCCTGAGGAGATAATTTGATATATTTATCCCAGCGGCGAACGCTGCATACAACATTACATCTCCTTAATGATGTTTGTCATACTTTGTGTTCAATGAATGCTAGCTTACAAAGTGTACGAAAGTAAGTTAGATTGTATTCGAACTGCCCACTGCCAACTTACAATGTATGTTAAGCAATACTGAGCTTTTATGTTGATTGGATGAACACTTCCGTATCTCGCTTACTTTGTGTGCAAGTGAAAGGCATTCACTCCACAAATGCGGCAATGCATTTGAAAATGTATACTAGGTACGTATATGAGGTGGTGTGCATTACTGTCTTACATGTGTGCATCGAATCATCGCTTCTGTAATCGACATTTTCGCCGCTGGGTATCACGGTAGTTTTTAGGGGTATAAATAAAACTGCCTTGGCAATACTTTGTGTTTAGTTTGGGTTTCCCTTTCATCACGAACAGACTGACTAACCTAGGGAGGGTTCGCCATACATTTGGTTAAGGATCTCAAAAGAAATTTCACAAGATAATTGTGTTTTGGGATTGAAGCACCATGATTCATTGAATGAACCTGTAGGTGAACTAATTAATAATTTCGTTATTGCAATTTAACACCGCTGAAATATGTTTTTTTTTTTGTTATGTGAAGTCTCTGTTCCACGAAGATAATGAAACATGCGGCCTGAAGTGATACAGAACATGATTTAAAACTCTACGCTAAACGTCGTCTGAATCAGGCGAATTGCTAATAAGAAGTGAATTTTAAAAAAAAAAATCTTTTTAATTAAATTTAATATTTGCAGTTTACAAAGTCAGTGCTTGTAATTCATTAACAACTATTACTACGTTTATACGCGCACTATTTGCAAATAAAATTATTTGCTAATAAATTAACTCACTGTTTATACGGCATAGCAAAAGTACATAAACTTGGTAGCACTTCTATAGAAAGCTTACTTATGTTGACAAAAAAAAATTTGTAAATGCACAAAATATCAAATAATTATTTGTTTTAATTGTCATTATTTGCTTCTATCAATGTTTTTTGTTGCAATATTTGTCCATTTATTGTTTTTGTTATCAAACATTTGCAAGCGTGGCAACCTCAACCATTTTATTTGCAAATACTGCGTTAATCGTGAATAGTTTTCTGAATTAGTAAGTCGCAATAAAAAGAATAATATGGCAACAATTTACAGTTTTATTTGCAAATAAGCCCTGCGTATAAACGTAGTAAATCTCAATAATAGTTATCTGAATTAGTAAGTCGCAATAAAAACAATAATATGGCAACAATTTACTGTTTTATTTGCAAATAAGCCCTGCGTATAAACGTAGTATATATAAATCTAATAATTTTTTAATAGTGAAATAAAACATTGAGGACTTGTGAACCCTGACAACTAACTTTATTTAAATGAAATGTTTTTATGGGCTTACCCGATTCTGGGAATGTGTCAAACATGTAGTAATAAACTACTGCATATATAAAAAATTAAAATCAAATCTCTTTTTTTTATTCCCATTTTCCATTAAAAACCCCGCTTGATTTAAGGACAACTCCCCTAATTTGACAACACTTAATACCCCCTAATTTGACAACAGGTATACATATGTTAATTAAGAGATGATTTTACTCTTTTCATTAGACTTCTCTTATCTATTACACCGTTTCCCATCAGTTCGTGTTGTCATATAAAAAGTGTATAAAACACTTGGAGCATAAAAGAGAGAACAAGGCCAAACAGTTCTGCGGAACAAATTGTTCACAGGCGTACTTGTCTCGTGACTTTGGAAAGTGGGAGTGGAACAAAAAATTACGACAACTGATCGATGATGCAATATTCGGGCTACTTGAATATATATGTAATTTTAAAATTTTTAAACGTTCAATTACACATTCTGAATCAAAAATTAACGATGAAGTGCGAGTTTTGGGGACCGTCTCGGCAAAAAGATTTTCAACATAGTTACTCGCAAGATTCTCAAAAATCGTATTTTGCCTGCAACCTGCTGTAAGTCATTTTACAACAATGTACTCGATTTCATTATCACACGTTCTAATTTTAGAATAAAATCTAGCAGATTTCAATTAAAATCTTTATCTAAATCTTCATTTACACCAAGTTTTTTTTTATATTTATCAAGATTTCGTACCCAAAACAAAAACCATAAGCTGACATATTTCCTAAAATAAAAACCAAAGAGCTGCAATAAAGCTTATTCACACATCTTTTTAAGGACGTTGTTGGTTCATATTTTAGTACAATTTTGAAGAAAACAAACGAAGTAAATCTAATCGAAATCTAAAAAAATATTGCTCGACATCTCGTAAGCACTAGAGTTTCCTCAAATGTAAACGCGCTACAAAGTAAAACTTCTCACTAATCTTAAAGGTTTTTCCTTTTTTCCCCCTCTTTGTTTTAAACAAAAAAGCTTTCGTTCACTAATGACGATTTATTTAAAGTTCGTTCAGCATTAACAGGTACTATTGAAGTTTAAATAAAAAATTCTATAAACAAATTTTACATACAAGAAATGGGAATTTTGTTAATTTGTTTGGATCTTTTTTTCTTCATTTTCGATTTGATGTTTAATTTCATTAACTTTTTTTTTATAAATTTTGTGTTTAATGTTTATTTTGGTCTTGGGTGATTTTGCATGCAGCCATCTGTTTCCATTTTTATTATTTTTTTTTTCATGGTTTTTCTAATGATTTTCCAAACGGAAATAGAATTAATTTAATTATCTTTTGAAATCCCATATCAACTACATACACACATGAGTAGATATTTCAATGTTAAGAATTTTTAATTATTTTTTTAATATAATATATCGTAACAAGTCAATTATTATTAATACGTTAATACATTGAAGTAAACCTGCGAAAAGTTCAACAGAATTTTCAATTTTCAATATAAGACTACGAGTATAAAGAAAGGATTTCTTCTAAAGGAGCACCGCAATGCTTTTTCTTGCATCCTTTTCTTGATAATACTAAAGATGATTGTTTTATTTATGGTTACAGAAACAGTTTTTAATACCAGTTTTTCAAAGATAAGTTGGTCGAAAGTTACAGACAACAACAATGAGAAGATAAAACACAAACGCATAAGAACTTTACAATTGCCAATAATTTCAATGCAGCATCTGTTGCGATAAGTGTAAAAAATAAAAGAAAAACTAAATAAATAAATAAACAAATAAAGAATAAGTTTAGCTGCAAGTACGAGTATGTATGTATTTGAAACGGCTATAACAGCGCAATGCATTTCAGCAGCACTCCGTAGTGGAATACCCTCCGCGAAACATTTACTGTAGTATGAACATCACTAGAGTTCTGTGAACCATGTCGAAAGGATTTTTTGCCTCATATTAAAACTCTAACTTTCCTTTTCAGATTTTCTGATAATAAAAAAAAGCTACAAGAACGCCAAGTAAAATAAATAAATATTAAAAATAAAAAAAACTATGCAATAATTGTGTATTTAAAACAGGCGTTCGAGATTATAAGCCAACCATTCGTGTTGAACCCAGAAGCTGCATGACATTTTGATTCCTTTTTTCAGTTGCTTCTTTAGTTGAATGAATTTTTGCAGTTTCGCACTCTTCTTAATTCTGACGTTTCAGTTTGTTTTACTTTTCATACCATCTACGACGATTTTAGAAATTCATACAGAACAATTTGTTGTGCAACGAAATGTAAAGGACTTTGGCTTAGAAGATTGAAAGAAGTGAATTAATGAGAAATGCACCTGATAAACCAAGAATAGAGGTACACTTAAGTATAATAGAAAAATGTCAATAAGTTAGTTATGAATTAAACACAAATAACTCTATTTGTAGCTCTACTTTTCTTGGCTACGAAAGGCTGAATAACTGATGACCATGCTTTTCTTTTGTCATCCATGCATCATTATTCATTATGCGTTAAAACTAGAGATGCGAAAATTTAAAATTATTAAATGAAAGTTCCGCTGAAATTCATGTTGACTCCATATCCACAAATAAATAGAATAGTTTTAAGGGTGCCACAGATATGTACACATTTTTTTAACATGTCTGTGTGCCACTTTAAGTTTCTAAAGCGATCAGAAAAGAAATATGAAGAAATTATATATCTGACCAAAACTTTAAAAAAGCAGCTCACATTTTGTATACAACGAATAGAGAAATGTCAATTACTTGTTATAGTATTGACTTGGCGTCGACAAATAGTTAGAAAATAAGTGGATCCATTTATCAATATGCACAGATCTAAAGCAGCTACGTCCAATCCATATGCACAATGTGCAAACTTTTACAAAAGAGCTTTTGTGCTTTCACACCGACAAGAGTACAAAATTCACAACAACAACACAGCAGACAACAATGCTTGCTCTTACTTTGCAAAGAAACAATAACAAATTTAAAGCGCATTATTCACGGTCAAAATGCATGACCTGCATTATAATAATATTAGTGAAATTTTGTTTGTATGAGTCACACCGACAATCTAAATTTTTTGATTGTTGCACATGCACGTGTGCAACACAAACATAACAAGATAAACTACTCAAAGCAGTGGGTTATACAAAGAACTGCCAAATTATATACGTAAAAAGTTTTTGTATGTGCGAGTAGTTTGACAATTGCCTTGCAATTAGCTTGTAACAAAATACTATTCATTTATCGTGCAATGCACCGAAGGCGTTTTTTTTTTTGGCCGAAGCCGAAGCCGAACTTCGGCTAAAATCCTAAACTTCGGCCAAAACCGAAGCCGAAGCCGAATGTTTTAAATTTTAAAAATGATACTTGTTTTATATGAATTAAGAAAAAAGTTTGCTTTTTTGAGATCACTGAAATAGCTGTAATATCTATTGGATGCATAACAAGAAAAATAAAACTATTTTGCAATTTCTAGATTGCTTTTTGATATGATCACTCACAAGAACGTCCAAGTAAAAGAAAATAGAAAGTAACAGGGTTGTATTTCAAATCAACCCTTTCAAAACGTTAAACACAATAGAAACTGTCGGCGAGCAACAACCAAAAATAATGTTATTTTTCAAGCTTGGAATGAAAAATATTCGGCTTCGGCTAATCGGCCGATTTTTGCCGTATGCCGAATGTTGGCCGATTACCAATTTTTGGCCGAAGGCCGAAGCCGAAGCCGATTAATCGGTCGAACTCTAACGCTCAGTTAAGAGCTTTCAAAGCTGTTTACCTCAAATGCAAATATCAGTGTATTTGTGTTTGGACGTAGGTTTGGTTATGGCTGTGGCCATAATGCCACAAACCAAAACCAAAAAAGTTTGTAGTAGAACAAAAATAAGCAAATTAACAAACATGTGCATTGTTAGTAAGGAACAAACGACAATGGGTAGACTGTTGTAATATATATGAAAGATGGTAAATTGTTGAGCCTTCATTACCAAACATACATATATATGAGCAAATTGAAAAATGCAATGAATCAAACCAATTCACGTTTTCCATTTGCAATAAAGTTTCGTATATAGGGCAGACATCTACATCAACTGACACCACACACGGTGGACCAAAACACAGAAAAACGCTGATGAGGAAGGTTTAGTGGCCTTCGAAAACGGCTGGCTGTTCCGTTCAACTATGTGTTGTTGTCAGAATATTTACAACTAACTTGATGTTATTTGTTCATTACTAATTATCACATGTAATTTGGCTTAAAAAGCGTTACGAACAGTAGCCTAATTCAATTCATAAGAATTTAAGAAACAAATACAGTTCGAAAAATAATAATTAAATAAAAACTTATTATTTTTTTTATATATTACAAAAGTTCGTTTGAATGATTGTATGACCAAATTTACACGAACGTTGACACGTTTTTCATCGTCTGTTTAAACACTTATATATACCTTGTTCGAAGGATATTTTTTAATCTTAAAATTTAAATTGAGTTTTTGTTTTAAATGTAACTGTAAGAAAGAAAGAATTCTTTCGACGCCGATAAACAAGCAGTAAAATGTCCATATATTTTTAACATAAAATAAAAATGTGAGCTATTCAAATCTAGTCTGAAATTTCATAAAAGTTCCACTAAATTGAGGTCATACCATATCGCCTATAAAAAGTGCAATAAATTGTATAAGTATCAATGATTGCAATGATATAATCATTTCCTAAAGTAAATAATTCGATGCTAAGCGAACTTGAAGTGATTTTTCGCCGAATTAGTGAACAAATTTTGAAAAGTGTAGTGAAAATTTTAAGCTGTAAGAACTCTGAGTTGACGAAACTTAAATTGATTACAAGTAGACGCTATTATGGAAACCCTGCAGAAAATATTTTAGGAGAAATAAAATGAAAGACACTTAGACATACTGTGGCTCAGGGTATTCAAAATTCGGCGCAGCGCAGTATGGTACTGTAACCTGCTTGTACTTAACGATATGAAACCGCCTGGAACTTCTTCAAAAAGAATGAGAAACAAGCAAGGCAAATTGTTATTAAAATGAAGGTAGGTCTTATTAGAAAATTGTCTACTAATTGTGGTAACAGTCGTCAATTGGTTTTTATATATGATATTTTGCTGTGTAATAACTTTATTTCATTTGCTTAAATTCAATTAAAAATTCTTAAAAATTTGTCTTAGAACTGCTTTTTTATTAACTTTTATTTCAAAAAAATGCTTGATTTTTTAATTCCCGTTTCCCGGGAAGTGCAAAAGTCTGGGAAATCCCAAACCCTAGGCGAGACACATATAATCAAATACAGTATTGACCATTAGTTTAGTTCGAACGGCTGTTTTCTATGAGTATGGGTATGTTACGTCTGATTGCACATTTCTAAAAGGAGTAATTAGGACTTGTCGAAGATATTTTCGAAAGTCTTCGAATCAAATACTTTTCTTATGCATGCAATTCTTTTCACAGCCTGCGCCTAAAAGTGCCCACAAGTTGGAGCTGCGCAAAATTACTTTTTCCAAGTTTAAACCGTCTTTTTTCCATGACTGCCGCCGTATGTTCTCAACTGCATGCACTAACTTTGCTAATTTTACTTCAGTTTTTGTTCAAGTCTTTACTTATTTATTTATTTAAACAGAAAACTCCTTAAAATTTAAAACATTATTCAAAGTTGTGAAAAATTAAGCGAATAAAATAAAATGTTTTTATTTAATCTACATATTTGAAACAACTGCTTGTGGAATTTCATTGTGAGCAACATGTGCAACAAAAGCCACTAGAATGATGATGTTGGGGAAGTTATTGTCGGTCGATGATGTGTGCGAATACCTCGTATTTCACTCACTCTATGCATGATTCTCATCACTGAGGTGTGAGAAATGTCCCCAACAGCTTGCAACAGTGAAAAAAAATCTGATAATGTCGAAATATTTCTTAGTAGGCTTTTGCGAAATTCATATGGGACGACCGGCATTCAGTTTACATGCCACAACAGACGCTGCACGAACTGTTGAAAGACAATAAATTTTATAACGGATATTGCATAAACTTAAATAATAAGACAAACATATGTATATAGAACCATATGTCTCTATGTCAACATTCTTTTCTCTAGCGACAATTGCACTAGTTGAAATGTCGACAACTTTCCTTAAGTTTGTTGCCCCAACCCTTATAAAATTGTAGATGAGGGTCACTAAAATGTACTAGTGAATCTTTAGTTCAAATGTCTCCATATGGTCGTAAAGGAATAGTGCTAAAGTCTACTGGTAGATTTTCAATGACAGCCCTATGTTATATGTCAATAGGCGATTACATTGGCTGCGGTACACCTATTCAGTTGTACTATTGACAATGTCACTATTAATCACTACAATTTTACTATTGACATCGAGCGAGGAAATATCGATATTGTAGACTAGATATCCTAAAATTTACTAGTGAATCCTTGGAGCGGTTTCAAAAGAACTACTTAGTCAGTATTGCTACAGTCTAGTGGTGGATTTTCAATGACAAGCTAATGTTAAATGTCAATAGATGATTACATTGGCTGGGGTACACCTGGTCAGTAGTACTACTGACAATGTCACTAGTAAATCACTAAAATTTCGCTATTCGCATTTTCTGCAGGGTATCTTTTTGTAATACATACAACAAAATTACATCAAAAGAAACATTCACAAAATTATCCAAATAATTCGATTACTTAACGCTGATCCACAGGTCAAAACGTTCGGGAAATGCCAAGTGCCAACAGGCAGATGCGGTCATGTGCCATAATATTACTGTTTGGGCCATTATTATGGCTTCAAGATAAAGTTCCGGATAGTTAGTCCTATGTTTAGCAAAACTGAACTGTAAAGTGACCTTTAAAATGTTTACATTAATGCAACTGTACGATAAAATTGCAAACAACAACAAATTTTCTGACATATTATTATTTGTGAATTCTCAAATAGTTTTTAAAAGTCTGTGCATAAGATAAGAGGTTTGTGATTGTGCAAAATATGTGGTTGAAGTCTACTGATGATTTGGCTAAGCACATTGAAATATATAGACAATTTTATTATATTCTGGCAACTTTATTTCAAAAACGTCGTAATATCTCAAAAATTTCATTACAACTTTTTTTTTTAATGCTTGTAATTAATAATGCTGATTAAGTTGCGTCGTATTGCAATTAGAATCCTGTTATTCATTTTTAATGCCATTTTACGACTGGAGTATTATCCAAATAGCTGGAAGCTTGCCAAAGTTAAAATGATTCCAAAGCCGGGCAAAGATCTCACCAAGGCTGCATCATACAGGCCAATAAGTCTGCTCTCATTACAACTGACACAAAAATGTTTTTAATTCGGTTGGAAGATACGTAGGCTTCTTCGTATAAAAAACAGTATAAAAAATACTGTTTTTATATGAACTTGTTCGTTCATTATGATAATAAATTTATCAAGTGTATATACAAAATTGAATAAAAAATTAATTTAGAAAATATAAATAAACTTCGTCCTAGAAAATTTTCCTATCAAAAGATTAATTTCCCATAATTTGTAGTGTTTTTGATACTCATAAGTTCTGATTTACGAACTTCGTTTTACATGCTTTAAAATTTTCTTAAAATGTAAATATAATTTAATTGAAAAATTCATTTAAAATGCGAACTCAAGACAAAACAATTAAATTTCTTTGCCTAAACCCATACAGTTCGACTAAAACTCATGACGCAATTTATTTTGGTTTGAGAAAAAAATATAATAGTATATTTTCTTGATTAATCGAGATTAACCGATAATCACGATTAATCGCATATTTTTTAACGTAATCGCGATTATGGAAATCTGCGATTGTTTGCAAACCCTACATTGGACCAAACACAAAAGAACGCTGATGATGAAGTTTTAGTGGCCTTCTAAAACAGCTAGTTGTTCCGTTCAACTATGTATTAGTCAGAATATTTACAACTAACTTTGGTTATTTTTTGCTCATTAATAATTATCACATGTAATTTGGCTTACAAAGCGATACGAACTTTAGCCTGTTCAAATCATAAACTAAAGTACAATATTTTTTTGCATAATGGGGGTTTTTATTTTTATTTGTTATTTACTTATTAAGTACATGGTACAAAAAAATAGCTACTTATTTAAGTGAAAAGTTTAGTAAATTTGTAAGAAACAACAAAATTAAGTAGTTCACGAGTCAAATTGAAAGTAGTCTCACCCCTAATGCGGTTACACTTTCTTACATGCCAGTAAGCAAACTTTTTCCAGGAAAAGACATTCTATACAAGATCTACGCTGTCAGGAAATCAAGATCTTTTGCCAAGTTTTTTTGGTTTTCTTTTCTAAATAAAGCTATTGAAATTATAAATGATATTAGTAAAAAATACTGATTATTGCTTGATATTTTCTCCTTTTGAATGAATATGTACTAATTTTACTTTTTGAATAAATATACATATACCAGTACTGTATCATTATTTTATATTCATAGCGTTAGCGCAGTTATTTGGGTATGACACTGGAGCATTAAAGCTCTTACTTGGGTTTGCCTGTAAACGATATCAATTAAATCATAAACATGTGCGAATGTATGAAACATGCAAAAAAATAAATAAATTTGAAAAAAAGAAGAGATCTCCGGAGACCTAAAATGCAAAGACCTTGTACATTTTGCCGCTGCGCATCCATAAATCTTATTTTTTCCAGTCATGTAAATGTGTGAGTGAGTTTCCCGTGTATGCAGCAATTGATTTTTTTTATTACTGCAAGGACTTAGTTTTTTTTTTTTTTCTTTGACTGATTTTTCTTTATTTTCCATCCAAGCTGTGAACCCAATTAGTCTTGATTTATATGTGTTCATAATATATTGAACCCATTTAGTTTGCCAAAAATTTTTTCATTTTGTTTTCTTATAACACAACCTGTTGTGGCAGCCGCAGTTCGTACTTGAGTTGTTGGTAATTTCAATGAAAACATTTAGGGTATTCACAATGAGTATATTAAAATTTTTGTGTGGCAACATTGTGCCATATTAAAGTTTTCATTGTGAGCAGGCAGTGGTATTAAACATAATTGGGGTATTCACAACAGTGTCTTAAGTTTCCTAAGTGTTATAATGTCACACTTTAACATAGTTTAAACAAATTGTTGTTGTACCTCAAACAAAAAGGTCATAAAGTAATTAGACTTTCTCAGCTATGTTTATTGTTTGTCATAACTACATGTAGACAGGGTTACCGATGACATATTTCAAAAAGTGGCACCAAAAAGGGGATTTATCAAAAAAAGGGGCAAAATTAAAAAAGACGTGAAAACTACACTAGATTTTTCATTTTTAATGTATTATTATATAATTCACTCTAAAAAAAAGGGGGAAAAAGTGCCAAGGCAGTCGAAAAAGTGGCAATTTGCCACTTTAGTCGATCAAACGGTCACGCTGCATGTAGAAATGCGTGAGAGTTTGCCAAAGGAATTCAGAGAGAGAGAGAGAGAGTAAGCAATGTACCAGTGTGACCAGATTTTAAAATAATATTAAGCTAAATCAAGTTTGAAAAAAAGCTAAAATAAGCTAAAAAGTTACATTTTAGGCTAGAAAATAAAGCTAAACTTTTTTCCACTTCTTTGATCACTTTTCAATAGTTTCTTATTGCTAAACTAACGTTAAATATTACACAAACATATTTTTTCATTATACATATAGAATATTTGCTTAATGAAATTATTTATTATTTATTATATTTTAGATTTAATGAAGAACAAAACAAAAACTTCCCCAAAATAATCTTAAAAAGTTTTTAAAAATGTAAAAACATTTATACTAAAATACAAAAGCTTTTTAAGTGAATTAATGCTATTTAAGGTAAAGCATGGATCACACTAGGGATGGGCAAAAAATATCGATAAATCGAAATATCAATATTTGAGAAAATAAATATCGATATATATCGCCGATATTTCAAAAACCGATATATCGATACATCGATTCTTATTTACGAGTATCGGGTTTCGATACTTTTAAGAGCTATAGCCGTTTTTTAACTGTACGATATTGACATCACTACTAGTGATGCGAAGAAAAAAAGAGAAATTTCATAACATCCCAGGCGAATTTATAAGGTGACCCAACTAAGGCAGATGACTTTTTGGATTGTGTGGGTATAAGCCTAAAGGCAGATTTTTTTTTTACTTTCTGTTGCGAATCAGCTGACTCTTTTTGGTTTATAGAAATCATATACAAGCCGTTAGTTTTTCTTTTTCATTCTTTTCTGTTTCGGTTCAGCCTGTGAAAATAAAAAAACTGTTAACTAATTGTAAGTGGCAGCATAAATAAAATAAAAACATTTCGAAATAAAATGTGATTGTGCTTTAAGAATTTAAACAAATTTAATTTTTACCAGAAAAACATAAAATTATATTGAAACATAAATATTAGTGTTTTTCATACGGGATTTGCCAGGAAAAAATTTCCCGGGATCCCGCACATTTTCCTGGAAATAAATCCCGTGAAATTTGTGTGGGCAACTTTAGTTCGTACAAACCCTGCAGAAAATTTGGTGACAATTGAACCAAGCGTACTCGTCGTAGGACTTGAGAAAATGGGAGTGTTAAAAAAAGTAGGTCGTAGTGTATGGTTAAAAGAAAATATATCGTGTAAATGGTTACATATTCACCATTTTCGTGATGTATCTAATTTATTGAAAAATGCCAAAATCTGGATATAAAAAAATTAGTTAGGTGGCTTCTATATTAAGGTACTATGTTGTTTAATATTTTCTGTAGGCTGCATTACATTAATGCTAATGCAAATTTATCAGAAAATGTCCAACCAAATTCTTGAAAAAAAAATTGGAATTATATAGAATCTACCATAAACTAATTGAGAATTACTAAACATCTTAAAAGCTAAAACGCTTCAACAGACTCGTTCTAGTTATTGGGACTCGTTCTAGTATTGTAGCTGAGTCCAGGACCTATCAAATAATATAAATATATGTTTTTTTTCCTTGGATTTTATCTACATTGGAAGCTGAAAGCGGGACATGATCCATCAAAAGCTGGGATTTAAAAATAAATATCTTTTAGAAAGCGGGATGTGTAATATGAACATATACAGTTTCGTATGTACTTAAGATACACAGTTTTCACAGTTTCTAACTTCAAGGAATTCTGAGTATGCACGTTTTTAGAGGACCACTTGGACATTAATCTATTATCCGCCAGCATTGACTCCAAAAAAAGTTTGTATCCTTCAGAAAATGCCAAGTTGAAAATTTGTTGTTCAAATTCATGCTTTTCAGAAATACATAGATTCAGATTTCAAAAGTATACTAAAAGTTTACAATCTTGACTGAGGATTGAATTTCTACTAGTTAATCAGCCAATGTATCTGAGTTAATTTAAGCTTCATTTGTGTTCGCTAGAATTAATGTGGTGTTTCCACGTAAGCCGGGTAAATGTTACCTCAACACATTTTTATTCGTTTAGTTTTATTCTCCATTAGTTCATCCATAGTTCAATAGGGCACTATTACGAATATTATATATTATATGTACTACGAATATTTTTTTTTTATTTAGTATGTCTATATAAGAAAGACTCCGGTAGGGCATGTATTATGTATTACGAATATTTTTTTTTTTTGGTTCAGTATATATATAAGAAAGACTTGGGTGGGAAAGACAGTGAATCGATATAAATGGACCGTCAAGTCACTCTGGAAGAAGTCCCGTAGCTAGACTTAGATATTAACCTAAGTTTAACAGGTGTTTATACCTTTGAAATATGAGTGCCTCTGTGGTCGAGTGGGTAGTGTGCGAGCCTGTCATGCAAGAGGTTGTCAGTTCGAGTCCCAAAAATAAATTATAATTGAAGTTGTAACAATAAAAACAAAAATTATAAGTTTTCATTGTTAGAGTTGAGTGTCCAGGTGACCGATAATTTTTTTCAAAAAGTGGCACCAAAAGGGGATTTATTTATTTATAACGAGAAAACTACATTGTTTTTTTTGTATTAGTATATAAAACACTCTAAAAAAAGGGAGAAAAAAAGTGGCAAGGCAGTCGGTGAAACGGTCACGCTGGTCGCAATGACATTTTTAAATAATTTATATTAGGCTGAGTTTACATCTGGCATTTCTTGTGTGTCATTTGCCCAAAAAAGCGTAACCAACTAATTACTAATGAAAAACTGTTGGATTCAGACATGTATTTATTGATTTAAACAATTTCTAATCATGTTGGATTCTATAAAATTGCCTATTAGTTATGTATGGAAATATTTAACTTAATAAATACAACTCAAGTCAAATAATTTTATACCCAAAAAACTCAAAAAGTGTTTTGGCCACTAATATGAATTTAACTTTTTCCATTGTAATTCTAACCATTCTGCCATTATCTACTATTTTTCTTCTTTCCATTTCTGTTATAAAATTGTCGTATAATTTACATTTTGTATTTTTTGGTAAACTATTTTACAATGCTAAAAAATTATAATTTTTATAAGTTGTTTATGTTTTTAATATATTTTTAGAGAACACGCAATTTAGACTAAAAAAAGGCTAAAAAAGCTAAATGAGTTTTTAAAAAAAGCTAAAAAATAAGCTAAATTTAGCTCAAAATAAGCTAATATGGTCACGCTGCAATGTACAAAGGTGCTAAAACCAAAATACAAATAAGTACAATCAGTGATCAGTGTGCACACTTCTACCGATATTCGGTAGATTCTACCGAATATGTTTGTGAATTTAACGATCTACCAATTCTACCGAACAAGGCCTGAAATCTACCGAATATTGAACGAACATTTTGATTAACATACGTAAAATTAATCACATGTATGCTCTAAAATGTGGAAAGCTTTCCGCGGAGAAGAGAGTATGTTTAACGAATTGTTATTTAGTAATTTAAGTCGATATATGTGTAAATTGGATATTTCGCCACATAGCAGTGCGGCCGCACGGCGGTCATTTTCTGCCATGAAAATCATTAAAACAGGACATAGAATTGTGCCTTGGGGTTGAAATATTTATTCCTTCCAATGATTTAATAATTTTTGCACAAACGTTTAAATTCATAAATGTATCTTACATATAATCTTTGTAGTTACAAATGTTTGTCAAAAAAAAGTTAAAAGCTACTAAAACTTTATAAACCTGAACTGAAAACCAAAAACTGAATTCCTGTTATTTATGTATATTATTTTATGTATGCATAGCATATCTATATAAAGGGTAAGTGCAAATAACTGGGGATGACACTTTTTTTATTGGAAATGCCCTGCCCAATACACTACACAAACGCACTGTACAGTGCCAGACTTGTGCAGTGGACTTGTGTAGTGTATGGCTGGCATTAGATGATATCATTTTCTTTACAATATTCATTAAATGTGAAATAAAAATGTGATGTTGATAAATGTTAAACGTTAAAAAGGGATTTTCAAACATTTTTCAAAATGTTCTTTTTGTGAAAAAATGTATCTTTTTAGAAACTAAAATGTAACTTTCTCGAAATTTCACTGGCAACACTGGTGCTGTGTTTACAATGGATCACAAAAGTTGTCACACGCTGCAGAGATCAAACAGTACTCAAAACAGTGTGTTTCCCGGGGGTAATCGATGACAGTTTTTTGAGATGCACGCAGTATACTCCACATTTACTATCTTCAAAAGTGTGAAAAAATCAGTGGCGAATATTATGCCAATTTATTGGATCAATTTAATTAGTTGTGTTCCACCAGGAAAATGCAAGAGTCCACACATGTACAAAACTACAGGAATTGGCCCCTTATCTGCATATTACACGGACTTAGCAACGAAGTGACTCTTTCTAGTTTCCAAACCTAAAGAAATGGCTCAGTGGAAAGAGATTTGACTTGTACGATGAAATCATCTCACAAACTAATTTCTATTTTGTTGACCTCGTCAAATCTTCTTTTTGGGAAAGGATACAAAAAATTCCACAAGCGCTGGACAAACTGTATAGAGCTCAAAGGAGACTTTGTTGGAAAAGAAAATGATTTTTTATGCAACAACCCGCGTTTCGTTCAAAAACTCACGTAATAATTCTGTAGCAATAAGGAAAAAGTGCTTAAGTCATATTTGACTGTTTTGCAGGAGAGCACTTTTAAGCGTTCAAGTCGATTTTCAGAAATTTATTACTTTTACATGTAAATTGGAAAATTCTCTGTTAATCTTTATTTTTTTATACAAACATCGTTCTACACACTGTAAATAATACATTTAAGTTGAAATATACCAAAGTATAAGCTAAATTAAGCTATTATTCCAAATGAGAATACAAGTTTTAAAAAGATAAGCCGCAATTCATTTTGCTATAACTTCTGGAAAAATCGCACAAATTAATTCAGATTTTGACCAGGGATACTTTTAAATATGCAGATTACGGATCTACCATTAACTCTAAATTAGCTTAAGCACTTTTTCCTTTTCGCCACAGAATTATTAATTGGATATTTTTAATAATCTTACTAAGATATATTGGTGCGACGAAATGGTAAGTAAAATGTTTGGTTTCCTAGAATTTATTTCTTTTGATCCGCTCTACTTCTCGAGACATACCGCCATTTCTAAAATGTACCTGTTGCATGAATTGTAACCTTTATAATGAGTAACTGTCCATATTTGACTGCAGTCGGAAGTCCTGATGGCACGAATTTTCATTTGGTACTATGACGCCAATTCGATAAACAATTTCGCTATTGTGAAAACTTCTGGATTGTTTAGTTCCTACGACCTGAGGCCTACATAAAATCGACACAAATAGTTTGTTTTTAAAAATAAAAGACAATCGTTTAACACTTGGATTTGGAAAAAAAATTTAATACTTTATTGAATTTGAATTTTGTTGGATGGAAAATTCGTTGCTCAACAACATTTTCGATGCTCAAAATATGAATTTGGCATTCGAAAATCGAAAATTTAAAGCAACTCATAATAAGGGCCAATATTATTACCACACAAAAAGTTTGCGCGTTTGAGGAGAATAAGTTGGCTGCATTGCAAACACAAAAAGAAAATGTCAGCGTGTTGAAATTTTTGGCAAAAATACCGAAAGAATCGTAAATGTGTGTGTAAAAATTAAAAAGTATGGAAAACGAAAAAGAAAGTGGAAAAGCATAGAAAAGTGTGAGAAAAATTCAAGCGCCCTGGATGCATGACATGACGACACAGCTAATTCAGTTTTGCAGATTCGTGAGGCTGTATGGAATTATATATTTATGTAGCATTTATAGGAATACAAATGCAAGGAAAACTGCATGGGCAGAAATTTCGTTTGAATTATGTAGGTCTTCATGTGCACGAAATTTTTAAACCAACTTAAATACTGCTTCCGTAAACTGGAATGTAGAGTACAATAGAATCCTTTTGTGGCAAGCATATTAAGCCCTAGTCTTTTCCACTACTTTCCTTGTCGTTTTTTAGATT
The DNA here is from genome assembly GCA_944452675.1 of Tachina lurida. Classification (NCBI taxonomy): domain Eukaryota; kingdom Metazoa; phylum Arthropoda; class Insecta; order Diptera; family Tachinidae; genus Tachina; species Tachina lurida. Next base: position 148,312,843 of record OX101756.1, on the reverse strand, counting down.
TTCTTAATTTTTTTCTTATTATTAATAAGCACACAGTGGCACTAGCCAATTGAATAATTTTGCGATTATCCATTTGTATAAATATTAATAAACAAACAATACGAAAAACAAAGTCTCACAATGATAAAGGAAATTACACTGAATGTCGTTATGTCAAAATTAGTTCTTGATGTAGACAATGATACCGTATTGCCACTATTTAGGGCTGGGACTCTTTCGTGTCACAATGACACAAACAATTGTGCGTCATCGAAAAATTTGATGGGAACGGCACTGCAAACATATGAAAATGACACCACAAAATGACAACACATGAAATGCCAGATGTAAACTCGGCATAAGTCAGTAAGATTTTGTTCTACTCCAATAAATAAAAATTAAAAATAAAATTATTAGAGGTGAAAAAAAAATTATTCACTAGATGAGTTCACACCAAATCGGTAGTTGTTAAATTAGTAGTTACTCGTATTTAAAAGTTGTTATTGTGAATGTGTTACAATTGGTCTCAATTTTTGAGTAGTGTCAACGACGATATCCAGATCCACATTAATAATCCGGGGAGGCAAGAAGCAAAATATCACGTCACAAACGCCCAAAAAGAGCTCAAGCGACATAATTTTCGAACTTTATTTTTTGACGAAAATCGTTTATGTACGTACGGTCATAAAAAATAGATTTTGGCCAAAATACCTGAGTCATTATTTTAATTACTCGTTAAACAAATACATCAAGGTTATGGCACAACACTGATTAAATTAGATGCAAAGCAAGGCCTATTTATCAGGTCAACGCAATCGTCCTGATGATATTCTGTGTTTTCGTGTTTAAGCTGTCAAAAGTTATTTGCACCATATACTTTAGTTCATGTTTGTGTGTGTTTCTGACAACTTAAACATAAAGTTGTTTTTTGTATTGCTGTGTTTTTGTAGAGTTGCGTTGACCTGATAAATAGGCCTTGATGCAAAGCAAGACCTTCTTCCTTCTGATGTGTGTGTGGCCACACACAAACGCAAAAGGAAAATTTAAATTTTTAGAAAATTCTGGTTGAATGCTTGCAATATGGTTGGTTTACAATTGATGTTGACAGTGTTTAATAACTAAAATGTGTGGCTGTTTCGTTGATTGACCGACCGACCGGTCTTATTGCCTTTTGTTGTTCTTGTTGAATTTTCATCGCCTTAATGGGTCGAGTGGTTTATGGCTCACTGCAAAGCGAAATAGTCATACAGTTAATATGCGAGTAAGGGTGTTTTTTTTTTTTTTTTTAATAAACCAATACTCTTACCGAGAAAAGCATTACTTATAATGCCTGCGAATGTTAATAAAATACCAATTTATGAGGCAAACAGATATTAATTAAATTAATTTTAAATAATACAAAAAAGAGGGGACAAGGGTGCGATGACGCACATTTATTTCCATTCAAAAGTTATAGACGAAAACTGAATACTGCTGGAAAATAATCTCATCGGAAATAAGCCAGCACAATATTTTCACATTCATTAACTAGAAAACCTTGAGTAAAGAAGATTTTACTAAACTTAATTTAATGTGACAAGAATAGTTATTAATTTTGACATTTAATTAAAAGTAAAAGTAGCTAAATAATTAGAGAGCTTGCAGAATCTAAACAGATAAAAGCATTTTTAACAGTGATTTTTAATGAGCCGCATCTCATTATTAAATTAATATCATTAAGACCTATAAAATCCAAATTCACAGTCTATAGTTAACTAAGAACCGTGATTTAACTAACGATTTTTCTTGTCAAAATTCATTGGTTAAACCTCCTTCATAGTTAAGTAAAGATTGTGAATTTGATCCGTAGTCTTTGGTAATAGTATGTAAATATACCCAGTAAAAAAAATTGGAAGTCATTCTAAAGGAAGTACATTTTCATTGCTTCCAAAAAATCGATATTTTTAATTTGCCGATAGTTAGCAGAAAACCAAGTAGAAGTTTATTTTAGTCATACAAAACCTTGTAATTCCTCTACAGTTTTAGAAATTACTCACCAGAATTTTTAAAAAATCGTTTTATTTTTAAGAAACTTATGAACTATTTTTGGTCTAAAATTTTAAAGTTATTTGCTTAAATTTACATTAAATTACTGTTTCGCGTTTAAATTCGTATAAAAAGAAACTAATTGTTAAAATAGGTAACTATTAGCAATTTTTCCTAGATGAAAATATTATCATAGAACACAAAAAAGGACATTTTTCTTAACATCGCTTCCAATTCGGTGACCAGGCAGCGAAAAAGAGAACTTCTTGCAATGACAACCCTATGTAAAAATCATTACATCGGATCGAAATTTGCACTACTTCCAGATCGCAAACTCTACATTTTCATGACTTTTTTGGAGTGTCTTTTTTTACTGGGTATGTACATATATGACAATTGCTTATACCTGGAAAGTTAGATCTGACTTTCTAAGTTAGAGAAAACAACTGTGCACATTCTTCTTCGAGTGCTGCAGTTAATTTGTTTGTTACGTCAAATTCAGAAACGTGTATTTGACATTTGAGAAGTGATGTTGGTTTATATATTTTCGTTTTGACGAGATCACTTGTTATGAATTCGCCTTGCCAACAACGAACGCATTTTTCAAAGCGAATTGAGGCGAGTCTACCTTATATGAATATGCCTTGTAAAATACCAAATAAATTTATTATACACGCATACATATCGCTCATTTACTTCAATAGTGCCAAAATTCAAAAAAACTAGTTTTGCGGAGAACGCGTTTAAAGTTTTCAATTTATATACAACTCAATGAAGACATTTTTTTTTTTTGAATGCATGATTTTTTATTTATTGTATCTTCATATATGAACTAACAATAAGTATTCAAATCTTAAATCTAAAATTATAATTAGGCCCGACCAGTGTCGGACATAAGCTTAGTAATAGTTATATATAATACATAAGTAGTGATAGTCAAAAGGAAAAAAATAAAGTATTTTCAAGAAGTCCCATCTGGAGTGCTATGAATAAGAGCCCATGTGTCCCTCTTTTTTAGGCGGATGTGTCCAGTAAAGTTCAAAATATTACGGGCAAGCGGATTAGGATGTGACTCGAGTTTTGTTAAATATTTGCCAGCGTATTTTGCAATTTCTTCAGTCACTAGTGGCATATTTAAATCACGATGTATATTTGAATTTTTTATATACCATGGAGCCAATGTTATTAAGCGTAAAATTTTGTTTTGCCTTCGTTGGATTCTCTCGACATTAGAAGCTGAAGCAGTGCCCCATAACTGTATTCCGTAGCACCATATTGGTTTCAAAATCGTCTTGTATATTAAAAGTTTACAATCTAGACTGAGTGAAGAATTTCTACCAATCAGCCAATGTAGCTGAGTTAATTTCAGTTTCATTTGTGTTAGCTTTGAGTCAATATGGGGCTTCCATGTAAGCCGTCGATCAAGGTGTATACCAAGGTATTTTACGTGTGAATGTTGAAGAACAACTTGATTGTTGATTCGAATAGGGGAACAAGTATCTCTTCGCAGGGTAAATGTTACCTGGACACACTTTTGCTCGTTTACTTTGATTCTCCATAAATTTAACCATAGTTCCAGTTGTGTAATATGTTCTTGTAGATATCGGGAAGCCTCGTGAGGGTTTTCGTGCATACTAAGGCAGGCTGTATCATCGGCAAACGTAGATGTATGAATATTGCTGCTCAAAGGCATATCACAAGTGTAAATCAAATACAAAACTGGCCCCAGTATGCTCCCCTGTGGCACACCGGATGATATAGATTCGGGCACACTCATGAAGTCTCCTTCCCCAACCGTAAACTTCCGGGTAGTAATATAACTTTCTAATAGCTTCAGAAAATTTATTGGTAAATATGATTTCAATTTTAAAATAAGACCTTCATGCCACACTTTATCAAATGCCTGAGAAACGTCGATAAACAGCGCAGAACAATACTTCTTTTCTTCAAATGTTCTTCTTATAAATTGAACCAATCTATGAGTTTGTTCGATGGTGCTATGCTGACTTCTAAAACCAAATTGATGGTCCGGTATGCACCCATTACTAACTAGAATTGGGGACAATTTTGTCATGAGCAGTTTTTCGAAAAGTTTTGACATTGTTGATAGCAGACTTATTGGCCTGTATGACTCAGCCTTCAATGAAGACATGAAAAAATATTCTTCTCTCGTGAGGTCCCAGTAAAAAAAATTGGAAGTCATTCTAAAGGAACTACATTTTCATTGCTTCCAAAAAATCGATATTTTTAATTTGCCGATAGTTAGTAGAAAACCAAGTAGAATTTTATTTTAGTCATACAAAACCTTGTAATTCCTCTATAGTTTTAGAAACTACTCACCAGAATTTTTAAAAAATCGATTTTTTTGAAGATGCTTATGAACTAATTTTGGTCTAAAATTTTAAAGTTATTTGCTTAAATTTACATGAAAATACTGTTTCGCGCTTAAATTCCTATAAAAAGAAACTAATTGTCAAAATAGGTAACTATTAACCATTTTTCCTAAATGAAAATATTAACATAGAACACAAAAAAGGAAATTTTTCGTAAAATCGCTTCCAATTCGGTGACCAGGCATCGAAAAAGAGAACTTCTTGCAATGACAACCCTATGTAAAAATCATTAGAACGGATCGAAATTTGCACTACTTCCAGATCGCAAACTCTACATTTTCATGACTTTTTTGGAGTGTCTTTTTTTACTGGGGTAGTAGTAAAAGCTATTTATAGAAATTTTTATACAAGATAAAATACAAAATGCTGAATAATTTTGCATTATTCATCCTTATCGTGAATAAAAGTTCACGTGAAATGTGTTCCCTTTCCCTAAAATTGTGATCGCAAATGTTTGCGTTGTTGCTGTGCCATTATACTGTTTTCTAATTTTGTTCACCATTTTTTGTTCACGGGAAATATTCCACGTGAACAAGATGTTCACGTGTATTATTGTATTTGATACCAAAATTACAATTCAAAAAATAAAATCACGCCCCTGGTACCACGCCTTCCCGCATGACATCTTGAAAAATATTCTTCTAAAAAGTTGTTGTCTGTGAAGTTTTCTACAGCTTGTGACTGATGTCCATGGGCATTATTTCACAGGACATTATGATATACTACCTCAGTTTCAGAAATGTCATCAATACATAAAAATTTCGCACAAATTTTAATTGTAAAAATTAAAAAAAAAATACCGACAATCCCATTTTTAACATTCGAACATAAAAAGTGGTGTTATAAGTTTTTAGTGTGTGTCTGTGTATCTGTGTGTCTGTACGACGAGTATACGTACACACCAAACGGCTGGCCCGATTTTGATTTAGTTTTTCTTTTTTTTTGTTTGAAAGGAAATCGGTTCAGCCGTTTAGAAGATTTCACATCTTTTCTAAATGTATTCTGGTGAATATGTGTGTCTTTGACGCCCTAGTCCCAAACGTGACTTGATCTAATATCTTCTCATTTATATTTGAAGAAAATTGATCCAGCCGTTTGATCTGTACGTCAGAGGTTTTTGAAATTTTTAATTTTTGTTATTTTATCTACTATCATGTAGATTAATGGGTTTAATTACGAGTGTCGTATTTCAACTACAACTACGACGATTTTGTACTAGATTAAAGAAAAACTGTTGCATTGTTCTTTAGTCTAGTACGAAACCGTCGTAAGACGACACTCGTAATAAGGCCAAATATATTGAAAGAAAGAAAGTATGTCATTTTCGTTGAAAATTATATTCAAGTTTTGATTTTGCTCAAAATTTAATGAGAGAACTTTTACGATTTTTATGACATTTTTACATTCAAACTTTTACAAAATCTCTGCAAGTAATGGGCAGATCTAGGAACAATATCCGCTCGGGTTAAGAATAATTTTGTTGTTAAATTCGGGTTTTCTTTTTACTAAATAGGTTAAGCCCTCCTCCAGTTATGCGAATAACTATATGATGTACATATATATGTATGTCGTACAAGTGCTTCCATTTTTTGTCGTAACGGTATATTTGGAAAAGTTGTGCTGATAAAATATTGGAGTACATATTCGCGTTCAGCGGCTCAAAGTTCTAGGGAACGGAAAAGTTGATCGAAATTGTAATATTTATGTAATTTTTGATTTTTTTTTTGCTATTGCTTTTATTAAATATTAGATTTAGATAAAAGTCCGTAAGGCAAAAGCTGTAAGAAACTTCTTTTACTATATTTCAACTTTTTAGGAGAAAAATTTTCATGGTGTTGTAATTGTTTACGACTTGCGGGTCATAATGCTGTATGAGTGTAATTGATTAAAATTTCAACCGTAAGTCGGTAAGAGAAGGCGTGGTCCCAGGGATGTGAAATATTTGAGGGACGAAACTTGAAAATTGTTTACATTGTAAATACTCGATATTATTCGATTCGATATTATTACCAAAGGGAAGTAAACCCCTATACGCAGATTGGCAACTTTCGTGACCATTTAATTTTTATGATGTTATTATTTTTTGCCCAACAGCTAATTCAGACTCAGTAATATCGTTTTACTATATATGGAAATAATGAAGCTAAGAGTCCACTCAATAAATCGTCATTATCTCTTCGTGCACAAAAGTAAAGTAAATTTTAGGAAGGTTGGTGCCAAAAACGCACCTCCACTCGAAGACCCAATTGGGTCCATTGTAGGGTTTGGGATTTCCCAGACTTTTGCACTTCCCGGGAAACGGGAATTAAAAAATCAAGTTCCCGGGAATTCCCGGGATTCCCGGGAAAAGCTAATTTTATAAATTAAATACATTTATTAAATGAAAGTTGGTGAAATTTCGATTGTTTTATTAATGTAAGCATTCTTTTGAAATAAAAGTTAATAAAAAAGCAGTTCTAAGACAAATTTTTAAGAATTTTTAATTGAATTTAAGCAAATGGAATAAAGTTATTACACAGCAAAAGATCATATAAAAACCAATTGGCTACTGTTACCACAATTAGTAGACAATTTTCTAATGAGACCTACTTTCATTTTAATAAGAATTTGCCTTGCTTGTTTCTCATTCTTTTTGAAAAAGTTCCAGGCGGTTTCTAATCGTTAAGTACAAGCAGGTGACAGTACCATACTGCGCTGCGCCGAATTTTGAATACCCTGAGCCACAGTATGTCTAAGTGTCTTTCATTTTATTTCTCCTAAAATATTTTCTGCAGGGTTTCCATAATAGCGTCTACTTGTAATCAATTTAAGTTTCGTCAACTCAGAGTTCTTACAGCTTAAAATTTTCACTACACTTTTCAAAATTTGTTCACTAATTCGGCGAAAAATCACTTCAAGTTCGCTTAGCACCGAATTATTTATTTTAGGAAATGATTATATCATTGCAATCATTGATACTTATACAATTTATTCCACTTTTTTTAGGAGATATGGTATGACCTCAATTTAATGGAATTTTTATGAAATTTCGGACTAGATTTGAATAGCTCACATTTTTGTTTTATATTAAAAAAACATGGACATTTTACTTCTTGTTTATCGGAGTCGAAAGAATTCTTTAATTCTTACAGTTACATTTAAAACAAAAACTCAATTTAAATTTTAAGATTAAAAAATTCCCTTCGAACAAGGTATATGTATGTAAGTGTTTAAACAGACGATGAAAAACGTGTCAACGTTCGTGTAAATTTAGTCGTACAATCATTCAAACGAGCTTTTGTAATATATAAAAAAATAATAAGTTTTTATATTAAAGTGAAATTGGATTATAAATTCTATATATTTATGAAATAACATGCACTTTAAATTTCCCGTTTTCCCGGGAAAATCTAAACAATTTCCCGGGAATATTAGACAGACATATTATTTATATTTATGAAATAACATGCACTTTAAATTTCCCGTTTTCCCGGGAAAATCTAAACAATTTCCCGGGAATATTAGACAGACATTTCCCGGGATTTCCCGCCCGGGAATTCCCGTTTCCCAAACCCTAGTCCATTGTGATATACATATGTATGTATAAAATGAAAGTGATTCACAAAAATTATCAATTTCGAACTACATATTTAAAATGTTAATTCTTAGAGTTCTTCATTTTTTTATATATGTATATTTTATGATGAAAATGATTATGATAATTATTAATATAATAGTTCACAGCATCATATAGAAATGATTGTCATGTACTCGTAATTATATTGTATTGTAAATAGTTTGAAATGTCTGGAAGGTAAATGCGTAGATTTGAAATACAAAAAAAAAAAGTTATTAAAACAATGTGAATAATTTTAATAGGTTTATTAATTGAAAGTATAACTTGGAAAAGAAATGATGTCCAAAGAAGAAAACATGATTTTATACTTTTCAATCCAATTAGGTATATTTCATAAATTAAAGCAAAAGATAATAGAGAAATATGTATGTATATTAACAAAAAAACTAAGCGAATGAAAGAACTTTTGCTTGAAAAACCATTTACATTTCTTTCGTAAAACAATTGTATTTTTTAATTCCTTTCAAACGTAATCGTACTGCAAGAGCAAAATCTTTCTATGAATTAACAACACACAAATCTAGTAAAATCTTAAAATTACATGGATACATTTTTTTTTGTCATGCAATGGAATTGAAAGGACTCTAATGCAATTGATAAAGTTGACCAAACTGTATTTAATTAAATAGCCATGGATGTTGGCGTCATTCGTCCTTTTTCGAAACTACTACTGGCCTCAGCCCGCCAACAGTTTTTTTTTTTTCTTCTTTACCAGTAAATACAGATTGCGTAGAACTGTTGGCATTGTACACTTGTACCTATAGACGTTTGTAAATTGTTAATTATTTATGTTAACACCAGGCTTGCGTGGGTGTGTATTTCCTACTTTCGATCATCCACACACGCAAATCACACGCTACAATAGGGTTGGTTGCAGCATTATCTGGAACCCTCAGGGCACCCCTCACAAATTCACTTATACTTTCATTGATAGTAACTTTTTATTTTTCTGCTTGGAGCAAAAAAGAGTAAGACATAAAAACTAATTAATTATTTTTTATTTTTCCCTGTTCTTAGATAGGCCGGCTTCCTAAACGCAAGTTGCAATGCATATTTACAATGCATACACTTCGTAAACGCATATGTAAACTTTCTGGCAACGTCTAATGTTCCTAATCGTTTGACAACTCATTGTGATGAGTATCCGTTGTCAAAATCGCGCATAATTTTTATTTTGTATGCAAACATATGTATGAGTTGCATAGCGACGTTCCTAAATGCCCATAAAATTCAAAAAATGTTGCACTTAAGACATGTTTAGCATTGCACACGCATTTTTTTTAATTATGCATTGCAACTTGCGTTTAGGAAGTCAGCCTTATATTTGAAGAAAATCGGTTCAACCGTTTAGAAGATATCACATCTTTTCTAGATATATTCTGTTGAATATGTTTGGCTTTGACGCTGTAGCTCCCAAACGGCTAGACTGATTTTCATTTGGTTTTTTTTTAAGTGACTTGATGTTATATATTCTGGCCTATACTTGAAGAAAATCGGTCCAGCATTTTCTCATTGATAGATCATTGATAATATCATTTCTGATGTATGTTTGAACAAAAATCGGTTAATATTAAATTTATGCTACAGCGTGAGCTTCGCCGGGGGTTTTTAAATTTATTATGTAACTGGAAAATCAGTAACACACCTTTTACCACTGAAATTATGTGAATTATCCGAACTCGTTTACAAAATGAAATAGATCTTTTAATAAATTTCATAAAGGCTAAAAACAGATCTGCATATCGCATAAGTCACTCTTTTATGCAATGAGTTTGAGAAAAACGTATTTGACATTGATATAATTGTTGAAAATAACTCCCCTATTGCATTACCCAACCCAACTTAACACAATTCGGTTGTCTGGGAGTCAAGATAGAACCAATAAACAATGATTCACTTGAAAATATTCACCCTTATTCTAATTGTCGACATCGATGTCACTTTAACACAATACAAAAAAAAATTAAGGGTTGTGTATCCGTTGGCGAAAACAACTGACTCCTTTTGGCAGGTTTATGCTATTTTCTAGACCTTAGGGAACGGAAATAGATTGCCAGTAGCACAAAATTTTTCTCGAGAGCGAGGAAACAAGCCCCAATTTTTTGGTATTGTGTTAAAGTGACGTCGATGTCGACAATTAGAATAAGGGTGATCTATTCATTAAGAAAACTGAATGTGAGCTCAAATGCTCACGCATGATGAGTCTGCAACTCAACTAGGATGGCATGTTAATCACGACATAAAAAAATTCATCACACGCACACACCTCTGATTAAGACAATTTTATTTTACTTGTGTTTGCATCAGATACATATATATACTCGTATATACCCAGCTAGCCAAGAGCTGCTTAGTAGGCGATGGTGTTTAATATATAACTCCTAAACGAATTTTCTGCTGATTACTTGGAGAGTAATATTGTAGTATTTCTGCTTAACTCTCTCTTATAAATCTTGCACTGTTTAATCGACGATACATTTATCTAAAATATGTTTGTTCATTTTTATTTTCATATTTACTGTTATAGATTGTCATTTTTTCTTCATTTCTTCGCTGATGCTTTTATTTTAGTTTTGAATAAGAACCTCGTCGATCGTTTTAAGTGTGTTTTTATTTTTTATAATAATTAAAGATATATTAAAGTAAAGTACATATTAATTTAATGTGTTGGGTTTGCTACATCAAATATTTATTAAATTAATTACTAAAAAATTTAATTTGTTTTTTTTTCATATTTAACTTGCAAAATAAATGAGTATCGAATGATTCTTGTACAACTCTCCCAGTGCCTCATATAAGATTAATGTTTAAGAGCCTCATACGATTCTCAATGTTCTTCAAGAAAGAGTTGTAAGATAATCTCTAGATAAATCTCAAATGATTGCATCTACGACTAATAAAAACCCCTTCTGCGGTTCTTGTACACGAATCGTCTTCGGTAACAGTTTCTCGCGTGAGAAGCACGGCGATTGAAAATGTTCTGCATACGATTCATAATAGACACTTCTGCGATTTAAAAGGCTAGCTGGGTATATACTCGTGCATACATACATACATACACAATTTTTTCTCACAATTAATGAACGTGAATGTAAGTGTATGTAGTTTGTTGTGGTTGTACAACTGCGGTTTCCATATAGAATGGTATACAAAGAGTACCCTGAAATTCACTCCATGTACGCACTAAATTGTTTCACGCGGACCTACCTATAGCGCCATTTTATTTAAACGATACTGTATCCTCATCATATCGCACAATAAATCATAAAGAGTCGCAACTCAAAAAATTTCAGATGCTGAGTAGTTGCAAACAACTGTTTATACTGTACAAATGACGCAAGTATGCAAGACTGTATTGCAAAAGAAATTGTTGAGGTCGTTATAGATTTCTTCAATTAACTGGTTTATAAAAAAGCAAAGGGATTTTTATAATTTTGAGTTGTGACTAGAGATGCTAAACGGGAAATCCCGAGCCCGGAAATCCCGGGATTTTCGGGACTATTCAAATCCCAAAGCCCGGGATTTTCGGTATTATATGAATCCCGTTTTTTGCAAAAATAATGTTTTTGACTGTCATCTTTTACATCAAAAATTATTAGAAACTCCCTGTTATAAAAAGTTAAAATAAAAACTTTGCTTTGAATAAATATTTTAGTAGATAATATTATATGGTATATACATAATATATCTTATGGCTTTTTCTTTTCTAGGAAAAATGTTGCATACATTGCAGTTTTCAATTAAAATTTGCAATTAAATGTCTGAATTGTATAAGTACCCTTTAAATATGCAAAAAAAAACATTTTGTACAATTAAAATATTATTTTTAATATAAAGACGCACATTTGTGCACAATGTTTTCGGGATTTTGTAAGTCCCGAAAATCCCGGGGTCCCGGTTCGGGATTTCGAGACTCCATCACTAAATCCCGAAGCCCGGGATTTCAAAAAACCTGTCCCTAGTTGTGACTTTTTATGATTTAGTGTACTATATTATAGTTACCCAATTTAAGCAAACAAAAAGAACACGATTACTGCGCTAGAATTCTAAGAAAATACTTCTGGAATTTCATAAATGCTCGGGCGGGTCATTAATTATTGAAACCGTTTTTTATACTGACCTCGCCTTTAACGAAGTTAACTACGAATATTTCAATCATATTTTATACAAACTAAGCAATTAAAAAATGTCAAACTAATAGATATTTATTAAGTGGGGTACACACCATAAATGACAGTCAAAAAATTATAAGCTTTGAGTGATAGTGTTAACTATTCAGACTATCAATCATGTTTGAAACTCAAACCATCATTAAAAAAAATTGGGCACACAAACATGGAAAATAAGAAAATTGGATGCGCTTTAGGGATAACAAAACTTTTTTATACACACTATCAGTCAAATATAAATATGACCGCTGACTGTCACTCACCCACATAAAATTCTATGGCTGACTATTGACTGACGAAATTGGAGTGCACACTATAGATTAAGGCAAAATTTTAGCGAAACAGTCACTCATGTTCTATAGTGTATAATATACTTTAGTTTGCCATCAAATACTACCGCAAATTTATTCTTGCGTGTATTTCGGAGCACCCTTTAAATACGAATACATGCAATACGTTTCATAAAAAGTGAAACAAACGCTAATGTATCCGCTAATTAAAATTATCACTTCCTTTTGGAGTACTTTGGAGATAACGAGTGACAAAAGAGGAGAAACGAACCATGTACAAGAAAACAGATATAGAAACAGAATCTAAGAAATACAAAATGTAAGAAAACTTTGCTAAAATTTATCTATTTTCACATTAACAATTTTTTTCTTCTTCGTTTTTATGATGTTTTATTTTATATATGTACGAGTATTAGCTTTTTTCCCAACAATTTTATGACCAAGAAAAATGATTTTTCTCATTAATTAATGCTAATAGCTGGCAGAACCAAGAAACGCAATGAAAATCAAATCAAACAAACCAGAATATTTTTATAGACTTTTTTATAGATTGGCCCTCTAAATTTTATTAAAAAAATAAAAAACGAAAAACAATAATGAAATATGGTAAATTGTATTCCGATGTGTAAGACGAACGATGAACATAACATGTAGCGTCCACATTTAAGTACTTGAGGACTGACTACCAAGAACTCGACCGAAGACAACACATTATGTACTATGTATGTATGTATACACAGGACAAATAGGGAAGCCATATTCTATTAAAATACGAGTACTTCAGGGGACATTAATTAAATGTAATCACCCAGAGGCTTTTACACGAGTGACTGCAAATTGTTCAACTCAAATATGTACGCTAATCAAAATAAAATGAATTGTATAAAAGCGAAACAACTAAGAAAGAAGTAATTGACAAAAATAATATGAATGAGACAGAGGAGCTTCAAACTCAATAGAGTTTGAGTCATAAATAAAAAGAGGAGATACCTAGTAATAGTAATAATAACACGATGCAACAAATAAAGACTTTTAGAAAAGCACACGGACTGAAAACTATAGGTTCGATAGTACTACCAAATAAAGGGTGGTAAGACCCTATGCTCAGTTTGGCGATTTTAGTGACCTACATATTTCTATTTATGGGACTCCAAAGAATTCGAAAATCAGACTTGGTGATAGCTCTAAACTACATATATATGTATGTATTGCCAAACTAATCTTGTTAACCAAGAAATAAAAAAAAAAATCACTTTTTTCAGACACCATTTACATTAGCAGTTATTGGTTAAGCCTTTTTTGGCAAATATTTGTCAAGTGTGACGGTACCTTTACACTAACTTAAAAAGTATTCAATTAAATAATAAATTAAACATTTCCAAATATAAAAAAATCACAGATTTCTGTATAAAATAATAAGATGTGCATACGGTGTACATATGTATGTATTTTTGGACGTGTTTTTTTCCAATCGAAGACGATTTCATATGTTATTCCAAATCAATTAGATGAAAAAATTCTTTCTATTCGCGCCGAACTAAAAGGTTGGCAAACATGTCCTTTTTTAATTTTTTGCTGCTAATTACTATCCATTACTATCTTCCATTTAGTTTGGCAGGTACTTGTTCCTTAAAGAAAGGAAATGTTGATGTGTTGCCCTGTGTAAATTAATACCTCTAAAATAATTTTTATGTTATGCAGAGCAAATTTCAAACAAAAATTTTTTTGTTAAACTTTTCAAGCCGAATGCTCCATTTTCATGATTCATTTACTTTTTTGGACTTGAGAAAACGCGTCTAATACCCACTAATTCGATCTCAAACGTTTAAATACTCAAAAAGATATCGTTTTCGAAAATTTGAAAGAAAATGATATTAGTAAAAACAATCAGCCTGAACTTGTAATCAGCGACAATTACGTACGATGTTCTACTATAAAAATGTATCCACCCTAATGTAAATATACGTGTAACGACTTGTTCAGAAAAAAAATATGAAAAACACTAATTTTTTTAGTGATTCCTATAAAATTTTTCTAGAAAAGTCGCTTGCTTGCATTATGAAACTACATACATAAGTCTTTTTAGATATACTGAATATGGGCATTTCTCCGAGAAATTCCACTTTTTTGTCGCGTGCGACAGCAAACAATTAACCTTGTATTTTTGAACAACCTGACTCGATTTTTCTTAAAATTTTACCTAACGTAGAGCTGCTGACGGCCTACACAAATATATAAAGAAGTAAAAAAAGTTTCGTTTTCTTTGAAAAAACAAGCATATTTGCTTGGTGTCGCACGCTACAAAAAGTTAACATTCCTGTGGAAATGCCCATATGTCCTTTTATTCAACACCTTATCATTTTTCTCATCTGTCACTAAAATTATGGAAATGGTTTGTCACGATTATTAAAATTGTGACAAGTTTGGAAATCAGGTAATGTGTCAGTTTGAAATAACACGAGCATACATACATACATATATATGCACAGAAAATAATATTCCAAAAATATTTAAAAAAAATCTGTATTGTTGAAAATGGAAAAAGAATTCAACAAAATTATGTATTTGAGTCAAACACATTGCTTATAAAAATTGCACGCAAGCATTAAGGGTCGTATGCAAAAAAATTTAACAAAGCTTTGCCAAGCAATGTTAAGTAAAGTTGTATTCTAAAAAAAAAATTCAATTATACAAAAATGTTTTAGTGATGTACATACAGTCAAAACGAATGGAAAAAATCTGGATATTCAAATACTCATTCCATTCGAATAAAATATATTGCCATAATTTTTCTTTGTTCATCATATTATTTTTACTTTTACTTCATAAAAATGTTTATCTGTTTTCCTTCCATGTCAGAAGCCATGATACAATAATATAAAGGTACAACCACATTTGACGTATAAAATTAATTTTGACTTTTACCAAAATTGTTTGATTGCTGTTTTTTTGTAAAGAGAGAGGAAAACGTTGCCACACGATATTACGGGGAACTTTTTTTAGGAATGTTTTTGGAAATGTGTAATTTTAAGTTTAGAAATTATGGTTTAATACACATTTTTTTAAATGTTGTATTAATTGGATATGTGGATAACGAAATATGCATTTGTATAATATTATGTAGAATGGATGAGCGTGTTTCATGTATATAATACACATTTACATACACTTCGTGTGCAAATTTATTGCAGCTTACAGAAAGAATTAATGCTTTTTTGATGGCCTACATCTGAATAATCTGAACAAAAAAAGACATGCAAAAGAAATAGTTAATGCAAGGGTTCTATTGCTAATGAATTGGTTCAATTTAGGTGCAGAACGCATGATTTTAACACAGGCGTGTCATTGACGAGCATGGGCTAACATTTAGCAAAACTGCTCATCATTCCAATGAGTGCTTAGAACCCATGATACGTTTATTCCTTTATATATACATACATATGTATGTTTAAAACAGAGAATAACGAAGTGCCCGCGGGTGGCCTTTTGCTTATAATTTTAGGCTCTAAGCAGGCATACTCTGATGATTGTATTTGAGGCAAACAGCTTTGAAAGCTGTTAAGTGTGCTGTTGTTTCCTTGCAAATTAAGAGGAAGCATTGTTCTCGCCGAGATCTGATTGGCAATTGTGCTCTCGTCGGTATGAAAGCTCAATAGCTCTTTTAAAAAAGTTTGCACATTGTGCATATGACTTGGACGCACCTGATGTAAAGCAATAAGCCAGAGTAGTACGAAGAGAAAGTCCCACCCTTGATTCAGAGGCTTTTCCGTTGTTAATTTCCCTTGAATTGTTTATGCTGATGTAAATATTTTTTATAATTATAATTTAAATACATATTCTTCAATATTTTTCAATAAATAAAAAAGAACGTCAAAAAATTAATCAAAAACTCGGATTTCATAAATTAATAAGGTAGCATTAATTTTGAGAGTAAAAAATTGTCGGCACAAGCGTCAGGAGGTTAATATGGCGACGAAAAGAGAGAACGGTTGTACCTTTATATTATTGTATCATGTCTAGAGTTTCTACGCGGGAAAAAAATCCCGGGAATTCCCGGGAATTATTTTTTTGCAAGTCCCGGGAAATTTTCAACGGGAATTTTCGGGAATTTAATATATCGGTTATTGGAATTGGCTTTTTTTACATTGCTGTTCGTTGTTTCATTACTTAAAAATACAACTCTGTAACGATGCATAATATGTATAAGCATGTAAACAGATGTAATAGAGGCTTCCGATGTGAATCCAACAACTTCCAGCGTTACGAAATATTTTTAACTTATGAAGTCTTTATAGAAAAAAGTATCTAGATTGGCAGATCTAGATGGAATTTTCATCAATGCTTAACTCAAAGCATATGATGTTTTTGATTAGTTTTTTTTTAATATTGTTCTTGATGAAATTAATGAATAAAGTTGTTTTGTTTTTGATTTGAATGTTCACAGAAAAAAGTATTCACCAATTAATGTTTTCAATTAAGAATTTAATTGATTTAATTTAATTGAATCAATTATTAATTAATTTGAGTGGAAAAACTTAATTAATATTATAAAATTGTTTATAGGTCAAAATTTAGTTAATTTTTTAATTGATATTACAAATATTTTAATAGATATTACAAAATTATTCATATTACTTTTCTTTGTGATGTATACTTTTTCATAAAATTATATTTTTTATTGACGTCATTTAATTAAATTCATATGTATTTGAAAATCCCGGGAATTCCCGGGAATAAAACATTTTACTTCCCGGTTCCCGGGAATTGAAGAAGTCCGGGAAATTAGAAACCCTAATCATGTCAGAAACTCATACTTTTTAAATTAGGTTGCTTTACTTCAAGATAATACAAATTTATTTAATAAAATAAAAAATTATTTGAATACTCGAATTAATTTGTATTCGATGTTGTACATCATAAGCCGTGAAGTGGTTGTTGAACACGGTGGTGTTACCAGTATTTATTATTAAATTACAAAATAATTAAAGTTGTTTTTTGCATACAATTTCTTAACAAAGCAATGTTAGCCTTAAAGTGCTTGGTAACTACTATGAACTTTAAAGCTTAAGTAAAATATTTTTTTGCATACGACCCTAAATCTATAGGCGCATAGTCATAGTCATAAAGAGTTTAAAACCAGTATTGCCATACAAAATACTGATTTGAAAGTCATAAAGTATACTTTGTTTTGACTATGACTATGCGCCATAGTCTTTATTTTTATAATCTATAGTCTTTGATTAAAATGTATATATGTATGTGACAGCGCATAGAGAAAATTACCTAAGGGTAAATAAATCAATTTTAATTTTTTTTTTTTTTTTTGATGTGGACAACATCTGAGCATCGAATGAGACCGATCCCATGCCCCAAAAGTGTTCCGTCTCAGAGATATGCGGGTTTTATGAAATTGATGTCGACGATTCTAAGGTTATGTGAAAAAATTTTCGTACTAACAGAGTGATATTCACGATTTGAAAGAATCATAAATGAGTATTTATTATAATTCACAATTAATAATTTCAGAAAATAAGCCTGGATTCGAAAAAACGCGAGCAAAATTGATATCAAACTCATGGAAACAGCGCGCTAGGTAGAAAACAGTACAAACCAACTACACAAAACAAGAGGTAGGGACGACCTACGCACGTTTTCAAGGTTGACCAACACGTTCCTGACGTCATGAGATGTGTCGCTTTCAAATGAGACCAATACCAACACACTCAGTGATGGTACACCAAAGATACACGTATTTAAATCTTTAAAATGGCTCTCCTGAACAAAACCGGTTTTTACCCTTAGGTCCCTTTCTATTTTGCGCGTCACATATACAAACAAAAAGGGGTTGAAAATGTGAGATTCATCCATAAACGTAATAACAATTATCAGTGAAAATAAAATTTCAGTCAACAACTTTTTTCTTTGATTCATTAAATTTTTTTATTGACTAAAATATATATTTTAAATAATACCCCTTTTAGACACGGAAAGTAAACTGCAAAGTCTTAATTTTGCTTGGAGAAAGGCGCAAAGCTGAAACAAGACTTTGCAAAGTAAATTTTGCGTGTCTAAAATGGGTATAAACGTGCATACGAGTACAATTTTATTTACCAATAATGCAAAAATCGTCATCACAGAAAATTCAAAAGATTTTTTTATTGAATCAACGATTTTCGTATTTAAATACATATGTATGTATCAAAATCATTTTTTCTGTGTATGTAGATGACCATAAACCATTAACGAAATTAACACAATGTGGATTCAGAGTCGGTATTGTACAACTTGGGGCCTTATGGGAGGCATAAATGATGCTCTATAATAAATATTAGCTATTATGATTTGAAGTCGCAAAACAGGCTGATTTGCTAGGGTTCGTAAACGCTATAAGTTGAGTGATTACAAATCGCAAGCATTTATAAATTTGACAAGTTCTTCAAGTATAATATGATCTACGTTTTCCCCAGACCATTATGAAAGAGTCCAACCCACGTTTTTGTTTGTTATTTTCATGCTTTTTAATAACTTTCTCGAAATAATAATCTCTGTTGTGTTTTAAAAGTAAGGATTTTGAATCACACAAAATTTCCAAAAACCAGAAATTTGTGAGACTTAATCTCATATGTAAGTACATATATCATTTTTAAAACTTTCGTTAGTCCTAATTTACACTATGCAAGTCTTATTGCTAAGCTGATTAGTTTGTGGGAGAGAAGGACGAGGGGAACAGAAATGTTTCTTTTCCCCTCGTCTCTCTCTCCTAAAAAACTAATCAGCTTAGCAATAAGACTTGCGTAGTGTAAAATAGGACATGGTAAGTCAAACATTTTGTGAAAATTTTAAAGAAAGTCCAATACTATTTATGAGTCCGAATTGAGAACTTATGTTGTGTGTGGATATAAGTAATTACATAATATATGTGTGTACATTAGAGTCGCATTGAAAATTCAACTGGTGTGTATAGTTATAAATTTAGAGATGTTAAAATGGAGCTTTCATTATAAAAAAAGTTTTCAGAAAATTGTAATACGATGAATCAAAACAATTCACATATTCCATTTGCAATAAAAAGCAGAAATCTGCATAAACTGACACCACACACAGTAGAACAAACACATGATGATGAAGGTGTAGTGACCTTCGAAAACAGCTTGTTGTTCCGTTCTACTAAGTATTTGTCAGAATACGTACAATGAACTTTGTTGTTATTTGTTCACATGTTATGACCAAAAACATTATCGCTTCACCACTTTGGGACCAAAATAATACAATCGAAAATATTTTGTAAAATTTGATTGAAGCTGTAAGTTTTTGATCGATATTTATTTAAAAAATATGTTTGTTTGACCCATATGACATATGTCAAAGGGTTAATATTTCAAAAAAAAAAATAGAATATAATTTATTTTGTTCAAAAGAGCACCCTCACCGATTTTCAGAATCAGTGCAAAATTAGCGGACTTTGTAATGAATTCGAACTTTGACCCCAATGGGGCACGGCTTGGAGTAGTTCGAATTAGCTCAAATTTTCACCATTCAAGCTTTAGACTAAATTTTACAATAATTTACGAAAATCCAAAGCATATACATACATATTTTTCATACATTCTAATGTCACTCAAATGTGACATAATTTTTAAATATATGTAATTCTTTTATAAATCGATTATTTAACATAGTAACTAATCGATTTTCGTCAAAAAAATGAAGTTCGGAAATTATTTCGCTAAAACTTTTTTAGCTCTTATGGCATGATATCTAGTACGTATGTATATGCAAATATTAATGAAATATTCAGTTATTTTACTTGGATGTCCGCTCTCGCACTATCTGCGGTTTGATTAACTATTTTGGGGCCCCAGTGCATACAAGATATTCGTATCAGCATTTATCGGCACTTACACGCACTTGCACAATGAAGCAAACCAAAAAAAAAAATTTGATAATAAACTAAATTAAAACAACATGAGTTGAACTATTATTTAATGCCGACGCTTTATAATAATAATACGAGTAATAAAGCCAATTTAATCATAATGGCAGGACAAACATACACACTTGTAACTAAAGATATATCGATCCTTTGTTGCAATACAGTCAAAACTCAAAAACTTGATTTTTGAGTTAATAATGCAGCATGAATCATCATATCGTTCCTCATATTGTTTAAAAATTTCATACAAAATTTCTGAAATACATACATACTCAGCCCTTGCGAAAAGAATACACATTCTTTTCCATTAAGTTGTTAGTAAATTCAAAACTTCAAACTCGTTTTCTCTGCAAAACAAGTTGTTTTTTAAGTTATGACTTTATTGCAGCAAATGCTCGATATGTATGGCATACAAACACACAGATTTATATACATACATACATATGTACATATGTATGTTTGTATCTGCAAGCATAAAATTACACACACAAAAATTACAACGAAGGAAAAACGTAAATTTATTTCAATCATTCATCCTTCGTCCATTCTTGCAACATTAACTAGTTGGCAATAGAACTTTTTGGCGAGTGAATTATGAGAATTGCAAAGAGATTCTTCTCTTATCAGAATACAATTTACGAATGCTGCAAAGTTATTTGCTTCGTTTTATTCATTTTGGGATGCAGCGGATTTACGAAACAACAAAATTGTTTTAAGTACAATCGTAAAACTCTGCTCTTCACATGTCTGGCAGCAGTTTGGTACGTAGGCAATCTTATAGCCTTCGTCTACATAAAGTTTCAAGATCCTCAGCTTGAAAATGTCGATGACCTGATTAAGTTCATTATTTATTTGGAGGTTGGTATGTCTACATTCATGTACATTACAACAGTTTGCAGCATGTTGTGGAATATGAAAACCAATCTGAAGCTCTATGGGTGCCTCCAGGATATCGACGAAAAACTGGTAAAACGATTTTTCTGCAAGTTGAGCCATAGGAAATTGGTCAGAAAACAAATTGTAATAATTTCCTTTGTGGCCTTCATCTATATGACAGCGATAGTAGCTGGTCCTCATATAAATTGCTTTGCCCAAATCAATATGGCTGAGCTGTTGAGTATACGCTTTCGCCTTTTGCAGAAACTGTTGTCTAAAAGAGTCGTCCGTTCATTAAGACTGAGTGTATCCCAGCAAGTGGATTGCTTGTATAGCCTCATCTCTTTGGTGAAAGAGTATCACAGTTGCATAAGACTAATAAATAAAGTGTACGCTGTATGCTTAGTAACGACACTTTTACATGATTTTACTCTGACAACCAGTGAACTTTATTTAAATCTTGTATCAAAGAATACATCTAGAGAAAAGTCGTTAGTCTGGTATTTGTCTGGATGCATGCTGTTGCAAGTCTACAACATGACATTGACGCCCATTATTTGTGACAGAACTATACGTGAGGTGTGCATATACATACATACATACATATCGTTACCTTAATATAGTAAAAAGGGCCTAACTCATTTTTTTAAACCCAAAATTTTGCATTTTTCGATACATTAGATGTTCTTCTATTGAAATATACAAAGAATAATGAGTTAGGGGGTTTCTACATTGAGGTAACGATATGTACTAATAAAATCTGAAGGTATTTTTCACATACATATAAAGTTACATAAACTAAAATTTCCTTGCAGGGTGAAAAATGCTGTAAAATTATTATGGAAACTGAATTTTGGTTTCCCCACAATGACGGTGTTCGAAAAATAGTTTCGTCATTTATGTTGTGGCGCATTGATAATGGAACTGACTTTCTTTGTGGTACCATGGCATTCAACAAACAAATTGTAGTTGTGGTAAGTACAATTGTAAAACAATTACAAGAGTAGACGTGCAACTACATATTACGCACCACACAATAATTTTATTTAAACTTCAGAAAATTATAAAATAATATATCTATCTATATCGTCCCCTTAATAAAACAATAGTGTATAATTTTTTGCCATTTCGAAATAATGGAGTTTGAAGTTTTATTAGACATATGGGAAATCAGTAATATTTCAGAAAATATTCAATGTTTTTAAGCTATGGTCATTTAAATATGTGGTGGAATAATCAGGCTAGTAGTAGAAGATATTTCATTAATTTAATTGCAAATAAATGAAAAACGCAATTATACGCTGGTATTTCAATTGATCTTTTGACCCACTTTGTGGAAGTAGAATTTCACCAAATTTTGACCACATTTGGAATCAGTTATGTAGATTCTTATTATGCAATAAAAAAAATAATGGTGTACATGCGTATACACTATTGTTTTATTGAGGGGACGATATATTCATTTCTTCCTTCAACACTAATATTTCTAATGCATTATAAATTCTTTATTTTAGATATTTTCACAAATCTTTAATTACATTTTAATATTAATACAATTTCACATGACTCAAGAAATGGGTAATTAAATTGAGAAGCAACAAAACGAGATACAAGGATGGATTTTAGTCGATTCCGATAGATATTTGAAGTACAATGACTCAGCCGATTAAGAGTGATATTTTTTCATTTCATACATTTGAAATATCTTTCGAAGGAATTTCGCATGAAGTTCGCCGGCTTTGACGATTATAGAAATACATATGTACATATTTTAATTTGTTTATCGTAACTATTAAAATAAAATTATTAAATGCCAATTATGAAAATTGAATTGGTCCGGCTTGTCTCGTCCGTATTTGTACTTTACCCATTTAAAAAAATTAAAACAAAATTTTAATATTTCATAAATCTACACATAAACGATCTTCTTTCACCTTCATTTCCACATTCACAAAAAAAAAATTTCATAAAATCTCCCTGAAGTGCACAAAAATGATTTCCATTTTTATCGCGTCCGTTTCTCGCTGACATTTGATTATTTCTTTTATCTATAGGTATATTATTGATATCGCCCAAAATTTTTTCTTAAATGTACTACTCCTCTTAATTGCTTTAAAACACTTAAGATATATGTATGTATATTGGATCTTTCCATTCCTCTCTTGATTTTTGCTCAACTAAAAGTGTACTAATATCGCGTACGTCCGTCGCCTGGGAATTGCCCTTATGTATGCATATGTATGTACATTAGGATCATAACTGATTTCATTTTCATTCTGTGCTTATTTTTTATTTTTATGCGTGTTACTTCATAGCTCCGTAGACCGATTTAAGGAACTTTTTTTGTTCTATTCGGCCATTTTGGCAAAAGAAAAAAGGTGAGCTTTAGCGGCCATTATCTTATCGGATGGGCCGAGCCACATCCATTAAAATTTAATGTTATATTTCTATTGCTTTTGCTCAACCGATTCTATCAAAATTTTACAAAAACCTGAGCTCTGAAAATGACATGATCTTGCACTTAAAAAAGTGGAGGGGCTCACGCCCATTAAAGTTTATTAAATTACATGTACTTCTGCTTATCTAATCCCCACAAAACTTGGCAGACGGTTTGCGTTATTGGAATGGAATAATTTTGTGCTTAAATAAGTGGGCGTATCCATGCATATTAAATAAGTCTTAATTAAATCTTACGAAACTTAATGTCCGCCCAAGTTTCGTCAAAATCGGTCAGGTAGGAACACGTGAAACATACTATTAATCTTAAATGGGCATAGCCCCGCACAGATGGAGTTTTTATCTGAGGACTTTCAGGGATACGAAAATGTTCTTAATGTAGAAGGAAAATCAGAAAAAATATGTCGCTGGAAATACCGAAGTATTTATTCTAATACCCGTATTCTAACCTCTGTGACAATGACAAAATTATAACAAAACTGAGGTGAATGACTATTTGTATATTTTTGGTATTCTGAAAAATATTGTCATGAAAGAAATATAACAAATTTGTCACCTTATGAAAAGCACATAACAAAATAAAATTGTATTCATTTTCCTTTTGATTTACTTTTTAGTTGTGAGAATTAAAGAAAACAAGCGTGATTATTGAAAAATGTATGCAAAAATAATAATTTCTTACTGCATTTTTTGTTTTGCAAAAGTAAAGGAAAAAATTTGTTTCACTTTTTTCAAAATAACTTCCAGGGACTCTTGATTTTTTGCCAACAATATTTGCAAAGTTGTAGCTACGGTAAAACTGGACAACTTTTGCGAATATATTAATATAATTTGAACGTGTCTAGGCATGCTAATAACTCATACAGACCACTTTTTACCTTAAAAATCTCCACTAAGCTTAAGTAACACTTTTTTTGCACTTTTTGCTAGCATTTTTTTTTTAATAGAAGAAAGAATATTTTGTTTTCACTTTTTCCAGCATCGCTTACAAGGACTGATAACTTTCCTCTACCAATATTTGGCAAAGCAACAACAAAACCTTAAAATAGTAAATTCTAAAATCTGCAACACAAGTAATGCAACAATAACAAAGAAAGGAAAAAATACTATAAAAATAAAAAACTAAGTTTTTTAAGGTATAAAGTGGTCTTAAAGAGGTAAATAGGGCACATAGATACGTTCAGATTATATTGATTTGTTCACAGAATTTGTCCAGCTTGACCGTAGATACAATTTGCCCAAATATTGTTAGCAAAAAATTAGAAGTGGCTGCAAGTTATTCTGAAAAAAGTGAAAAAAATTTTTTCCTTAATTTTTGCAAAAAAAAATTCAAGAAATAATATTTTTGGCATAAGATGTAACAAAATTTTTTGTAGAGGGATTTACTACTCTCATGTAGGGTTATCGAACCTATACTGTCCAGTCCGTATGTTTTTCAAAAAGTCTTAATTTGTTGCATAACGTTATTATACATTAGCGGAATTCGGTGTGTGATGCAAATTGTTTTGCGTAAGAGTAAATGCATAATATCGTTGCTTTTCTTTAAAATTCAACCACAATATACACACACAATTTTTTTGCACTTACGCCAGACAATTTGCATCAAACATCGAATACCGCCATTAATTTACAGTGTGCAACCATCGTTTGCTATTTACTCATTTACATAACTGCAAGATAACACCTCTCAGTCATGAAAAAAATACGTTTCTTCTCCGTTCATAACAAATTTTTTATTATTATTTTTTAAATAAATAAATATAGTTTTCAATTTGACAAAAATCTCACCATACTATGTTGAAAGCTCAAAAAAGCTTTTTAAGCTTTTTCTTGTCATATGAACAACAGAATACCATCACAATTTTATTTAAAAATATATAACAAGAAACTTGACAAAATTGTATGACAAAAAAACTTGTCACAATATATTAGAATACGGGTATAAATTAAAAGTAATACCCGTATTCTAACCTCTGTGACCCTACGTCTATACCTGATATAATTTTATCATGACAAATGTCAAATTCCATATAGCAAAAGCAGCTAACATAAAAAAAGATATTTTTCAATATAAAGTTTGACTTTTGTCATGATAAAAATATATCAGGTATAGACGTAGGGTGACAATGACAAAATTATAACAAAACTGAGGTGAATGACTATTTGTATATTTTTGGTATTCTGAAAAATATTGTCATGAAAGAAATATAACAAAATTGTCACCTTATGAAAAGCACATAACAAAATAAAATTGTATTCATTTTCCTTTTAATTTCCTTTTTAGTTGTGAGAATTAAAGACAAAAGCGTGTTTATTGAAAAATGTATGCAAAAATAATTATTTTTTACTGCATTTTTTGTTTTGCAAAAGTAAAGGAAAATTTTTTTTCACTTTTTACAAAATAACTTCCAGGGACTCTTGATTTTTTGCCAACAATATTTGCAAAGTTGTAGCTACGGTAAAAGTGGACAACTTTTGCGAATATATTAATATAATTTGAACGTGTCTAGGCATGCTAATAACTCATACAGACCACTTTTTACCTTAAAAATCTCTACTAAGCTTCAGTAACACTTTTTTGCACTTTTTGCTAGCATTGTTTTTTAATAGAAGAAAGAATATTTTGTTTTCACTTTTTCCAGCATCGCTTACAAGGACTGATAACTTTCCTCTACCAATATTTGGCAAAGCAACAACAAAACCTTAAAATAGTAAATTCTAAAATCTGCAACACAAGTAATGCAACAATAACAAAGAAAGGAAAAAATACTATAAAAATAAAAAACTAAGTTTTTTAAGGTATAAAGTGGTCTTAAAGAGGTAAATAGGGCACATAGATACGTTCAGATTATATTGATTTGTTCACAGAATTTGTCCAGCTTGACCGTAGATACAATTTGCCCAAATATTGTTAGCAAAAAATTAGAAGTGGCTGCAAGTTATTCTGAAAAAAGTGAAAAAAATTTTTTCCTTAATTTTTGCAAAAAAAAATTCAAGAAATAATATTTTTGGCATAAGATGTAACAAAATTTTTTGTAGAGGGATTTACTACTCTCATGTAGGGTTATCGAACCTATACTGTCCAGTCCGTATGTTTTTCAAAAAGTCTTAATTTGTTGCATAACGTTATTATACATTAGCGGAATTCGGTGTGTGATGCAAATTGTTTTGCGTAAGAGTAAATGCATAATATCGTTGCTTTTCTTTAAAATTCAACCACAATATACACACACAATTTTTTTGCACTTACGCCAGACAATTTGCATCAAACATCGAATACCGCCATTAATTTACAGTGTGCAACCATCGTTTGCTATTTACTCATTTACATAACTGCAAGATAACACCTCTCAGTCATGAAAAAAATACGTTTCTTCTCCGTTCATAACAAATTTTTTATTATTATTTTTTAAATAAATAAATATAGTTTTCAATTTGACAAAAATCTCACCATACTATGTTGAAAGCTCAAAAAAGCTTTTTAAGCTTTTTCTTGTCATATGAACAACAGAATACCATCACAATTTTATTTAAAAATATATAACAAGAAACTTGACAAAATTGTATGACAAAAAAATTTTTCACAATTTATTAGAATACGGGCATGGTGTAATTATACAGGTGAATGCGTAAGGATTTTTTATATAAAAATACGGCAACCATAGCTATGTAAAGAATCGAAGAATGTCAAAAGCATAAAAATAATTGTATTAAAACTAAAACAAACAAACAAAATCGAAGTTTTTGACATTCTTCAGCTACAAAGCACATAGAGCAAAAAATTATCAGCTGAAGTAACGCTGCCACCTAGTTAGATACACCTTGAATACGGGTATAAGTATGTACATATCAGAGAGCTGCGTGAGTTGATTCACTTTCACTCTCCACTCGCTATTACAATGCTTTTGTTTTGTTTTTTAACATCATTTATCTTATTTGCAAATAAAACTGGAAAGTGTTGCCGTATAACTTTTTTATTGTAAGTTAATAACTCACGAAAACTATTTGCAAATAAGGTGTAAAATGTTGCAATATAATTCACAGATAGTAATGTATGCTATCTACGTATAAACGGTGAGTTCACTATTTACAAATAGTTTTATTTGCAAATAAGATTTGCGTATAAACGAGGTAAGTATGTACTATTGATATTGCTTGCAGTGTTGCCTCTCTAACAACTGACTGACATTAAGTCACTCTCTTTTTTTAAGTGTTGATAGTAAAAATCAATAAAAATTCTTACTGTTGTTTGATTGTTTTGTATAGCAATCAAATAACTCACAAAAGCATGTTAACTAGATGAAGTCTTAAATTAATAAAACATGGCGTATGAATTAATAGTTTTTCTCGTATTAAAACTATAAAATAAAATGGGTCTAGCTATTTTATAATATTACATAAAACTATATTTGTCAGAAGGGGTTTTAAGAAGTATGCAAAACAATAATACTGATTCATTGCTTTAGTGATTCATATGAATGAATAGAGATCCAATGGGATGCATTTATAACAAAAGTCTCATTGATATGAATCATGCAATAGCATCATTCATTTTTAATGTTAAAGGCCGTTTCACACTATAATACAAGTATTAATACTTTTGTGGAAAATGCAACTCTGACATGTTGAAATTTTTGAAACAGAAATTAGATTAGGGATACATTTTCGTCAAAAGTATTAATACTTGTATTATAGTGTGAGACGGCCTTAAGTGCTATCTCAATATTAATTTTAGAAAATGCAAAATTGTGCCCTTTGTTTCGTATGTATATATGTATATGCATATGTATGTATGTATGTATGGGTGTGTATACAATTAAATTTTTTATGTTTTAAACGTTTTAATTTTTTCTCATTATCTGGTGTTCTTGTTCTCGCGCTGAACTTTAACATTTATTTAAGAGGCCACTTGTAGAAAATCTTAAGTGCATTTACTGAAAAGTTAAGCTGTTATAACATACCCTTATCCTTGTCATTTTCGTTGTTTTTCTGCCCGTTCTTTGTATTTCTCATCACATTTTTAAGTAAAATTTTTTTTATTCAACATACAAATGTAAATACAATACGTACCCTGTAGGAAGATTGAGGCTAAGTGTCTTCAAGTAACCATTTTTGTCGTCCATTTTGTTGATTTTTTTGGCGCCATTATCAACGGAGCGTTCTGAGAAGAAAACATTTTGCCAGATACGCATTCTCGGCAGCGGGTAGGGTTGCCAGTTTTGAAATCTTAGAAATCAGTACAATTGAAAAAAAAGCGTACAATACTTTTTTCAATATAAAATTATATTTTATTGACATAAAAGGCTTTGACACTTCCTAAAACAAAACTTGAATTCAATGTTTAATTTGTACAAAATGGATGCAAAATGAATTTGCATCTATCCGAAAGCATATAGAATAGTTTTGCTCCACCGACCATTCCTAAAAATAATGAGTTAGGTATGGAATATATATATATATTATGAATACCCTCTTTCTGAATAAAAAACGCGTTTCACGAAATGTATTATGGTTTCTGAGATATTAAGCATTAATTTTGCTCCATATGCACTATTTTTAGGTTTAATAAGTATTGTTTTGCTATACACGCCACTATTTGGCGATTGCGTCAAATTCTTCACATAAAAACGTTTGAAGTAAAGCTAGTTCTTGTTTTGATTCATTTCTACATATAAGAAATTAATAATAAAAAAGGTGCCGTACGAAAAATTCAAAATTCATCATCCAGACGCAGCCGCCGATTAAATGTTTTAATATAAACTTATTAAACACTAAAATAAAATAAAAGAAACCTTAATTATGCATGTTTGAGTATAACAAAAACCATTTAATTTCATTCTTTAATTAAATACACTTCAATTACTTGTTTTTCTTGTGTAAGTGTGTAAGCGGATCGATAGTTAAAAATATTACGGCGGTGGCTTTTTGGTCTGGACAGCAAGAAAAATAAACAAAACAACAAAATTCTAATTCACAGCTGTGACACAGCAGTTAAGTATACGTATGGAGCACAAAAAGCTACTTTTTGAAAATAAATTTAAAAAAGTGGTGTTTGGAGCACAAAACATATTTTTACTTTTACAATAAAGTAATATTAACTTCTAACTTAATTCATGAAAGTTCACAAAAATTTAAATTTTTCCTCAAAACATGTATCGGAAGAAGTTGGGCAAATACAAAAGAAATCCATCGGGTATATTTTGAGAAAACTTCATGTAAACCTTCTTTGTCGTTTTCTCCACTTCAATTTTGTGGCATATGGGCTAAACCTATTATGAGGCGACGATATGTATAAAAACAGTACATACATACATACATGAAAAAATCAGTACATTTGCGTACTGATTTGCTGGGTATGCATCAATCAGTACTTAAAAAAAATCAGTACTTGTACTGAGAAAATCAGTACGATTGGCAACCCTAACGGCGGCGGTGGCGGCGGCGACAGCGGAGTGTTATCAAGGCAAATTCACATAAGGTGATCTTAATTCACCAGCTGACATAACTTCTCTGCTGTCAAATCAAACAAAACGTTAGGAAATATTCAGACAGCAGAAAATTTTACGCTAACAAATATACAAGGTGAATATTCGCCTTGAGTGATATGGTCCCAAAAGAACTACCTCTTCAATAATATCAACGTCAGTAGTAGCTTTTGAATGACACGCACATGTTTTATATAGCATTGTCAGTAGTAGTGGTGTTTCACTTCCCTCTAGTCAGCCTAGAACCATATGTCTCTATGTCAACACTATTTTATCTAGCGACAATTGCACTAGTTGAAATGTCTAGTGTATTTCTTGTGGCATTGCCAATGAACGCGTCAATATGTAGTTTGTGTTTCTTTTTTATTATGCTATACAATAATGTATTTAAGTTTGTTGCCCCAACCCTTATAAAATTGTAGACGAGGGCCACTAAAATATACTAGTGAATCTTTAGTTCAAATGTCTCCATATGGTCGTAAAAGAATAGTGCTAAAGTCTATGACTAGATTTTTAATTACAACCCTTTGTTTTATGTCAGTAGGCGATTACATCAGTAATACTATTGACAATGTCACTAGTAAATCACTACAATTTTACTATTGACGTTGAGCGCGGAAATATCGATATTGTAGACTAGAGCCCCTAAAATTTACTACTGAATCTTTGGTGCCAATGTCTCCATGTGGTCCCAAAAGAACTACTTAGTCAGTAGTGCTACAGTCTAGTGGTGGATTTTCAATGACAAGCTAATGTTAAATGTCAATAGATGATTACATTGGCTTGGGTACACCTGGTCAGTAGTACCACTGACAATGTCACTAGTAAATCACTACAATTTCACTATTCGCATTTCCTGCAGGGTTCCTACAGGGTACATACATAACTATCTACGAAATAACACAAATGTGTGTAACGTATGCACACCCACACCTTTTTTGTCTATTACGCCAGTAAAAAAAATTAAAATAAAAGGTGGGAGTGAATGATGGATGCTGTAATTTTAAGCCTCTCGGTATTCAAGCATAAATTTCTTAGAAATTTGTTCTTGCCTCAAGCTGTTTGTTGCAAAAATGTCATCTTCGTGAAATTTTTTTCTTCTGCTTCTAAAAACAAGTATCAAAGACTGCCTTTTTTATGCCGAACAAATTAACTTTTTCTCTCTCCTTTGTTTTTTTCTTTAAAGAAAAACTAAATATTCAAGTGCCAACTTATAAAATCTCATTCATACCTATTATACATATGTACATAGTATGTATGTTGTATTATTAACGGACACCTCGAGTAGGCGAGTGCATCTAATTCTAATTTCTAATTCCCTTTGTTTTCTCTGCTAGACTGACACTCCCCTGGCCAGACGAGGGCTCATTTTTTCTGTAAAGCACCTCCAGTAGTTGGACAAAACTGTTAACAAATAGCAAAATTGCCCACGATATGTTGCAAAGAGCAACACTATTCCCCAGTGGGAATTTGACTTAACTCAAAACTATTCTATTATCAGCCAAAAATTAGTCAGAAGTGGTTAAAATTCGCACTCATTCTGCATGTTAAAAGTGATCAGTTTTAGCATTGAGTGGCCGTAGGACGTGTGCATCAGTTTTGAATTAACCATGAGTTAGGTCATTATGAGTTAGCTTGTGCCAAATCAAAAAAAGGAAGTGTTTTTTTTTAGTTAATTATAATTTAACTTACTATTGATTAACATTTTTTAGTCTAACTAAACTTTCTTATTTTGTTTTTGTTTTCAATATCAGTAAGCGATAGAAACTATCTTGTCGAAATCGGGGGTCAGGCCGTTAACGTTTCCAAGCTTTTCACCCTTAACGTGAAAAGTCATTAGGATGTAGAGAAAAACACATAAATCTTTGTTGCCGCATCCATATACATAACTACATATCGCACACTAAATCATAAAGTCAAAACTCAAAAAATTTCAGATGCTGGGTAGCCGCAAACAACTGTTGATACTGTACAAATGATGCAATTATGTAACACAAAAACATGCATAATGGTATTTTATGTTCTTCCAGAAGACTATATTGCAAAAGAAATTGTTGCGGTCGCTAGAGATTTGTTGAATTAACCGTTCTATAAAACAAAACCACTTCGATCATTTTGAGTTGTGACTCTTTATGAATTAGTGTGCGATAAGTACCAATCATGATAGCAATATTGTTCGCTTCCTTTCAAGTATGTATGTCAAATTAGGGGCATTTATTAAGAGAAATATACACAGAGAAAACAGTGCCTAACTAATAAATACCTCCGTAAATAAATGGAACAAAATTGTTGTGTTGTGCCTGTTTAAAAAAAACATATGGGCAATTCCACGAGAAAATCCACTTTAAAAAAAAAATAAGATATGTATATGGAGAAGGAAGAAAATATCAAGAAGGAAACTTGAAATTTTTATTAGGTTATCTAATTGATTTTTTCAAAAGGTTATCTTCTTCTTGTTTTTGTTAGGCGACAAATAAAATTAAAAAATAAATATTTTATTCATTGTACTTATTTTCATTTAAATTCTATACCATATATGTACATATGTATGTAGTATTTGTAGATGTTATTTATTTGTATACATATATACATACATATTGAGCCAATTACCGATGTTTTTCAGTCGGCTATTTATTTTACATTATTATTTTCATTTACCTTCAAGAGTTATCTAAAAACACATTTGGGAAGAAAACTTCGACAAACTTCCGTTCAAGAATTCCGTTGCGTAAATTTTTCTTTTGCGACTCCATTAAATTTGACGACTTACAGGTCTAGTTAAAATCTCTACCTTGCTATGGATATTTTTGTATCCCATGGATACTAAATTATGCAAATATTCAATGCGTCAAAAATAACAGAGAAAATGCAAAATTTCAAACAAACAATAATTATTATGAAAAATTTCTAAAACCCGTAAGGAATGCCAACCCGAACAACAGCGCTAGTTTAGCACCTAGCTATGCTGTAGGAGTAGTAGTCTCCTGTCGGGCGCGTCCCCAGGCGGCGGATAGGGGAGGGACATTATCAGCAACCCTCCTGATACACTGCACAAGTGGTCATATGTGTTGCTGTCCATGTCTCGGGTCTGGCACGAATCTGCGGGTTTCCTTTTTAGGAATGCGTAGGATCGTTGTCATGGACAGGCTGTGTGCTGGCGAAATGCACCTCTGGTATCTCACCGACAATGGCGTACCCTGGAAAAGAGGCGCCAGGGTTGGGTGAACCATGGGGGAGGTACCCACAAGTGGAGACTCCCGATCATGAGAAATGTTCCACCCATGTTTGTTATCATGATGGGGAGATGCGATCCAACATGAATTGACTTTCCAACTTTGAAGGGGATCGTGTTGGGCAGTTATGGGGTATCGGTCTGATGGAAAGCACTAGAATCAGCGGGAAACCAGTCCCGTATAGAAGGTATTCTCCGCAAAATGGCCCTTATGGTAACAGGTGCCCTTAGATCCACGCCGACAAAGGCAATCTTCGCTATGCTTTGTTGGCTTCCTGTGGACTTAATTGCTAGTAAACGGTGGGGAAGAGTTGGAGGGGGTATATATTCCAGATTTTGGAATTGAAATGTCCTTCAGACTCCCGGACGAATGTAACATACTACAGGCAGAAATATCCGCCATAAAAAGAGCAACACACTGGTTGAGTTATCGGATACATAATAGTAATATCCAGATAATAACGGACAGACAACCCGCGATCAAAACCCTTGCAGGTGAGTATTCTACATCATTACTTGTCCAAGAATGCCGCACAGCCCTGGATAAACTGGCGCAGCACTCAACCATAACTATACTGGGTGCTTGGACACGGGACTAATTCAGGCAATATAGTTGCGGATAAACTGACAAAGAGAGGAACCCTACTCGGGGAAGTCGATATTGACAATCTCTGTGGGCTCCCTCTCTCGTCTTTCTGGAGACGCTTCGATACTGCCTTTCTAAATTCAGCTCAGGAAAGATGGCGGAATGGCCTACCTGCATTATATCGAGAACCCTTTGGCCTCGTCTAGATACTAACAGAACCAAAAACCTCATTACCTTCACCAGGACGCACCTGAGGAATCTCTTGGCCACACTTACAGGCCACTGCACTTTCGGAACCCACGCTAAACGTATGGGTCTCCCGTATAATGATTACTGTTACAGCTGCAATGATGAGGAAGAGGAGGAAAGCATTTCGCATCTTCTCTGCTTCTGCCTTGCTTTGGAGGTTCTCTGTCTGCACTTCCTTGGCAGAATATCCTTCAATAGCTTGTCCGAGCTATCGGAAATAGGACTTAGAAACCTAAGTCTATACATTAGGAGCAGCGGCTGGTATGGCCTTCCTCTATGGCATGTGTATGTACTAGACCCTCTCTTGTCCCACTTCTTCTCTCCTTTACACTCTCTTATTCTACAGAAACTCTCCATCTATACCCTCTCCATCTTTTTCCTCCCTATACTCCCCCTTGTTCTTACACTTTCAACTTACAGGCAGCACAAAGGGATCATCGTATTGGACCCAAGTGAGCTAGACCCTTAAAATTTTCATTCTTCACTAGCAGCCTGCTAACCTAACCTAACCTAAACTAAGGAATGCCAATATTCCGGTAAAAATGGCGAAAATGGTTAAAATTCGCAAAAACTTGCTAAGCAAAAACTTGCATAATCCCAAAGTTTAAAGTTCGCAAAAAAACCCTTAAGAATCAGAATATGTACTTGCAAAACTCGCTTTTATTGCGAATATTGCAAAAATTCGTGAGAATTCGCAAAATCGGAAACAATTCTTAAAATTCATTAGAAATCGCATCTCTATGGAAAATTTGTCGCTTCTTTCTGCTGGAATACACCTACAGCCTAAAAACGTTTCATAGAGAAAATCTTCTTGATTCTATTTGGCAGTTTTTTCTCTGTGTAGAAGGAGAAAAGAACTTTATATATCCTGATATAATCAAGATATCGAAAAACTGAGAACGAATTTAAGAAAATTACACATTAATCATATATAATCTACGAGTATCAATAACTCAATTTTTTTTTTAATGTTCCATGCCTCAAACCAGTAAACGTCCGACGATATGTATCTATAAACAAAAATTTCACTATAATAATATTAATATTAACTTTATTCACGTTTAAAACCATTATGTTATGTTCTGCATACCACGTGAAATTAAATCGTTCGGAAATGCCATAGCGTTGTTGTTATAAATACGTATGTACATATGTACGTATATATTTTCAACAATTCAATGGAAATTCCTCATGTTTTACTGGATTTTACTGGCAAAATTCTAAATATTCCCCGAAAAGAGCTAAAAATTAAAATTTGAGGGAGAACTTCGAGTTTTAGAAGTCAGCTGTTTTGTTTCCAATTATTTTATTTTAACTGAAAGCTTGCAAATTATCTTTTAAAATGGGGGCACAATGAATAGGGAACAATCTCCCGGGGCGATGTTATTCAGAATAAGGCTGACTAAGTTGGTATGCGTTGTAACCATTGACGCAACTGTGATGTTTTCATACAACGTGTGGTCAAAACTAGAAGGACTGGAAGTACATACATGCATGAAAATTGGCTTTCAAGCTTTTCTAGACAAATACCCATCAAGAGAAAACTTTCGTTGGAATCAAAAAAAAATTTAATCCAAATTTTTGATCGATACCAGAGAACAGCAATGAGTAGTGAAAAACTAAGTAGATTTGAATCATGACTTATAATTAGACTTGGGTCGAACTCGTTCACTAGTTCATTTTTGCCACAAACCAATGATCAAACCCATTTAAATTACATGGGTTTGATCATTGGTTTGTGGCAAAAATGAACTAGTGAACGAGTTCGACCCAAGTCTACTTATAATTTCTTGTACTTAGGCACAATCATACTTATTGCAATATTGTCTATGAATCATATTCACTCGAAAGTTTGAAGTGCGCATCGAACTCATACTTAGCAACATTTATCACGTCGTTGATTTCGACTCTCCTTAACTCAATGCCTATGGGCGATGCAAAATAAGTATGTATCACAATGCGAACTTCGCATACGAACACTAAAGTTCTCATTATGAGGTTTAGAGTTGTGGCCAACAGCTATTTTGAACTAGTTCAATCAAAAGTTGTTTCAAACCCATTCAATTTACATTTACTTTTTTGACCGAACTTGTGTCCAACAGCTCATTTTAGTTCAAAAGAGCTGTGACACAAGTCTAATGATATTATTAGGTTTGTTTCATTACTTTTTGGGTAAAGTTCGGTAAAATGAGAGGAAACTATAATTTCGCTCAATAATACACAAAAATGCACAAAAGTACGGGAACGCGAAAAACCAACATTTTAACACGAAAATAAACGTCAATGCATGTATGCATATACATACGTATGCACATAACTAAACACATAATTTTGTACATACACACGCACGTATTTACTTACATGATTCCGCATACTTATATAGGTTTTTTATCTTAATTTAATATAAAAACTTATAAAACATTGTTCACAACTAGTTTCTAAGCATTTTTTCATACATTTGTTCATTTGTTTAGTGTTTAGGTAAATGTAATTTTTCTTTGTAATTGTTTATTTTTCAACCAGCTGATTGTTTTTGTGTTTGCCCAAACTAGCACGAAGAAAAAGTACGGGCTATTTCGTGCAAGAAGAAGAAGAACATTACTCTCACAAAACCTCTCTCATTTAACCAATTTTCGAGTACGGGAACGCTTTTCGTGCAAATTGGGATCCCGCGGGATCCCAATGTAGAGTAAAGAAACACACCTATTATGTGTTTCTCTGTTGCTTTCTTTTCGTTTTTTTGCAGGAATTGAAACACAACCCTATTTATTTCTATTGTATATTACTTGCAAACTATTTAATGACTAACCCCCATATGCAAAAAAAGACAACGTGTGCTTGAAGTGTACGTTAAAACAAAATTTCCATAAAAAACCGGTTTTAACGCACACTCGAAGCACACGTTATCTTTTTTGCATATGGGAGTAAACTTTTAAATAAACATACATACATGAGTTGAGTGATCTGAATCAATGTGAGTATTTTCCTGATATTATAAATCAAACTGAGTTGATTTATGAGTGCGATGTCGACGTCGCATTCATATTTATTTCAACCTATACTCAGTGTGCACACTTCTACCGATATTCGGTAGATTCTACCGAATATGTTTGTGAATTTAACGATCTACCAATTCTACCGAACAAGGCCTGAAATCTACCGAATATTGAAGGAACATTTCGATTAAAAATGATGCACCAAGATCAAGTTGATCAGACATACAGAAAATTAATCACATGTATGTTCTAAAATGTGGAAAGCTTTCCGCGGAGAAGCTAATATGTTTAACGAATTGTTATTTAGTAATTTAAGCCGATGTATGTGTAAATTGGATATTTTGCCACATAGCAGTGCGGCCGCACAGCGGTCATTTTTTGCCATGAAAATCATTAAAACAGAACATAGAAATGTGCCTTGGGGTTGAAATATTTATTCCTTCCAATGATTTAATAATTTTTGCACAAAAGTTTAAATTCATAAATGGATCTTACATATAATCTTTGTAGTAGCAAAATAATAATTGTCAAATAAAATTTATTTTAGTAGCTTTATAAAACCTATGTACAAAAACTGAATTCCTGTTATTTATGTATATTATTTTATGTATGCATAGCAAATAACTGGGGATGACAATTTTTTTTATTGGAAATGCTTCATTGTTTATGGCAGTTTAATTTCCAATCACATGTGAAGTTTTAAATGCGCTTTTGGAACCTGTTTAGTTTGATACTCCTTGTACTTACTCTTTATATATAAGTACATATATTTTGTTATTTTTTATGTTTCTTTAAATTCTTATTTTTTATGTTTGAATTGTTATTTTTTATGTTTTTTTGAATAAAAAATATTTTCTACCGAATTTCATTCAAATCTACCGATTTTTTTTGTCGATTCTACCGAACTAAAAAAAAATTAAGTGTGCACACTGCCTATACTTACAAATCAATGTTATCGTGAGTATGCGTAAATCAGTTGAGTCTACTCACTTACATATTAAAGTCCTGCACAAGACTATTTATAAGAACTTTCAAGACATGAGGGATTTTTCAAATGCTTTACTACAGCGAAGTCTTCTAAAACAAACGCTAAGCAACACTGTTTGCAAGAATTTGTTTCAGTTATTGCAAGTATAGGAGTAAAGAAGAAAATACTTCGTGACTGAAAAATTTGTGATGCTTGTTTTTTTCTACGCATAGGCGCGTATAAAAGCGTCATGCATGTACATACACACACACGTTGTGTGTATGCTCTTCTATTTTTCTGCACACAAACAAACGTTCACATGCATTTACATTAGTTGTGTGCGCTTGCTTAAAAAAACCTCCCTTAAACACATACACACACACTCAAACGTACAATATGGAAAATAACAAGCATACACGTATCAACACTACTTTGTTGACTGTTTGTTCGTAACAAGAAGTCTTGACGACATTGCTTGTTAGCACTCATATACACATATACCAATGCACCTATCGTGCTTTGCTTATAATGCGACAGCATTTATTATTGGTTTAGTATAATGCAGCCATGAGAATACATTTAAAAAACAAGACGTATTTAAATTTCAAGACAATTTACGCAGGTCTATATTACATATGTACATATATATATATAAAAATTTCATGAGTCCCTATGAATAGCGGAAAAACGATGCATTGCCGATCACTGGTCGTTACCGTAATATAGTTGGGAGTCACACGTTAAATTTTTTCATTTCACTTGAGTTCAATTTGCAATGCACTCACGCTTTTTTACTAACACATTCAAACCTTTTAAATCATCCCTGTCGGAGAATGTGTGGTTGACTACAAAAATAGTTAACTTATAGTTAACTTTTCTTAGACTGACTAAAAGCTAGCTGCAAAGTCATCCAGAACAAACCCAAAATTAATTCTTAAGTTGAGTACGTAATCGAATTTGATGAGAGGCAACAAATTTATTCTCAGCTACTTTGAAACTCATTTCAGTTTTATATTAACATTTTGTTGTTGTTATTTATATGGCAGCTTAGCCGAGTGGTTGTGCGTTGAGTACACAACAGAAAAAATTTTAATTTACTGACTACCAGGTGATTTAAAAAAGTCAACTTTAAGTTAGCTGAAAGTAGTGCAGAGTGAGACAATTGACTACCGCCTAGGACATCGCAATGTTAATATAGTCAGTTGATTAAATTGCAAAGTAATACAAGTGTCAGTCAGTACTAGTTGCGAAATAGTTAGCTTAAAGTTAGTTTAAAGTTAGCCAAATTTCCGATAGAGATGGTTGTCCAAAAATGTTTTGCAGCTGTAGTGGTGAGAGAATTTCAAGTACAGTGATACGAAAAAGTTATGATACAGATTTTCATTAAAATTTAACAAGAAATTTTTTGTTATTTATTTTCGTTGGGCGGGTAGTAAATACTTACAGACCTATTTATAAAAATTATTAAGACTTTATAAGGGGGTTTTAAAACAAATTTTTATAAAATAATTTTCTTATTAAGCCTTTATAAAACCTTAACAATTTTCATAAATAAGGCTGAAAATTTTTGAAGCAATGTTTTCGTTGGAAACTTTTTATGGAAATGTTACAGGTAAATTTTTATTCGACTTACGACCAACTTTCATCCATTGTAGACCCTACAATGTTGTGGTTTAAAATTTAAATTCACAATTAGATTGCTTTCAAATTCACATACATATACTTTTATATAGCAATTTAATGTCCAAGCTGGTTGAAGCTATCAGACAATTTTAAGATAATAAATAGTAATGAATTTGTTAAGTGCCGGTCCAGACTTCCAATTTTTGTTGCAGCAACTTTTTATTTTTTAGTGCAAAAGAGCGAGACAGGAATACAAAAAGTATATATTTCTATTTCAACACTCTCACACATACTCGTATTCAAGAATTGCTGCAACAAAAATTACAAGTCTGGACTGGGACTAACAAATTATATTAAAACAAAATAGAGAATTATCTACATACATTTAAAAATACAATTTGACGATAATAAATAATTATAATATTTAACAAATTATATATATAAATTAGATGTATACATTTGTAAGAATATTAAATTGCATAATAAAAAATAATAATATAAAAAAATGATATAAGATGAAAATATATTTACATTAGGTATGTTCATTTCCTTTCCCAGCAGAAACTAGCAACGAGAGAATAAGGCAGAAATTTATAAAATTACTCTCTAAACACAACTGGGACGAACGACGAATTTCGTCCACGTCGACAAATTCGTCGATAAAAATCATGATAGTGCTGGTCCAGACTTGCAATTTTTGTTGCAGCAATTCTTGAATATGTATGAGAGTGTTGAAATAGAAATATATACTTTTTGTATTCCTCTCTCGCTCTTTTGCACTAAAAAATAAAAAGTTGCTGCAACAAAAATTGCAAGTCTGGTCTGGGACATACAATTGTACTTTTTCTGATGTATTTTGTTTAATAATATTTTAAATTGCAATTCTTTTAGAAAACGACATTGAATATGAAATTCTTTACACAGTTTCATGTATTTTTACTATTTTTATGTATTTTTCATAGTTTTTTAATTTTATTCATTAACAAATACAAAAACAAAATTATTTGCCATTAAAATTGAATTTATGTGGCTTAATGAAAGAAAAACAATAAATTAAGCAAATATGCTTTCTTTTTACATATGTACGTATACATATTTTTTTAACAAAGAAATGCACATTTTCTGTTTTCCTTTTTCAGATATTTTTTAAATAATTAATTTGACAACAAAACACACAACAAACAGGTGGTTGGATAATTCTTGCAAGTAAAAATTTTACTACACTATTTTTCATTTAAATTGAGAATATTCCAAATGAAATTTGGAATTTCGGTTTGAAATTGAGAAAATTCCAAATGAAAATGAGAATTTCAATTTGAAATTGAGAAAAATCCAATTAAAAATGAGAATTTCAATTTGAAATTGAGAAATTTCCAAATGTAAATGAGAATTTCAATTTGAAAATGCGAAAATTCTAAATGAAAATGAGAATTTCAATTTGAAATTGAGAAAATTTCAAATGTAAATGAGAATTTCAATTTGAAATTGAGAAAATTCCAAATAAAAATGAGATTTTCATAAAAAAAACGAATTTAAAGTTTTCAATTTACACACAACTTGATTGAAGAGATATTTGTTTAAATTTTTCCGCAATATAAATAACAATATGAGATTTAATTCTGCATACTTGCTACATATGTACATATGTATTTTTGTTTTAAGTTTAGGACAAGTAGGCTTTTTAAATTGAATGTCACTGAAAAGCAATAAGAATATTTAAATTAATGTGGCACTGGAAACAACAACATGGAATTTAATTATAATTGTGCAATATGTAAATCGACTCATTCCGTGTCATCACTTATTTCACCAAAAATTTATAACTGGGGTAATGGCGAATTGCCCTATATGTAGAAGTGAAATAGACGACTGAGCCCCTATTCACCGATGCTTACGCCTATCGAAAATATTTGGTCAAAAATGAAAAGTATAGTAAAAATAAAGATGAATGTACCAAACGTAAGTCCCCCAAATGTAGGAGAGCAGAGGCTTGTGTTTTCAGAAGAGACAATTAATATTTCAAATGCAAGTATAACTTTTGGCGATTGCAGTAGAGCTATACAGCACACCACAACGTTTTACCAGTCTGCTATGGATCTGGAGGATATGCCTGTTGGGCAACAATACATACTCGTACCTATATATTATTTTTAAATCATATATGTACATATACTTATTAAAAAGATCTCGAATAAATAAATTTTCTGAATTCCCGATTAATTTGGAATTTTCTCAATTTCAAATTAAAATTTCTCATTTTCACTTGGCATTTTCTCATTTTCATTTGGAATTTTCTCAATTTCAAGTTGAAATTCTCAATTTCAATTGGAATTTTCTCAATTTCAAGTTGAAATTCTCAATTTCAATTGGAATTTCCTCAATATTATCTTGAATTTTCTCAATTTCAATGAAAAATGGTGTAGTAGATAATAACACTATGCAACAAAAAAAATTAACTTCTGAAATGAGATGTTTTCTTAGCTAATTTAGGGTCGCTGAACTCGAATATGACACTCATTTATTTTTCTTAAGAAGCGTTTTCGAGATATTCGCGAAAAACGTGTTTTTTTTGCAGTTTACAAAGATATGTCCAAAAATCGTGAGAACTGTTTATTTAAATTACGCAAGTTTTACAAAGCTGAAAAGATATCTTTTTCTTTTATCAGCCCATATTTTGAATGTGTATGTATATCGGATAAAATTTCATTGAGTTACGGCCCTGTAGATTTAAAATTTAAAGTTTTTTTTTAAATTCAGTATTTTAAGTTGCACCCTTAAGCGAAAAAAAATTCTAGAGTTTATCTTAAACCTGTATCTTAAATAAAATCTTGTAACCAACTTATTAAGCGTGTAAAAGAATTAAAAAGTTCCGACATATTTAGTGAAAATATCGATAATGGGTGACTATTGCTGGATACCACAAAAAAATCAATTTCTAAAATTACATATTTTTTTAATTTAATTGGGGCTGCTGAAAACGAATATGGCAATTATTTATTTTTCTTGAGAAGCGTTTTCGAGATATTCGCGAAAAACGAGTTTATTTTGCAGTTTACAGAGATATTTCCAAAAATCCTGAGAACTATTTATTTAAATTACGCTAATTTTGCACTGCTGAAAAGATATGTTTTTCTTTTATCACCCCATATTTATAGTGTGTTGATCGGATAAAAAT
Source organism: Tachina lurida (assembly GCA_944452675.1). Classification (NCBI taxonomy): domain Eukaryota; kingdom Metazoa; phylum Arthropoda; class Insecta; order Diptera; family Tachinidae; genus Tachina; species Tachina lurida. Next base: position 148,269,792 of record OX101756.1, on the reverse strand, counting down.
TCACTGAATTACGGCCTTTTAGATTTAAAAAAAATTTTTAATTTTTAGTCAAAACATCCGAAAATTCAAATTCGGATATATTCAGTAAATATGTTGTAACTTTTTAATGTTTTACCCGATGATAATAATTTTACAATTAATAAAATAGATACAAAATTTTATTTAAGATACAGATTTAAAAAAAAAATTTGGATTTTTTTTGGCTCAGGGGCGCAACTTAAGATACTGAATTTAAAAAAAAAAAAACCTAAAAACTTCAAATTTTTTTAAATCTAAAGGGCTGTAACCCAATGAATTTTTATCCGATCAACACACTATAAACATACGGTGATAAAAGAAAAACATATCTTTTCGACGGTGTAAAATTTGCTCTCAAAATTTTTGGAAATAACTTTGTAAACCGCAAAAAAACACGTTTTTCGTGAATATCTCGAAAACGTTTCTTAAGAAAAATAAATAAATGCCATGTTCGTGTTCAGCGACCTTAAATTAGCTAAGAAAACATCTAATTTTTGAGGTTACGACAAAAAGATATACATTTGTTGCATAGTGTAATGCAGGAATTTTTTGTCTCTAAATTTTGTTCTCTTTTTTGACGCTCTCTCCTTGCAAACTTTTTGAGTTAATGAACACTTTCCAGTTACAATCACAGAAAAAAATGATTTTCATATTTGAATACGAAAATCTTTGATTCAATAAAAAAATCTTTTAAATTTTCTGTGATGACGATTTTTACAATATTGATAAATAAAATTGTAAGCATGTTTATTGGATATAAAGCAGTGTCCCGCAATATAAAATATGTTTGTAGTGGTGAGAAAAATGAGAGTAAAATATATTTACACTTGAAGAAAACATTTTTATAATTCAAGATACATGCTGTGGTTATTCATTGTTTGAATATTTTTTGTAAATAAGCAATTTAATAAAACCTTAAGTAAAAAGTAAAAAATAATAATCCATTCAACAATGTAGTCTACAAATTCCAAATTAAATTTATTCGCAGCGCTGTGAAAGGTATTAAAATGCCTTTTTAAACTATCTTCCCTATTATTTTTAAGTGTTTCATAGCATAAAATGCATTGTATATTGCTAAAAGCATTTTTTATCACAGAATATTTCTTAGCTTACATAATTATTTTCTGTTTATTTTTGCTGTAGAAATTTATTCAATTTGAACTCAAATTTCGTTCCGTGTGCTCAAAAAAACTAAACAAAAAACCAGGAAAAAAATAATACATGCGTGCACAACTTCATTCGTCGCTTGCTCAGTGACGACTAAATGATAGAGCTGCTCGATGTTAATCGATGCATCGTAAACATCGATGTTTTGGTTGAGATACATCGAATAAATATCGATGTATCGTATCATACGTTGTTAATCGATACATCGATGTTTTTATGCGATGTATCGAAAAGCTGAATTTTAAGCTTTAAGCACCCCACATGTTTTGTATATGTTGATGTTTGCAACTCATTTAATAACGTTTTTAAACAAAAACCATCCAAGAATAACTTCCAAAACGTTTTTTAAAGCCTAAAATTGTTTTAAAATCACTTGCTGTAACAACACAGTACTAAAGATACTTTTTGTCAATTTACATCGAAGCAGTTGCAGCGTTATTTTACAGAAAAATTCAAAAACATATTTTAAGTGTGAAAAAAATTTTAAAATTTTGTTGGTATTGTAGGGTAGCAGTCAGCCTTACATTGCTGACTGCTACCCTTCTTTTTCCATGTTTTATGTTAAAAGCAATAATATATTTGGCTTAAAATAACTGTTACAGTTTGTAAATACGGCACCTTCGACGTCAAGCTTAGTTTGGAAATACTTTGAAAAAAATAGCGATGGATCTGCAAAGTGTAAGCTGTGCGAAAAAAATATAAGGACCGCCGGTAATACCTCTAATTTGATGGGTCATATCAAACATATTCACAAGGCAACATTTTTGGAAATTACCAAATTAAAAAATTCTGAAAAACAAAAATTACTAAATAGAAGATTTGTGCGAGTGTTAAGACAAAATTCAGCAGTTGCTTCAGACTCGTGTGCGCCATCTACGAATGGTTCATGTAATGTACATTCTGGTACTGAATCATGTATTGAGGTAAATGAAGACACTGCTACTGAATTAGTACCTTTTAATCGTCAGAAGTCAATACAAAAAAGTTTCGAAGATATTGCCTCGTACTCCGGTGGTGACAAGGCAAGAAAAATTAACAACGCTATCGTGTATATGATTTGTAAGGATAATCACGCATTCTCACTAGTAGAGAATGAAGGTTTTAGACACCTAGTGAAACTTATATCACCGCACTTTAAAGTTCCAAGTAGAACTACTGTGACTCGTTGGGTTGATAAAAAATATGACGCTTTATCAGGAACATTGAGAACTATATTACCCACAGTGGAAAATATTACTTTGACAACTGACATATGGTCTGATTTGCAAATGCAAAGTTTTTTGGGTGTCACAGCCCATTTTGGCATTGCAGCTGAATTTCAGTCGATAACGTTGGGAGTATACCACCTTGATGAAAGGTACACTTCTGAATATATATCAACAGTTCTCATCAAGGTATGCAATGAATGGGGATTTCCAACAGATAAAATAACCGCAGTAGTAACAGACAACGCAGCCAATATGACAAAATCTGTAGAATTAGGCTTTGGAAAAAAGAAACACATACCGTGCTTTGCACACACTCTAAATTTAGTTGCGCAAAAAGTACTAAATGTCTCCGAGTTGCAGGCATTAGTAACCAAAATAAAAAATATAGTTACTTTCTTCAAACAAAGTTGTGTAGCAAGCGACGAATTAAGAAACAAGAAAAACAACAAAAGCTGATGCAAAACCTATTCAAGATGTACCTACTGGATGGAACAGTACGTTCTATATGATTGAAAGGTTTCTAGAACTTCGAAATGCTGTGAAAATTTACTTCGACACAAAACTGCGTCGCCAAAGTTGACTGGTATGGAATTGGCCGCATCCTCAAAACTACTTAACATTTTACGACCTTTTGAGGCAGCCACAAAAGAAATATCCGGTGAGACATATTGCAATAGCAGCAAAGTTATCCCGCTAGTTCACTGTGGGGTTAAAAATTAAAAGCTATTGTAATTGAAGAACCATTGTTAAAAGAAGTGCATAAAGTTGCTCTTATTGAAATAAACAAGCGAATGGGTGCTATCGAACAAGTTTCACTTCTGGCTATCACGACATTGTTGGATCCAAGGTTCAAAAAAATGCATTTTGAAGATCCACTTGCATGTTCGAAAGCCGTTGAGAAAATCCAAGATGTGTTAGAAAAAGATAAAGCAGACGAAAAATCTGGGGATTGCGACTCCGACATTTCAGACAAAACGATGGACGATTTTAGTCTTTGGAATGATCACCACAAATTAGTCGAAAGAAATTGGAAAACAAATAAGACTGAAGGAAACTTTTCTGATGAACTCTCCGTTTACTTGCGAAGTCCAGTAAGTCGGTTAAATGAAAACCCCTTAGAAGTGTAGGCCGACTACAAATTCAGTTCCCAAGGTTGTACAATATAGCATACAAATGTTTAACAATGGTTGCCAGTTCCGTGCCATCTGAAAGACTTTTCTCAAAGGCTTCATTAGTGTTGTCACAGAAAAGAAGCAGTTTGCAAGCAGAGAAGGTAAACAAAATATTGTTCTTACAAAGCCTAAATAAAAAATATTGGGATATTTAATAAAAACAACTTTCTTATTTGATTTTGTTTGTTGTTGGTCGTTTCTGCTCAAGAAAGTCATCAGTAGACTATAAACATTATTGAAATATGTTTCAAATACATATTGACATACTCGTATCTTGAATAAACCAAAAAAATATAATTTTCTTAATCTGTGTAAAATTTTAAATTCGACTTTTATTTATATAATAAATTTTTTTAGTTCCAATTAATCAATAGATGCATCGCAAGCATCGATGTTTTTTTTAATCGATAAATCGAATAACATCGATGTGAATTAATGACGAATCGAATGAGAAAAAACTAAATGAAAGAGCATAAGCATGTATGTGATTTTCATCTGCACAATCAGCGTGACCGTTTGACCGACTAAAGTGGCAAATTGCCACTTTTTCGACTGCCTTGCCACTTTTTGTCCCCCGTTTTTTAAGAGTGAATTATAATAATATGTACATTGAAAATAAAAATTTTATTGTAGTTTCTCGTTTTTTTTTATTTTGTCCCTTTTTTTTGATAAATCCCCTATTTTTTGCCACTTTTTGAAAAATGTCATCGGTCACCCTGTGCACAATTGTGCTATGGCTTGCGGGTTACTGATATAAAGTCAATAAAGCGATTTAATGAATCAAAGAAAAAAATTGTTGGCTGAAATTTTATTTTCAGTGATATTTGTTTTAGTGTGTGTGTGTGTGGATGAATCTCGCATTTTTTTAACCCCTTTTGGTTTGTTTTTGCTTGGCTGCGATTAAAACTAAATGTGTTTGGGATGAGTCGAACCGGGAGTCTCTCGACTAATAGTTTAACATACTTACCACTCAGCTAAAGAGCAAACCGCTTTGTATACGCAAATAATGAATACACGCAAAACATGATTTCTTATGTTTCCTCTACATTTGCGCATTGCGTTATGATATAATCTAAAAATAACTTTGTTAAGAAAAAAATAAGCCACGACGTTTTTCGGCTACTTGTTGTAATTCACACGTATACAAGCCGAGCAATCAAAATAAACAACAACAATAGCACATGACCACGTTGGGTCAACCAACAAGCAAGATAAACATCAACACAAACAAATTAAATTAAATGATATTTTAAAATGCGCGGTATTGATAAACATAATATTCAAGTTAATGACAAATATTATTGAATTTAAAAATTTTTTTCAATAACATTGTTTGTTGAAAATAATTCTTGCATATTTTTTTCTGTGAATTGTTTCAATTTCATAACAATTTTTAGTAAATGAACAAACCTTTATTTTAAAATCTTGCAATTATTGGGGAACAAAATTATGTTTTGAAAAGAGCCACAACTTAAAAAAATGTGAGCAATATTATCATAAAAACAGTCACATTTCGAATTGAAATCATAAAGTAAAACAAATTTTATCAACAAAACAGTATCAACTCAAAATACAACAAAATTTATTTATTTAAAACAATTTGATTATTTTCAAATCAAAATAATACCTTTTTTATGAAAATATATGATAGGTACATGTCTATTTCTACTTTTGTATTAACTCAAAATAATACCTTTTTTGTGATATAAAGGTAGTTACCACACTATCACAAAAATGGTTTTAAGTGTGGTTTTCGAGATGAAAGAGTAATTGGAATACGTTGAAATTATTTGATAGATATTGAGGTTGTTATTTGATTTCTTGCAAAAAGGTAAATTTTGAGTCAGTACACTCTTGTTGATTAAGTGTGATATGTATGTGTATTTTCTGCCTGCGCTACTACCACAAAAGTCTCAAAATTGAAGTGAAGTGAAGACGTGGTGTAACTCAAAAAGCGGCCAAGGAACCAAATCCGCATCCACTGATGAGATCTCTGGCTTCAGGAGTTTTTCCAGAAAATTGGAAGGAGTCAATTGTTATTCCAATTGAAAAAGTCCATAAGACAAAATTATGCGAAGAATATCGACCAATAAATATGCTAAAAACATGTGAGAAAATAATAGAAAAAGTGGTGAAAATGCAATTGGTAAAATATCTAGAGGAGAATGAGATACATACTATCAAAATATCAATCAGGATTCCGAAAAAATTACTCACGTGAAACAGCAGTTAATTATGTAGTCAACAGATGGAAAAATAGATACAAGAAGCAAAATTTTAGCAATTTTTCTTGATTTTAAAAGAGCATTCGAGACAATAGACATAGAAATACTTTTAAAAAAAATTACATATTGTTACGTTTTTATTCTCTGTTAAAAACGCTTTTCCGTAGATTCGTAGATTTGCAATAAATAAAAGACCCCAGTGTACTAATTAGGGTTAAGAATGATACAATCTTTATTAATTAATAAATATCACTAATCTAAATCTAATCCAAGAGCTTAAATACAAACACAAATATTATTCAAATGTTCACAACTGGTTACCACTACACCTTCTTTGCTGTTGTATATACACGTCTCAGACCACTGGCTGCGCTAGTGTTGACACAATTCTGCTTTCTCTGTTGCTCGTCACACGCAAGACTCACTCTGCCGACACTTTCAGTTGATACACCAATAACAACTCTATGGCAGACTCTCACAGTTGATACACTAATCAATACTCGCTGGCTTCACTAACACATCTATCAGCTTCGCTGCTCCCTTACTCCTCACTCGAGGGTATCCACAATAACCTCAAATCACGACAGACTCTAACTGTCACTATAGACTGTACTATAGTCTCTTCAATTTCCAACTCACGTATTGTAAAGCACAGACTCAAATATCAACTCACTGTTGTATCACAAATCACGGACTGCGCACAACTTAATTGTCAACTCACTTGATTAACAACAGACTTCTTATTAGCAACTGCACTTATTCGCAACTGAGCTTCTTCGCAACTGACTTATTCCCAACTAACTTTTGATCGCGACTGAACTGCTGTTGGATGCGTCAACCCCTTTTTATACTTCGCACAACAACCACTAGAATTTTCATGCAAAGTCTAGACCGAATCATCATTATCTTCAATGTTGTTTACAAAGCGCGTAATTAAGTTCAAGTGGTAACTATGTACATACGTGTGTATATGCATACATCATTAAGTGGTTGTTTACTTTTATTTCTGCCTTTAGTTGGAATTGTCAGGCATGTATGTATGTATGCATGTAGCTATGTATACCTTCTTAATAAGCAGACGCTTGTAGTTGTTGTTGGTTGTTTACGTTTAATCACGTATGTTTGCTATAATGCTTGTATGTGAATACGAGTGTACGTTTAGTTATCTATTTAAATACTTCTGGATGTTTCTTTATATTGGCCCTGTTCGAATATTCTTGCGTAACACTTATATTAACCCGACGGCCATTTCCGTAACAATATGTATGGTATACAGAATAAAGAACTAATGTGGTTTCAAACTTATTTAACGAACAGAAGACAAACAACGCTAATAAATAAAGTAAGATCACGTACAACAAATAATGATTATGGTGTTCCTCAAGGCTCAATTCTTGGTGCACTACTCACTGTTGCCAATTCAGCTATTTTCTCGTCAAATCTAGTGTTTTCTAAGTACATTTTGCGGGAAAAAATATGATTTAGCTATTAGCGGGAAATCTAGCGATTTTTTGTATCATAATTCGCTTTAAAATGTGAGCTTGATTAGAAAAGTGAACGTATATAAAGCAAGCTATGTGAAAAAGGTGATTGATTAGAGCCACAACAATTCAAAAAAGGGATTTTGTGAGCAAAAATGTAGTACTCCAAACAGTGAACTCGTCATACAAAAATCAGCAGGCTTCTGAGCGCTACTTTTGCTATATAATAGCAGAAGAAGCCTGCTTTATTTGAAGCAATTTTTAACTATGGTAGTACCGAATTCAGTACTTAGCAAATTTGGTACCAATTTTAGTTAAAAATAATACCGCGTATAATTTTGTATGTATATCAGAGCTGGCCACCAAGAGAAATGTATTCGCGTATGTGTATTCATTTGTATAAGAACTCGATTGTTGTTCGGCACCCTGGTGCTAATTTGGGCAGGCTGGATGTATGTATATGTTTTTATAAAAGAAGCCTTTTATATTGCTCTTATTTGATATTTTATAAAATTTCTAGAGACATTTTGGAAATATGAAGGAAGTTAACAAGTTACAGTAGAATTTCTGAAACATCCTAACAATAAATTAGTTTTTTAGCTATTTATCGCTAAGTTTTCAAATATTTTTTAAGTTTAGCTATTTTCTAGCTATTTTCATGTCTACTTTAGCGATATTTGTTGGAAAAAAGTTGGCAACAGTGGCACTACTATTCATAATATATATATTAATGATTTGCCAAATGTGTTAGATAAATGTGAAATAGTATTATACGCAGATGATACACTAGTTTATGCTATTGCTGAAAATGAAAAAAATTGTCAAGATAACATGATGCACGACTTAGAAAAAGTTAATAAATGGTTAAAAATGAATAAATTGAAATTAAACGAGAGCAAAACAAAATTAATGGAAATAAATGCAAACACCGATGTTGTAATTAAAATTAATAATAGAGAAATAGAAAAGGTACAAAATATAAAATACCTAGGTTTCGTGATAGACAGTGACTTGAAATTTAATGATCACATTGAATATGTATGTATGTAAAAAAATTGGTTATTTTAAAAGAATAAGAAATAAACTATCTATAAATACCGCGATTAATATTTATAATGTAATTATCAAATCTCATTTTGAATACGGTTCGACAATATTATACACCTGCTGTACAAAAACAAAAATAGAAAGACTTCAAAAACTGCAAAGTAAAGCAATGCGCTCGATATTAAAATGCAACCGATACACACCAATTCAACTTATGCTAAATACATTAAAATGGCTTAATATTCAACAAAGAATAGAACTTAACACTCTAAAATTCATACGAAAAATGAAAGTGGGAAATGCACCTAAATACCTATGCGATCAACTTAATTTAGTGGGACAAGTACAACATTATCAGCTCCGAAACGCTCAAGATTTTAGATTGGAAAATGCAACTACAAGTGCAATGCAGAGATCTCTTTTTTACAAGGGCCTTAATCTATATAATGGACTTCCTTTAGAAATTTAAAACGAAATGAATGAATTTATATTTAATAAAAAATGTGTTCATTTTGTTAAGAATATTTCACAGAATGTGTATTAAATTAATTAATAATATAATATTGTAATGAATTTTTATATTATATTAATATGATTAAATTAAATGTATGCCAAATACTAATTATTATTTAAAATAAAAAAAAAATATAAAATAATATAAATAAATGTAGGTCAGGTCGGTACAAGGCGTAGCTGAAATATGTACGCCAACCGTAATCAGGCTGAACGTTTTCTGGAATTTCATTCCTTTATAAGTATTTTTACTTTTATCAGCTTTACGTTAGCTTATACTCAATTTCAGTATTTATTTCTTCAATTTTGATATCACTTTTATGTACATATGTACATACATACATATTAATTAGTCACAATCGACAAATATTTTGTTTTAATTGAATTTGAGTTTTTGAGCTGTTTTTTATTAATATTTTTGCGAAGTTTTAATAAATTTAAGTGAAAATATTTCTTTGAATATTTTTTATTAAATTGTGCTTTAAACTTCATACGTTCCACATGTCCAGCCGGCTGCACCTTTTACATCTCCATTATACTGTACCCGAAGCAGATACCAATAAATATTATAATTTGTCTTAATTCAATACCAGCGAAGAAGTAAAAAAATATAAGCTTTTTCTCGGTCACAATCATCCAGGACTAATGATATATGTACATATCCATACAAAAATATACAATAAATATGTTCATATATGTACATACATATCCCGATTTCGGCGGGACAGTCCTGATTTCCGGTTCACCGTCCCGGTGTCCCGGAAGGAAAATAGAAAATGGGAAATTTCTGTAGCATAAAAAACATGTTTGAAAATGTAAAAAAGTTAACAATTTTTGTTCCGTACGTTATTATTTTGCGGTGTCCCGCTTTGAAGTACAAAAAAAGTGGTCACGTTGTGTATGTACATAGTATGTATTTACTTCAAAAACTCAGAAAAGAGTTCTTAGGACATGTTTTAATCTACATACAATACAAAACTACATACTTTGAAATGTATCATGTATATTCTACATACTTACATACATACGTACTTACATTGGAACAGCATTCGACAATAAGACAGTCCGATTGTTACAGTAATGCAAAGTGATCCTTAAAAATTGTGTTATGTCGAAGAAATTCACAATACCAAGTTTGTTGTATCCAAATTAACCTGCTTTGTTGTTGTGTCTTGCAAATGCAAGCTTCCATTATTTGTTGTATGTATGTACATATAGTACATATTGCAAAATAAACTTTTGAATTTTGTAAAACCGGTGCGTTAATCACTTGTTGATTTAAATATTTGTATGTATGTACATATGTATGTACATGCTCCTTGGACAAGGATGTGTAAAATATAAATTTGTCCTAGGAAACTCTACTACATTGTTCGCAGTAATTGTAAAGATTCGTCGTCGTTGATAAATTTGTCGGCGGCAGCAAATTCTCAGTCCAATGGGCATTAGTGATGGTAACTTTTTGTAATCAAAAACCTCTTAATTTGGCTTCAAATCGCTAGCGTATAGCAGCAACCTATTTCCGAAGCAAGTCTTTTTTCTCCCAACGGTATTTTTAATATTTCATATTGCTGCATATTGTTTGATGACTTTTACACCCGAAAAGTTAAAGTTATGTTCACTTTACTTGGTGTAACTTGCAAAAAACTATGCAAAAATACAGTGAGCTGCCCACGAATAAATATAGTGTTTTTTTCCACTGGACATAATTTTTGTATTAAAACATAGACAGAAAATAAAAAACAGAGACATACTCACGCTTGTTATACGAAAACAGCAGAAGTTTACATGATTATTAAGAAATAATGTTGCAAAAGTTGTATTCTGTTCAACTCAATCTCAACTCAATATACATATGAAATCTGTGGCAAAAGTGCTTGAGTCATATTTTACTGTTTTGAAAGAGAGCACTTTTAAGCGTTCAACTCAATTTTCACGAATTTATTTCTTTTACAGTTTAATTGGGAAATTCTCTGTTAACTTTTCTTTTTTAACCAAAGATCGTTCTACACACTATATGTAATAAATTTAAGTTGAAATATATCAAAGTATAATCTAAATTAAGCTGTTATTCCAAATAAGATTAGAAATCTAAAATAGATAAGTCATTGTGCTATAACTTCCTGGAAAATCATACAAATTTATTGAGATTTTGACCAGGGGTACTTTCGAATATGCAGATTTTGGAGGTACCAGGAATTCAAAATCAGCTTATCTCGACTTGGCCACTTTTTCTTTTTGATACAGAAATGTATATGGCAACATTTTCTTGACATCTGTGAAATAATGGGGCTGGCATTTATTTCAATATTGACAGCTGATGGTTTTGTTTACAAAAGTTGATCAATGTTAAATACTTCTAACCAATAAAAATTTAAATTTTTTTCCTAAAAATGTGGGCGTCACTTCCTACGTGTACAAATTTATTACACGGCGAAATCACATTAGCTAATCTCGATTCGGGATATTTTGGTCAGCTGTTAACTTCTCTTGTGTCAAATCAAGCATATCGTGCGGAAATTTTCAGCCATTAGGAAATTTTGCACTAACAGTAATTCGAAATAAAAAGTTAGCATCACTGCTTGGTACATACACATGCGAGTATATATGTGTATTTTTAATATTGTAAATTGTTTTCATGTAAAATAAATTATATTCCGTAAAATAGATGACATAAAAAGTAAAATATATGAAACAAAGAAAAGAATATACAACAGCATTAAAGGAAGGTGGAATAGTGACCAAGAAACGAAAAATTCAGTTTTTAATAAAAAAAGAAAATGAGAAGAAATGCGTAAGTATCGCAGAATATTATTTTTGTTCCACCTCATCAAAATTGTTATTAAGCGCAAAAATGACAGCATACAATAATTAATAATTTAATTTTAAATTTTTTATAAATAAATAAGCACAGTGATTCATGGCTGATAGATTGCAATTTGCAAATCGTTGATGTGTCCTTTTGGGTATTGCCTTTATTGGTTTTGTTTAATGAAAAGGAACAAATCAAGTTTAGGGGCAATTCCTAAAAATTAAAAAAAAGTATCGTATCCTATAGAAAAATAAGAAAAAAATTAAATACAAAAATTGGCGGCGAGGTTTAGTTTCCGAATTATGGGCCTCTGAAATTGTAGTACAAAATTGTAATTATACGGTGTATTTTTCAACGACTGCGACTTTTTTTCGTCTAATGACAAGACAACACAATAATTGTCATTTAAATAATAAATTTGAGTTTATATAAAACTGTTTTTAATATAAATTTTAATAAAATAATCGTATAAAAAATTAACAGAAAATCGCCAGAAGTTGAATTAAGGTCACCAAAAATAATTTTTTTCAAATTTGTCTCATCCAAATTCGAAATAAATTAATTAAAATAATTGATATGTAGGTATAAGAAAAATCATTAAATTCAAGCTGATTTAAAAACTTGCAGACGACTTTTGGTAGGATTTATTTTTTTTAAACTACCACAAACTAATTTTGCTGAATTATAAAAATTTTTAATTTTAATTTTGTTAAAAATAGCCACAAAAATCGCCAACAAATTTATTTATCGCCAGAAAAATCGCCATGTCGCCAAACCAAAAATTTGGACGCCAATTCTTTACTTTGCGAAGTCATAATTCAGCTGTGTGAAAAATAGAGAGAGGTATACAATCTCTTTCTGTATTTCTACCAGCTGAATTAAGACTTTGCCAAATAAATTTTCCGTGTCTAAAAAGGGTACAAGGAATTTGAAAAATCGCCACGTTTGGCGAGAAATGTCCATATCTGACAGCCTTGCACACAACAACCAACTTTATCAAATATAAGAGAGGATTTCGCTGAGTAAATTCGTCGTTGTTGTGCTTCACACGACGAATTTACGCAGCGAACTCATATCGACGAATTCGTCGTTCGTCCCAGTTGTGTTCCTTGCATTATTTTGTAGTAATGTTTACTATTAATAAAAGCTTTATTCAAAACATGTAACCTAACAATGTTAAAATTACGAAAGAAATTTAAGAACTTTAATTTGAAAATAGTCTAAAGTAACCATCAAAAGTAGTAAATTTATATTGTGGTAATGTTTACTATTAATAAAAGCTTTATACAAAACATGCTACTTAACAATGGGTATGTTTTATTCGAAACATTTACCTACTTAATTTTTAAGCAGCTATAGCCATAGCTACTTAATAAGTTTATACACACTTAAATTTGTTCTGAATATTTATATAAAGTTCGAATAAAACATAACTAATTTTAAAATGATGAAAGAAATTTAAGAACTTTGCATCGTGTAAAATTTAAAAATAAAATTTATTTCAAAAAGTTTGCAATTATTCTATTGCGTTTAGAAAACGATATTTCGTAATAGAGAAAAATTTGTTGTTTGCAAACTTCGACTGTATATTTTTTATAAAGCTTTTTAACCATTTTTAACTTGTTAACAATTTTTGTACTTTTAGACGTGTAAATCAACATGCAGATGATTATCCAGTTTGTAATACGATATTCAATAATCCCGCGCAAAACCAGAATTATCTGAAGATGGACGTAATATCAACAGATGAACTTTTCAGCAGTAATAACACATATCGTTTTGAAAATACTATAGAGGCGAAAGTCGAAATAGGTGACACATTACAAGCAATTGCATTACGATTTCATTGCACTGTGGCTGACATCAGGAGACTTAATAAAATTGATAAGGATAATGAGATTCATGCTCGAAAAGTTGTTAAAATTCCAGTTACTATTCATAATGTACTTTTGGATAATATACCATTGATTCATGAAAGTGGAAAAAACAGTCCCACTCGGGAACATAAATCTGATAACGGAAGTCGCGACAGTAATAGCGGTTTAAGTGGCATGATTCGCAATCCTCTGGAAGATGCTGAAGCCATGTTAAGCGAAAAACTAATGGTAGCTTCTGTAAACTCATCAAGTCTAGACAAACCTACGACAAGTAAAGAAGCATTAGCCCGGGAAAGTAGCCTAAATTCAAAAGTCAAATCTGGCACTCTGCGCAAATACACTACTGATGGTAATTCTCTCACTACCCGATTACTTTTTGCTCTTCTAACTCTGTTTATTCTTTTAAGATATATTAACGAGCTATAGCGATGATATATCAGCACCTCTTATTACTGACATTCTGGATTCAACCACTGTTCCTCAATTGCATCGTATAAAAGGCCCATCACTGGCCGCAATGGATTGGTCTGGTTCTGACTGCGATATGTCGTGGATTTGTCTATTTATTGTGATATTAGCTTTATGTTTTGTGATTCCTCTCATATACGTTTTTTACATAGCAGAACATTCTCATCACAATACAACGGGATCAATACCAACGCCACATCATTGACATTTGTAAGAAGATTAATTATAGGATTTTAAATAAGGTGAAAAGTGGAATGATTAAGCCTTTGTGTTTGGTGTGGTACCCTAAAATTTTAAGCCAATTATTAGCCTGGTAATATATGGATTTGTCTATTTATTGTGATATTAGCTTTATGTTTTGTGATTCCTCTCATATACGTTTTTTACATAGCAGAACATTCTCATCACAATACAACGGGATCAATACCAACGCCACATCATTGACATTTGTAAGAAGATTAATTATAGGATTTCAAATAAGGTGAAAAGTGGAATGATTAAGCCTTTGTGTTTGGTGTGGTATCCTAAAATTTTAAGCCAATTATTAGCCTGGTAATATATGTACATAATTAGCTATACCAATTACGTCATGTAAGAAAGGAAGGAACTTAAACTCCGTAATTTCGAAAACGAACTTTAAGAGAATACGATGAATTGAGTGGTGTTGTTTGTCACTACTATACTTTATAATAAAATTAAATTTTTTTAATAAGCATCATTCTAAAGCCTTTTGCAATATAAAACAATAATAAGCATTAAATATTTGGGGGATTCAAACCCTGGTCTGAAGTGTCATAATGTTTTCAATTATTTATACATATGTATTAAAATAATTTAAAACATGACTCATTTATTTTGGTTTTGTTATTTCTGCAAACAAAAATTGTAAAACATTATGACACTTAAGACTATCGTTTGAATTCCCAAACTGTAAAAATATTCGAATACGAATGTCTAAAAATGGCCGGCAATTCGAATACGAATATTCGTGCATCACTAGTCTGTACGTGAACTCGGTTTTCCGACGCTCCCAGACAAGCTACGGCATTCGATTCGATTCGAAATTTTAAAATATTTCCATATAAACTCTTGAAATACTCCGTAATTTCGTTCGATAACGAGTGCCGTAATTTGTCCCATAGACTATTGGTCCCCTGGGTTGAGTGAGTATATACTAATGACCTGCACAAGACCATTTATAAGATCTTTCAAGACATGCGACATTTTTCAAAAGCTTTACAGTAAAGGCTGGGGCGCAATGAATCCGTCAGTGTTAAACTTCGCATTTTTCAACTGACAGCTAAGTTGAAATACATGGTTTCTTATGAGGTCTGTTACATTCAGTGCGTGTCCGTCAACGCAAAGTACAAAGATTGTTCAACTTTTTGCGTACGTTGAGTAGTTTGACAGTAGTTTGATTTTGGTTGGTTTGTTTGGTATGTTCTGATTTAGGTTTTTGTGTTTTGTGGCAGCAAAAATAAGGCTAACAAAAGAAAAAACAAACTAAAACAAGTTGAATTTAATAAATAAAATGGAGAATCAACCTATAGAAGCTGTTGAAATGCTTCCGACAATAAAGTACTCATTGTGCCTTCTCCGTCGTTGCGTTAATATCAGTTGGAAAATGCAAAGTTTAATGTAAGACGGATTCATTCTGTCCCGGCCTTAACAGTGAGTCTATACCTGATAAATTTCTATCATGATAAAAGTCAAATCGTTATTAAGAGAAAAATTTATCAGCTGTAGACTGTATTTATTAGTGTCATTGCAGTGTCTTGACAATTTTGTCAGAGCTTCAGCTCAGACAAATTTGTCTTGATAAAAAACGTAAACAAACTGACGTTTTAATTTATATGCAAAATATAAAATTTTTATGTAATTTTTAGGAAAAAAAATATAAAAATAAAGAAAAATATTGATGTTTTTATTAAATAGAAGCTTTTTAAAAACTATGAAGTGAAATATTGCATGCATTGTGACAAACTCTCTTCACGACTACAAAGAAATTATGATTTATCATAATAAAAAAACACAACATATTCGCATGTATGCTTTCATTAACAAAAATTTGTCAACGGCTCTGCCGACGTTTTGTTAGTTGTCATGATAAATTTTTATCAGGTATAGACGCTATGTAAAGCGTTTGAAAAATGTCGCATGGCTTGAAAGGTATAACACCTTTCTTGTCTTGTGCACTGTAGTCTATACCTGATAAATTTCTATCATGATAAAAGTCAAATCAAGAGAAAAATTTATCAGGTGTAGACTGTATTTATTAGTGTTATTGCAGTGTCTTAACAATTTTGTCAGAGCTTCAGATCAGACAACTTTGTCTTGATAAAAAACGTAAACAAACTGTTTGACGTTTTAACTTATATGCAAAATATAAAATTTTTATGTAAATTTTAGAAAGAAAATATCTAAATAAAAAAATATTGATGGTTTTATTAAATAAAAGTTTTTTGAAAATTATGAAGTGAAATATTGCATTCATTGTGACAAACCACAACGTCTTCGCATGTATGCTTTCATTAACAAAAATTTGACAACGGCTCTGCCGATGTTTTGTTATTTCTCATGATACATTTTTATCTGGTATAGACGCTATGTTAAGGTCACCTGTTATGAACTCGCCTTGATCTGACTTTTAAAGTAGAAAAATTTGACATCAGATGTGTAAAACCACTGCTACCTTGTGTATTATATTTATTTTTGCCTTTATTTTGTTTTTTAAATTATCATGTTCTTTCCTTGGTTCCTTCGTCATCTCTTTCAGCAGAAACTTCGTTTACTAGAACAATGGGGC
Organism: Tachina lurida; assembly: GCA_944452675.1. Taxonomy (NCBI): domain Eukaryota; kingdom Metazoa; phylum Arthropoda; class Insecta; order Diptera; family Tachinidae; genus Tachina; species Tachina lurida. The sequence continues at coordinate 148,252,998 of OX101756.1, read as the reverse complement.
GCAAAAGTACTACAAATGAGCGTTTAACTTTGTGCCAAAAGTACTTTAAATCACAAAGGATAAATATACCGAGCCTTATAAGCGACAAATATAAAACTTTTGAGGAGAAAGCTTTTTTTGAATACTCAAATATGTTTTTGTACGTAAATTGTCGCTCATGATAAAATTCTACAGCCCGTATTTTAAATATTAAAGTTTTCAGGAGAAGTTTTTTTTATATATTCAAATATGTTTTTTATATGTAAATTGTCGCTTACGATAAAATTGTTCAGCCTGTATCTTAAAATTTATCAACAATTTTGGCATTTTGATAACTCTAAACAATGGATAGTCCCATAAAATTTTATTATTTTATTTAACTTAGTCTTACGAATTAATTCTAAGGCTAAATGATTAAGGAGCGCTAGCTGCCAGGGCTATCGGCTCCCCATAAAATTTTAATTTCAATAAAAAAGTATATTTTCCATAACATGTCGCTTACGATAATATCGAAAATATGGCTCGATATATATACATATGTACATACACATGTACATAACGCAATAAATCATGAGTGGTTTTGTTTTTTTTTTTATTTTTTTGTAAGACAGTCTTATTGAACAATTTAAAACATAATTACGCCTATATTTAGCTTACATACATATGTATGTATTTGTATCAACAGATATTTTGAGTTGTAACTGCTTATGATTTAGTGTGCGATATGTATTTATATTATTTGTACATGTAATAAATCCCTCATGGTCAAAAATAAAACATTACAAAGATCACTTTCTTGAGTTTATAATTTCCATATTTGAGTTTTCCATATAGAATCATGCACATGACTCTTCACTTTGATCTTTTTGACGCTTATACTTAAAAAAACACATGTGGTGGTCGACAGAATCTGATATGTACGTATGTGGGTGGATATACACACATCTGAGATAATAAATATGGAAAATTCTTCTCAAACTAAAATGCTTAGTTTAGAGACCGATATGTGCATATGTTCATACATATATTGTAAGATGGACAATTCGTCGGTTGGTTTGTGGTTTGCGGCACAGTATATTCAAAATACATTATGTCTGCAGCAAACCAGAAACCAACCGAAGAATTATTAAATATTTATATATATAATTTTCACATTTCAAAGTCGCGTCTTTAGAGTCAGTGTATGTATGTACATGGTGCGTGTTTTGGTACTAAGAATAACAACTCTGAACACAATTTTGCAAAACGAAAAGTGTCATCACTGGGCCTTGTAATTTATCAATCAATTTTATAGACTGTGCTTGTTGAACATATATACACATACACATGTGTGTATTAACTCGTCTCGTATTAATTTTTGTGTCTCGCATAACTCATTAAAGTTGCTTTTACCACAAAAACTGTTTCTAAAGTAAAAAATCGCCTATTTAATTAGAAGTAATATTTCAATATTCAATAGTTAAGTGATTAAAAATGTCATAAAAAATATTTATGAATAAGTTGGAAGAAAAATCGCAAAAAACATACATATCGACATACATATGTATGTAGTATATAATACATATGTATGCATACAGTAGTATTCATTACAAAACGTAACAAATGCTAATCAGAAATTAAAACAAATAAAATATGGAAAATTTTGACCTAACTACTAGTGAATGTGTAAGTGTAAATAATGGAAATGAAAAAATTTAATAATTTTACGTATATGTGCATAAACGTATTATATGTTTTGTTAAAATTCTAAAATGAAGAAAGAATTTAATGTTTTTTTCTTCTAAAAAGGTATTATCTAAGTATAAACCCATTTTAAAGTTTAAAGAACACACATGCACACTTAACATACACAAATTTACAATCTGCATACACGTAAATATGTATGTGTAGGATACGTCTATACATGTATATAGGTATGTTTTGTGCTTTGTTGAAGAAGAATGAAAAAGTAACTAATCGGTGATTATAAAAGCGAAGGTTGATTTATCGGATATTTTACGTGTTTTTTCTCTCCCCTTTGCTTACATTTGAGCAAAAATAAAAACAAAAAAATTGTACATAAAACCGGTATTAAAGGATATGTTTTTAAATTAAACACCCGTCTTTTTATTTAAAATTGCTTCTAATCAACAAACTTTGTTTATATGTATGTATTAAATTATTATACATTAAACTCACATAGATACATACATACATATGTATGTATGTATGTACATTAATAAATAAATATGTACATGTGTAAATACAATTAAAAAAGTGAGATCGTTTGTATAAAGAAACATATTGTTGTTTTTAATCGTCTCAGATTATGGATTTCCTTGGTTTTGTAAAGATTTCCAAAGCATTTTTTAAAGCCCTAGCGATAACCGTTCGTGAGCTGGACCGCGTTTATAAAGTCCTGTTTTAGTAGTCTTTGACGTTTTTTTTTGTATTTTCTGCCAAGATTAGAAGTGGAAATACCTACACGGGAAACCGTGTTCTCTTTAGTCCAATGCAAGTCTTATTGCTAAGCTGATTAGTTTGTGGGAAAGAAAGGCGAGGGGAACAGAAACGTTTCTTTTCCCCTCGTCTCTATCCCCTAAAAAACTAATCAGCTTAGCAATAAGACTTGCATAGTGTAAATTAGGCCTTATCAAATAATTTAGTGCATTCGAAATTAAGTTCGAAAAAAATATCTCAAGCATATGAAATCTTAAAACACAATAAAAAGCTTTCTTGTTGATTTTTTTCCTGAAATTTGTCGGTTTCAAAACGAAATGGTTTTCAGAACCTGGCCTATTATTTGATACGTTATTATTACTTATTTTAATCAACCCGATACACTGGCTAAGCTTCTATCTGATTTCAAATAGGGAAATCCATGATATAAATATAGAAGGTACTTCCATTCTCTCATTTTTTCTTGACATTCACCTTCTGACAAGGATAGGTATTTTGAAGTTTCAAGTAAAATCGTGCTACCGTATTAATTTAATATTTCCCCTCTGTTTCCTGTTTGTTTGAAAATTTTATTGAAAAATTATTTCAGAAGTTTTTTTTATAAATTCAAACAATTTAAAAAAAATTGTGATGGTAAATGTTTTATTACCTTGAAAAGCAATGAAATGCATTGTAAATGTATTGTGGTGTTAAAAAAAGCGAAAATGAGCTACAATATGTAGCTCAAACTGTGGATGTACAAAATATCATTGTAAAAATATGAATGTAGCATTCTTTAAGTTCCCTACATTATCAACAGTGTCTAAGAGCCTGCAAAATCTGTGAAATAGACTTGCCAAAATTATCTGATCGGGTATTTAAGTGATTTTTTAGAAAAACATGTTACAATCAACAAGAAGCGAATTACATAGATTAAAAAAAGATGTAATATCAATCAATATTTGTTAAACTTATTGAAAATTCATTGTCAACTAATCAAAATCATCAGTCAATTTGGATGAAAATATAGTTAAAATATTTATTTTAGGCAGAAAACTTAAAAAGATGCGTCAAGTTATTACATAACCACTTTTTAAACATCACAAATGTATAGTCATGTATATCACTTTATTTATTCGCAGCTTTTGTTAAGATAATTACACATTTCTGTAAAAATTTTATGGGGGAAGACTTAAATTTTTTACGATATGGGAATATTTTTTTTATTTCTCTCAAAAAACAAACTTCAAAAATACTTATTTTTTAAAAACAAAGAGAGAATGGAAGTACCTTCTATATTTATATCATGGGGAAATCCATATTGTAACTGACAGAAAATCTGCTATTAAGTCCCTCGTATGTGTGTTCACCTCATTTTTTATTGTCCAAGAATGTCGCAAAGCTCTGGATGGATTTGTGCAGCACCCAAATATTATTAATTAAACTTGGTTCGTGGACACGGGAAACATAGTTGAGGATATCCTGGCAAAGTGGGAAACCCTACTAAGAGAATCCGATATCGAAAATCTCTGTGGTCTCATCCTGCTGGAGACGTTCCGATGTTACCTTTCTTGAATTAGCTGAAAACAGAAGGCTCAATGAGCCCACTTCTGCAATAGCGAGAAGCTTCTGGCCTCGCCTAAATTCCTATAGAACGAAAAATCTCATGGCCACGTTGACCGGTCACTGTGCCTTCGGAACCCATGCTGAACGTATGGGTTTCCCGTATAATAAATACTGCTGCAGTTGCAATGTCGATGAAGAGGAGGAAAATATCCTGCATCTCCTGTGTTTTTGTCCCGCTCTGGAAGATCTCCGTCTGCTCCTCGGCAGAATATCCTTCGCCAGCTTATCTCCTTTGCAACAAATAATAACAAATTCAAAAACTAATAAAACAGAATTTTTTGCATTCGTCGTAAAACAAAGAAACGTATAAAATGAAAGGCGTAACATAAACTTTTTTCCTGAGCCGGTCTAATGTGCATTGTATATGTAAGTACATTCAGATGCGTACTATAGACCTGCACAAGACTATTTATAAGACCTTTCAAGACATGCTGCATTTTTTAAACGCTTTACTACAGCGAAATATTCTAAAACAAACGCTAAACAACACTGTTGGCAAGAATTATTTTTGAGTTAATTGTCTTGCCAACATTGTTTTTTAGCGTTTGTTTTAGAATATTTCGCTGTAGTAAAGTGTTTAAAAAATGTCGCATGTCTTGAAAGGTCTTATAAATAGTCTTGTGCAGGTCTATAATGCGTACATACATATACATATATGTACATGCATTACACAAATTCATATAAAAATATACACAAATATTTACATATGTATGCATGTGTTTCCAATATTCCCAGCGGGAACTAGAAGGAGTAAGGATTTAATGAAAGTTACAGTATGCCTTCTTTTGAATGTAGAACGCCTGCTCACTTCATTCCATAGTCATATATTGTTTACACGCGTTTCATTGCGGAGCAGGCCTTCTGTTCTTGCTTCTTTCGCCAAAGGTTCAGGAAGGCCTTCAAATTAATGGATTTTGCTTTTATTTCGGTAAAAAACAAAACAAAACATGTTACTCCTTCTCTTCTCCCTTCTCATAGAAGGGAGTGCGGAATGTGCATCGTATCTTTTATGCGAAAGAGCCCTTTAATAAGGCCTGCACCAAGAAGGTCTTCTGGGTTTTCAGAAATTGTAACTTTTGGGTAAAATTAAAGATCTTTGTTTTTTAAGTATTGTATTTTGAATGTGCAGACCTCTGTTGGAATTTTTGGTGCAGTTGTACCACAATTTGATACGCTGCACATTGTAGTATTAAATGGCCCATTAGTAGTTAAAAAAGTCATTTAAAAAAAAAAAAATTTTTTATCTCCAGGGATATCCGTTTGTCTGCCCGTATAAATAATTAAATTTCTTTGCAAACTCCATTTTTAAAGATAAATGAATGAAATTTGACGCATATGATTTTTTTAGGTTAGTAACTCAACATACAAAAATTCATCGGAATCGGTAAATGATTTCGTATAGCCCCCATACAAAATTTTCCCTGAAATAGGTGATACTAATCTTTATTTATTAAAAAAGCTTTTATTAATATTAATATATGTATATAATAAATTTACATTTTATTTTTAATATTATTGGTCTTCATATTTGCTGTCACTAAAATAAATATCATCGGAATTTTCTTCAGAATTTTTATTGTTGTATTGTATTGTATGTATTTATTAGTAGTATATAAAATACTTTTCAAATTACATTTCATATTTATCTAACAGCATTTAAAAATTAAAAATTTATAAATCAAATTAATAAATTAAAAATTAATAATTAAAAATTAGAATTTTTTATAAGATTTACTATTTTTCTTCTAAAAATGTTTATGTTTGTTTCATTCTTTATATTATTTGGTATCAAATTGTATAGGTTCAGTCCTTTAAAAAACAGAGATTTTTGCATTGCATTGGTGTCTGTTCGTTGTGTTCTAAAATCTATGGAATTCCTCAGGTTATACGGTTGTACGTCCCCAACATATCTTATTTGCTCAATCAAGTAATCAGGTGCTCTTCCCATTTTCATCTTCTGTATAAAATATATTGTATTAAGTTGTAACCTTTGTTGTATATTCATCCATTTCAGTGTTTCTAGCATATATCTTACTGAGGTAAAGCGATTGCATTTTAAAATTGATCTCATGGTCTTATTTTGTAGTTTTTGTAGTCTTGTCATTTGTTGATCAGCATACTCGAAATGTGGTTTTATCATGGTGTTATTATTATGTTTATTGCAGTTAGTGTTATTACTTTGTTTCTCAATCGCTCAAAAAACCCGATTTTTACCCAATTTTTTTACATATAAATTCGATATGATCTTTAAAGTTTAATTCTTTATCTATTAGAAAACCCAAATATTTTATATTATTTACTTTTTCTATTATTACATTATTCATTTTGAATGTTATATTCGTGTTCATATTGATCTCCATTATTTTGGTTTTATTTTCATTTAGTTTTAGTTTATTCATTTTTAGCCATTTGTTAATATCAGGGACATAACAGTTATAAGAGAAATGACAAAAAGGTTATATTTAACAACTAAAATTGATGAATTCAAATATTGGTTATAATCAACGATTATCGTAAAATATATTTCATTTTGGTTATTGTAACCAATTAAAGTGAGAAATATTTTTTTTTGGTTACCAATAACTATTATTTAAAGAATTTTAATTTGTTGGTTATTGCTACCTAAAATTACAGTACTTTAGGCGCAAATATGCAAAAAAAAAATTTTTACGAAAATGCAAAAATATGAAAAAATTATTCAACGGCTTCTATCTGTATCCGAAAACTACTTGCGAATTTTTGTAGTTTTTGCAATATGTGAAACGAAATTTTTTCGAGCATTTATCCTTTCAAAATTTAGGCCTTTAGTAATTATTTGCAAATTTTAGTAAGTTTTGCGAACCAGGTAATTTTTAATAAATCTTATTGCTCTTGTGCACAATTTTTACAAATTAGGGGTGACTCAACCCAGTTACGTTATTGTCTGATAGAATAATTTTTTCAACAGTCTTTCCCTTTTTATAGTTCTGCCAAATTTTAATTAATCAGTAGCTCGTTTCTGTATTTCTCGCATCTTAAAATTTCCCGCATGAAACGAGGGAATCGTAACAAAAACAGTGTAAATTGAAACAAAAAATAGCTTTTCTCACATAAGTGTTTCTGTATATTTACTTTGCGAGAACTATCTGTCATTTGAATAAATTTCCAGCAATTATTGGAAGGATGTGAAAAAAGTGTTTCTGTAATAATATTTTGTGAAAAGTTTCTCGCAAGAACTGTCAAAACAACTCGCATTTTGAATTGGTAATAGAGCAACCAAATGTGTACAAAAACATATGAATTTTTGAATTTGTGTGTAAAAATATGAAAAATAATTTAGTCGAAAAGATATGCAAAGAATTGTTGAACTAACATAATTATTAACGAGTCGATATGATAATGTTTATTTATAATTTATTTTGTATTATATTCTTATGTAGAGACAATTGATAGAAAAAACTTATTTCAAGCATTTTACATTCACTTTATATTCATTTTCATTATATTATTTTGATTTTCTTGTAAATTATTTAATTGTTTTTGTTATTAAATAATATTTTTGTGACATTTTGTTTTCATTTGACACTTGATTACTGGAAATATTCCAGTGAAAACAGATTCAGTGTTGTCTGTTTTCACATTCAAATACAGAAACACTTTTTTCTCACAAATCGAGAAACGATGGAATTTTGTGTTTCACACTTCATGTGAGAAATTTTACGATGCGAGAAATACAGAAACGAGCTACAGGGCAATTATGTAAAAAATTCCGCAGGAAATTTCTCCTAAGGAACAATCCCAACTAATAGCAAATGATAGGGAAAACAAAAAATTCTAATTGGAAAAGGGAGAAATTTCCAGCGGAATTTTTTACATAATTGCCTTAAATATCACACTTTGCTTTCATTTTAGCAAGTTATTGCAAATTTTCCTTATAATTCCTTATAATTTTACCTAAAGAATTTTAGGGCTTGTTTGCATTTTGTCGCCAATTTTCGGGATGAAGGTGATTTTAAGCCAAACCTTGCCTTTTTAGCATTTTACCGATTTTTAATCCATCTATTTATTTGATGTTAGCAATTTCGTATGCATTTGTATAATTTTGGCAATTTTTCCCATTTCTTGGAATTTCTTATGTCTTTAGGTATTTGTATGTAATTTTAGGTCTTGTTTGCTATTTTGCAATTTCACAATAAAAGTGGTTATTCTCAATTCTTTATTTTTATTTGCAGTTTCAACTATTTTTAATAAGTATCAGACTTTGATATTTTTTGATGTTACCAAGTTTTTGCGAATTTTCGTCATTGTTGCAAATTTTTCCAAGTTTTTGGCGTTCCTTACAATTTTAAGGGTTTTTAATAAATTCTATCGCATTTTTTCGAATTTTCGCAGTTTTTTGCAAATGAGATTGCTTTGGTTCTTAAAATCTACTGAGTTTTTTTGTTTACAGTTCTTGCGGGTTTGGAAGTTTTTTTTTAACTTATTCGCATTTTTAGCAAATTTTCGCAAGTTCTTGCCGATTTTGGCGGTCTATACAATCAGTTTTGGAAGATTTTTTTGATTATTTTAATCCCTTGCGAATTAGTATATTTTTTGTAATATGTAATGTTTTAGTAGAAATTTGCAAAAGAAAAATACCCCATACTTAAACATAATTGAACATTTTGTCGAAAAAAAAGTAAAAAGCAAAATAATTAGTGTAAATACCTGAACTATTTTATTATGAAATTGATAAATATTTCTTATAAAAGATATTTAAATTTCTTGTCCTGCATCTTATACATTTAAAATACCGTATTTAAGGTAGCAATAATTTCTACTTAAGTAACCAAAAAATTAAAATTCTTTAGATAATTGTTATTGGCAACCAAACAATTTTTTTTGGTTGCTATACTAGTTATTTGTAACCAAAAAAAATATTTCTAGCTTAAATTGGTTACAATAACCAAAATAAAATATCTCTTACGATAATGGTTAAAAATAACCCAATCGAAATAAAACACATTTTACAGTAACCTTTTCATTTCAAATAAAAAAATAACAATTATTTTCGGTCCCTGGTTAATATTATCTATTTCATTTTTAAAATTTCATAGCATAGCTCTTCAGTTGTTGCTTCAGTAAAAATCAATGTGTCGTCTGCGTACATTAGAATTTCACATTTTTCTAATATGTTTTCAAGATCGTTTATATATATAACAAAAAGAAGAGCTCCTAAAATTGATCCTTGTGGTACACCAAAATCGTTTTCTGTTACTTTTGATATTTCATTATTTACATTAGTTAATTGTCTACGATTTGTTAAATATGATTGAAACCAAACCATAGTTTTTGTATTAGGATATCTCTATCTACAGTTTCAAATGCTCTTTTGAAGTCCAAAAAAATTGCTAATATTTTGTTTTTCTTTTGTTTACATTTCCATCTATTTATAACATAATTTACCGCTGTTTCGCATGAGTATTTTTTTCTGAAACCGGATTGAAATTTCGACAATAGTTTATGTTCTTCCAAATATTTTTCCAATTAATCTTTTACTATCTTTTCAATTATTTTATCACATATTTTCAAAGTGTTAACTGGTCGGAATTCTTCACATTTTGTTGTATTTTGTATTTTTTCAATAGGAAAAACCATTGATTCTTTCCAATTTTTAGGAAACACACCCGTCTCCAATGATCTATTTATAATTTTTAGTATAATATCTCCGATTATAAAACACAACTTATCGCTATGAAAATTTTTTGTAGATTTTTTACATAAAACTGAACCGATTTGGGGGGTGAGAGTAAAAGAAATATAAAAAAAATAAATAACGGCCACTCTAATGTACATACATACCCATGCACTGCAGTGATGTATTTACGTATAGGCCCGTAAGGCCCAGGTCATAGGCATGGTTAAATGGCAGCAAACTTTTAGGATTCCTAAGAATTAACATTTTAAATAGATTTGAAATTTATAATTTTTGTGAAGCACTCGTGCTTTATATCAATGAAAAATTTAGAATATAGAAGTGTTTAAGATTTAAACACTTCCTCAAACACGCAAATGGAGTATGTTAGGTCCGTTTTTTGATAACTCTGGCAACTTTGTGTTGTTATTAAATGGCGGTACGTGAAAAATTATTTGGTAAACAAGTAATTGGTTAAATAACAAAAATTAAAAATTTTAAAAACCCCCGAATAGATTTGATATCTTCTAAACGGCTGGACTTTTTTTTCCTTAAAACAAAGCTAAGAACCCTCTCGATCAAGTCACCTTTAAAAAAAAAAAACGAAATCAAAATCGGACCAGCCGTTTGGCCTGTACGTGGTCATGGACAGACACACAGAGATACACGGACACACACTACAAACTTATAACACCCATTTTTTTGGTCGGGGGTTAAAAATACTCAATTATTTACAAAAACATTTGTTGATTGAAAATAATAAACTAATAAAAAAATCATAATTGTTCGTTATTTTTTACAATTACAATAATTTACTGACAAAACGTCAACCTTAAACATCTGAAATGTAATGTGAACCGTTGTGTTTAATTTTTTAAAACACTTGCCTTAAGCACGTTTAAGGTCACAAGTGTGAACATAGTATAAAGCACTTGAGTAGACAATTGTGAATTGGTGGTATTGACAAGCAGCGTTTAAAAACTTACGATTTGTGTAATTGCTTTTGCTTTTTGAAAATGTAAACAGTCGCAGTCTAAGCGACCGCATGAAACGAAAAATTATACACAAAGGAGAATTTCAGCAGTCCACATGTTCATTAGTTTGACTGACTGCTTTATTTATTTATTTATTCAGACTGCAATACAAGCCTAAAAGGCCAAAATAAAGTATTATATCAAGGTACTAGTATACTTTAGCAAATTCAGGTACTCAAATAATTAATTAATTTAAATTTATTTAAATATACATATGTAAATACAAAATTAAAAATATGTATTTCAAAACATAAAATTCAAATATTAAGAATAATTTACTTTCTTTCGAGTACTTTTACACAGATACACAGAAACACAGACACACTACAAACGTATAACACGCCTTTTTTTGGTCGGGGGTTAAAAAATAATAATATTTAAAAAGTAAATTAAAAAGAATTCTATCTATCTAATAAATAGACTTTATCCGCTCTCCAGCTGAAAGTAAAGCAAAAATCATTTAAAATAATTGGAAAAGGTAAATGGCCTCTTCAGTAACAAAAATAGGAACATTATGTAATTAATGGTTACGATCCAACATAGTTTGAAATAACCAAAAAATTAAAGAGTTAAAAAAAATTTTAACAATTTTATACGGAAAACATTGTTAGAATGAGAAAAGATTCGTAATGATAGTGGTAACCAATTCCATCAACGTGCAACCCTAACTCTAAAAGAATTTTCAAAATAAGAGGACATAATTCTAGGTATAAAAAGTTGTGGGTTCCTAAAAAAAAGTACTTGGGCATACAACTTCTAATTGCTTTGTAGAAAAAAAATATTACAATATTTCATGAAACTTTCAAAAGAGCAACAAAGAAATTTATGAACCAATCTCTACATGTGATCACGACGACGAATCCTGTAGATAAACCTAACTTCAGAATTAACCAAATAGCAAAGTTTCTACCAGAAAAAACTTCTAGACCATATAAGAATTTTGACATTAATAATAATTTAGATCTAACATGTTAATGTGAAGTGAAAATATAACATCAAACACTTAAGGTTATCAACAAAGTCAATATGTACTCCCCCTACAAATACCTCGGAACCCAAAAAAAAAAATCGGTTAGTCGGTGCAAACATAATAGCTTTAGTTTTCGATGGATTAATATACAAATATTTCCGTGAAGTCCAGTCAATAATATAATCCAAGCATATGTTTATATTACTCTTTAAGGCGTTTACGGCCCTATGTATAAGCAAAAATTGGCATGAAGTTAGCATAAGTGGCAAAATTGAACATGATCTTAAAGACTTTTGCCATTTTTAAGGTTAAAATTAGGTAATGCGATAATTTTGAATGTCAAATTGTATGGAGGAACTGGTTAACACCTAATTCAAATTCGTCACTTATGCTAACTTCATGCCAATTTACTGAGTTAAAGGTCCCTTTAAATAGTAAAAAAACATCATCCGCAAATAAGAAAGTCTCACACATTGAAGCATCAACACAAGTTGGTAAACAATTAACATACAGTACAAACAGAAGCGGACCCAACACAGAACCCTGAGGGACTCCAGATAACAGCGAACGTAAGTCCGAACTTTTCCCATTCAACACCACAAACTGAGATCTATCAGATAAGTACGAAATTATAAGTTTACATGCCGACAGCGAAAACTGGAATTCATTCCGAAGTGCATCAATTAGAACCAAATGATTAATGGAGTTAAAAGCTTTAGATAGGTCCAAAGAAATTAAAACATTCAAATTACTATTATTTATTTACATTGTGGCTAATATTATCCGTCATAGTAAGAAACAGTGAAATAGTGTTAAATCCTTTACGAAATCCAAATTGTTTTTCGTATATATCATCGCCAACAAACTCAAGAATTTGCTCTTTGAGAATGTGTTCGACAACTTTAGAAAGGGCAGGTAAAATTGAGATCGGCCGAAAGTCATCAAGACCACGAATCACTTTCGACTTAGGCAACGGACCTTTCGACCTAAACAACCATGACTCATTAAAATTCTCCATAAACCAAAGGAATCCAAATACCTAATAGTCTATAAAAATGTCGACGCTTTATTCTACGAATCACATTCTTGTCTTTATTACGTAATCTCCAGTTCTCACCAGATCGGTTAAGTAAAAATGTACGAAAAGTTAAATCTCTAAGGGATTGTGCAAATACAATTTCTCTCGACTTCATCCGGCTATTTTTTTCTTATGAAATTCTCTTTTTTACGACAGGAACAAAAGAAAAATGCAAATAAAATAGGTTTGTAATAAACAGGCATTGAGAATCAGTGTCTCTACAATACAAAGCAGAAAAATCAATCATATAAGCACAGCCCATCCCAATTAATCGACTTATAATCACGATATTCAATATACTCCACATGTCTTTCAACACTCAAAGGAAAAAGACAGAAAAATCAAACTATGACGTGAAATAGATGGACAATCCATTTGATTGGGTAATATCACTGACTAAACAAAAGTCTGTAAGAGAAGTAGAGCCATGAGCAACATCATAATGCGTTGGGTTAGAATTGTGAACAATAGATAAGGGTACAATTAGACGTGCCATAGCCGTAACTAAACCAAAATTCAATTGGTTTCTATGGTAATGACTATGTCGTTATGGCGAGTCACCCATAATCAAAAACAGTTTTGCCCATTACTTTGGTTCGATCGGCTGTTTTCTATGGCTATCGTTATGGTTTGATCCCATAAAACGCAACAAAACCTACTAACGGTACTTGTAGTCCACCAATTATGTATGGCCTTATGGGCTCGGTTGGTTATTGTTATAAATAAACATATAAAAATAAAAAATGTATCTTTTGTGTTTCAAAGAATACTGGTGCAATTGCTTTAAAAATATATTTGATGTTCGGTTTTTAATTTTATTTACTTTTTGTCGTACTTTGTCGTCAACCAAGTTAGCCACATTAAAATCGAAATACGTTCAAGAATTGTTAAAATTGTTGAAGTTATTTGTTTATGTTATGTATAGTTAACATTGTTTTATTACAAATTATAGGTACCTTGCAGTCATTGTTTACCACTCATAGTGAAAGGAAGTATTTCTTGTGACAACAATTACGTTTGCAATAGAGAATAATTTTTAAACAGTTACTTCTCTCACAGTTTGTTATTTCCCTTATCTCACCTTAAAACAAAATACCAAAAAAAAAAACAATAAAAAATTTTAAGTGAATAAAAAAAAAATAAAGAAATAACTGCATAATGAATGAACCACCTGATGTCGCAAAAAAGAAATTCCATCTTACCTCCGGTTTACAGTATGACTTTGCGAAAAAGATAGTTATTGACTCAAAAGGGCCAATATATCTCGTAATAACTAAAGTAGACAGTGAAAACACCATGGCCAACGTATCACCTTTCCTCATTAAAAAAGTTATCGACTCCACATGTAATGGAGAAGTAGCCGACTGTAAAAAACTCCGCAATGGCACAGTTTTAGTTAAAACTAAAAACATAATACAAGCCAATAAATTGATACTTGAACTTACAGCGATGAGTGAAACCATAAAAATACAAGTGTCAGAACATAATTCATTGAACTATTCTAAAGGCATCATATATTCGGCCGACCTATTCGGAACTCCGGAAGAAGAAATATTGGCTAACATGTCCAACCAAAAGGTATCTACAGTGAAAAAAATATTAAAAATGGAAAATGGAACTCTAAAAGAAACAGGTCTGATCATTCTAACTTTCTCGGAGATAGATCTCCCTGAATATGTTTATTTGGGTTACCAAAAAATATACTTGCGTCCATACATACCTTTGCCACTGAGATGCAACAAGTGCCTGAGATATGGCCACCTTCAAAACACATGTGAAAACGATAAAATTTGTATAAACTGCGATAGCGTCAACCATATCAACGAAGATTCGAACGACTCTTGCAACAACGATACCTGCTGTATAAACTGCAAAGAAAACAAGATCAGTGACTTTAAACATACAGCTAAAGACAAAAAATGCCCTATATTTATAAAAAACAAGGAAATACAGGCTATTAGAGTACTAGAAAAAACCTCGCAGAGAAAAGCTGAACAAATTTACAACAATAGACACTCAAACGAAAATGGCACATACGCTTCCGCTGTGAACGCTAATAAATCTACGAGCACACGCACCAAACCAGTGAGCTATGATGACTCCTTATTAAAGGTAAAAAATACAACAGGCAACCTCGGCACTGCATGTGAACACGAGCAACATTCCAGTAAGCAACAATGTAAATACGGCGCAACACAGGACACGAAGTCCATAATACTCGCACATATTGACCAGTCCTCTCCAGCCCCAAGCTCCTCCAAGGTTCAACTCAATACAAAAATCTTCCCCGGGAACATATCCAACCGGCTAAAAACACAATTAAAGTATAAACACAAGAATTTAAATTCTAAATCAAAGACTATTGAAAATACTCCAAATATAGTAGACGTAAGTGAAGATGATGGGATGATGGAAGAGTGATTTTGTTTCTTACTTCACAAATCACCTCTCGCCGGGCGGCGCGGCCGGGGATCGTGCCACGGATCCCAAAACTCTGTGGCTGATCAACGGTCGCGTCGGTCGGCGTGAGGGTTAATATTTATGTATAAAGAAGTATTTCACCTCTTAACTATTTCACTTTCTAAATTAAACCTTTACCCTAATTCATAATGGCTTTAAGCATCATCCAATGGAATATCAAAGGATACCTAAACAATTTTAATCAACTGCAAATACTTATAAAAAAATATAATCCCAAAATCATATCCCTCCAAGAAACACACTTCCATACCCTTACCCACCTACCTATCCCACTCAATTACAGATGTATATTCAAAAACTCTGCAACACACTCGTATGGAGGGGTTGCATTGCTCATACATAATTCCATCCAGTTTACTCCAATAACCTTTTCAAATGAAATAGATTCCATCGGTGCAATTTTTCAATCAAAGGAAAAAATTACCTTGATCAATTCGTACATTCCTCCCTCAGTAAATTTTGACCTAGCTACAATTAGAAACATGTATGACCAGTTCAATAATAACGTCTTAATTACCGGTGATTTTAACAGCTGGCACTCTATGTGGGGATCTACCACAAATAATATTAGAGGTAATACCATAGCAGAATATATAACAACATCTAACTTTGTAATTTTTAATGATGGCTCCCCAACTCACTTAAGCACTCGGCATACATTTACCAACATAGACTTAACTTTCGGCTCAACAAATCTAAAAATCCAATCCGACTGGAATACAATAGACGACCTACATAGTAGCGATCATTTTCCAATCTTAATCCAACTTTTCGTTCCCTCACAATCAACTACCCCTAGATTTAGACCCAAATTCGTCACGGAAAAAGCAGACTGGCCCAAATTCAATAAACTCTCTCTACTATTCCACAGTTATCACCCCATTAGCAATAACATCAATAAAGAGGCATCCATTATGCAAAAAATTATTCTGCAAAGCGCTAACCAATCCATCCCTCAGATCAACCCTACCACAAAAAAAAGAGTGCCGTGGTGGAATAGACACCTTAACGACCTGAAAAAAGAAAAAAACCAACTCTGGCATACATTAAAAAGAAATATCAATACGGAAAACATTATCAATTATAAGAGGGCTGTAGCTAGATTGAAAAGAGAAATTAAAATTGCGAAAAGTAATTCAATTTCAGACTTCACCTCGGAAATTAGTCCACAGTCACCAACTAAGAAGATTTGGCATAATATCAGAACCTTTTGTGGCCTCAGTATGCCACAATCTATCCACACAATCCAATCTCCCTCCGACCCCAACTCATTTTTGACAGACAAACACGCTATTTCTGAAGAATTTGGCAAATTTTGGTCTTCCCAATCACACGACAGCAATTTTTCGCACGAATTCACAAGCAACAAATACTCCTTACCTAACTTAAGTACACTAACCACTTCAAATAACATGGCAAAATCTATTGAAGGAAGTATAGAATTATACGAAATGGAATTTGCTCTCAGCAGGTTAAAAGGTAAAACCCCTGGATTCGATAGAATTTCGTATCCAATGATCCACAATCTTAACAGCTATTCTAAAGAAAGACTTATTCACCTATACAATTTAATTTTAAATAACTATATCCCCAATTTTTATAAAATAAGCACTATTTCCCCCATCCTGAAACCTAACGAAGACAAAACCACAATAACATCCTACAGACCTATCTCCTTGAATATTTGCTTAGCTAAACTCTTAGACAAAATAATTGCTAACCGCCTGTGGTGGTTTATCACGTCAAAAAACCTTATTAGTACACATCAAATAGGATTCAGGCAAGGCAAATCGGTATCGGATGCGCATCTTTATATGGACCACTTAATTACAAAATCTCTAAATTTCAAAAAACATTTATCAATAATATCATTGGATTTTTCTAAAGCATTCGAAAAATCGGTTTCCATACTATTATTCACCACATAATCGAATGGGGCATAGGACCCAATATTACAAGATACATCAAGAATTTCCTAACAAATAGAAAAATTAGAATAAAAATAAACAAAATATACTCGAACACTTACCCATTATTTAACGGTATACCCCAAGGGTCACCCTTATCGGTTATCATTTTCTTAATCTCATATAACAAGTTAAGTAAATACTTAACTGAACTCAATGATTTCAAATTCTGCGCATATGCTGACGATTTTTATCTAATCAAGGAACTCAACCAAGAAAAATCCCAAACTATTGATATACAATCTGTGATCACGTATATAAACCAATGGTCTAACTACTCAGGAGCGCAATTGTCTATAACAAAATGTAAACATCTACATATCTGTAGGAAAAGAAATTGTCACACAATAGTATCAGCTGGCTCATTCAACATACAAAACGACAACTCCCTTAAGATACTAGTCCTAATTTTTAATACCAAATACAACTGGAAAGATCACATAAATTAAACATAATAAAATGTATTGCCAATAAAAAATATAACTGCAACATATATTCCATAATTTCAGCAACTAAAGCAATCATGTTAGCTAAAGTTGACTTTGGCATATATTTATATGGATGGTCCGCCAACTCATCCCTCAGAAAAATAAAAACAATAGTTAATTCTGCAATTAGAATATCTTTGGGAGCTTTCAGAACAACACCCATACATAACATGTTATACGAAGCCAATATCCCAACTCTCGAAATGAGAAGAAATTTTTTAACAATTAGACTTTTACACAACGTGATTAACAGCACGAACTCACCAATTTTCGAAATCCATAACGATTTATACAGCATGAACCCTAACTTGAAAGATTCTATACTAACTAAAATCATTAACTTTTCCAAACAAAACAACCTCCCAATAGAACCGATTAGAAACTTTCTAATAGCCAATAAACCCCCCTGGCACCTCAACACAGACAGTCTAAATACCTCATTAAGCCAAGATTTGAAAGCCAACACTCCACCGGACATCTATAATCAATTATTTCTACAAGCAACTCAAATTTACCACAATTACACCATACTTTATACGGATGGGTAAAAAAATGACCAAAACGTATCTTATAGTGTAACACCATAATAAAAACCGCGTTACTCCCACCATTCACCTCGGTTTTCTCTGCGGAGATAATTGCCATATTTGAAGCCATCAACTACGCATTAAATTCGTCTAACAAAATACTAATATGCACTGATTCTCTTTCTTCCATCAGCGCTATAAAAAATTTCCACAACCATAATTATTATGTAAACTTTATTAGGAACTGCTTAATTAACAATTTCCCACAATTTATTATCTTATGGGTCCCAGGTCATTGCGCTATTCAAGGTAACGAATTCGCTGATGCTACGGCAAAAGCTACCTACCCTCAACTCCCCATCCTATCTAACCGCAAACGTCAACACTAAAGACATAACTAAACATATTAAAAAGTTTACCCATATAGAAGACCTATGGACGACCTCATCGGATTGGTATAAAGAAATTAATCACAACAAAATTAAAATAGACAATTACCTAAAGACCAACATAACCACCAGAGTTAGTGCCAGAGACATTCAGAAATTCATAAGACTAAGACTTGGTCATACGCTAATCACAAAAAAAAAATCTCTTATTGCCAGACTCTTCCAATCTATGCCCTTATTGTGAAACAGACTTAATTTCTGTAAAACACATCCTGATACAATGCTCAAAATTTACTAATAACCGAAACAATCTATTTCATATGAATCCTATTTCCTACCTTTCCAACCCTACAATAAACAATATACTAACCGTAATAAAATTCTTAAAAAGAAACAACATTTTCCAAGATATTTAAAATATATGTTTTACCACAAAATGAATATGTAAAGCAAAGATTTATTAAAATAAAACAATTATATTTTAAATGTAAGCCTATACTACAATGAGCCTTAAACAAAAGAAAATGTAAATAATATTAGTTAGTAAGTAAAAGGCTATTGTAATTCCAACTAGCTGAAGGCCCCTGTTGCCATTGCTATATATGTATATTTAAGGTATCCTAAGTATATTAAGATATCTTATAAATAAATAAATAAATATATGTACCTTGGTTTTTTATACATATTTTCAATCTTGTTAACATATGTATAGTTTATTGTAATTATTATTTTTTCACTTTTATTAAATACAGTAGTTCAATAAAAACTTTTACTCTAAAAAAATCATTTGGTGAACTTATGCCTCGATATTACGGCCCTAATTCGCAAACTATGAATATGTATACATAATTTAATCCATATACCAGATGTAATTAACATAGGAGCTCCTTTATCGCACTTTTCAGTTTTTTGACTTTGAAAATAGTTTTGGGGTATTTAAAGTCAGTTTGTTCTTAAATCAACTTCAAGTTAAATCGCAAAATAACTGTTATATTCTGAGGAATAAAAAAAAAATCATGAAATAAGTACAGTGAAACTTCTATATAGAGTAAGTGCGGGTATTGTGGTATAGGCTGGTAATGTGGTATAGTAGCTTTTCTTCCTAACTAACAATATAGGAATAACGGAAATAAGCTTAATAGTTTGCTGCTCTCAGAGAATCAAGAGAGCAATGATCCGTTTTACTTTTGCAAGTCATTCTAAGAGTCAGTTGAAAAAATTCGATTTGATGCGTGGTTGACTTTTTTTTTGGGTGCTGCTAAAAAATTAGCTTTTGTCTTAAAATGGTATTTTAAAGTACTTAAGTGTAATGTTAAAGTAATTGGTAACTACTACAGTGGCGAATAATATAAGCAATTGAACTATATATGCAGTAAATATTTTAAAATAAATAAATATCTGCATTAAACCCAAGTGCTGCCAATGTGGTATACCTTAATTTCATATAGCGTATCACATTACCTTCCAAATAAAACAAAATGCCAAACACAGGTGAAATAAGAAAATGGATAGTTAAGGATATGAAAAGAGCTATACATGCAGTTAGAAATTATAATAAAGTCTGTATTTATATCAAACTCAACTAATTTGTGGTGTACCACATTACCAGCACATTTTTTAAAGTCGCGTATAATGAGATATGCAATTATTTCTCAAATATTTCTGAAAATGTTGGTGTAATGTTTTTCCCAAATCGCTTCGTGGAAGGTTAACACATGTAGCATGTAGATGGTTAAATCATATTTTAATAGGACAAAAGCTAAAAATTTGGCAATCTACAATACCCGCACTTACTCTAACGAATTCCAAGGGTATCTGAAAATACGTCGTTATAGCCATTTATTCGCTATAAATATAATCAGCAAAGCCTTGATACAACGAAATTTGTAGAAATACGAATAAAATTCGTTATAACTATAGTTTTCTTTATTCAAATTCTATTTAACATCAGAATGCTAATAAAAGCTTATATTTTTGCTATACATAACTTTATTCTTACTTCGTTGTATAGAGGCTTCTGTACGAGTACTTCGTTGTATAGAGGCTTTACAAATGCGCTTGTAAATACATTTAGACTTCGGTGTTTTTATAACAGGACTTTACCATTTCGGATTTATTCTGATTTTGTTATATTGAGGCATTTGAAGTAATATTTCGCTACATAGAGGCTTTTTTGCTCAGAATTTGCTATAGTGTAGCTAAAGTGTATTTTTGTATGAAAAACTTTGCAATAAAGAGGAATAAATAATGATTAAAAAATAATTTTTAAAATAAAAACTCTAACCGTTGCGGCCCCTGTTTAGAACATCTTATGGAAGTACATTGATCAGTTTTACAATAATGAGCGAGGTAACTAGTTTCTTAGCTCTCTTGAAGTACATTGATCAGTTTTACAATAATGAGCGAGGTAACTAGTTTCTTAGCTCTCTTTAAAGTTAGGGTTTCTGAATTGACATTTATTGAATATACATACTTAGGTGGTCGATATACCTACTTTCATAATTAAAATTGGGATTGAGAAATTGCACTTTAATAGTACATATCACAAGCATATCGCTCATTTACTTAAATAGTGTCAGGTGCAGACGTAGAGTTAACAAATAATTTTGAACAATTCTTTTAAATCATGATTAATAATAATAACAATGTTTATGATAATAACAATGTTTATGATCTATTTTTTCTTATTTTAGGTTCGTGAAAAAATAATCGACAATATCGTTTAATGAATCTCAATATGGCCATGAGAGTTGGCCATAAACTACATGAAAAAATCAATATATCTTCAATACTTCGTTCTGTTCCAGTTTTTCGTTTGGAAATGTTTTGAGAAGACATCACTATTGCATTAGTTAATAGACGTTAATAAAATAATTTCTTATTGTCAATTTTGCTAATGTGAAAAATTAATGTAAAGCATGGTAATCCTTTACGCAAATGCTCCAAAAAGAATTGTATCCTTATGCATGTACATATGTACATAATACACAAGCGAATACGTATGTATGTATGTAGGTGTTATTTCTATAGACAATGAATTTATTTTACTTTATATCTTAAATAGAAATTTTATTTTCAATAAATATCATAAAGTTATATAATATGTTTTATATAATTTGGCATACATATCGCGCATTTATTCAAACAACGTCATAACTAAAAAAAACTAGTTTGCCAGAAAATGAGTTTAAAGTTTTCAATTTACCACCGAGAGAAACACAAGAGTAATGTATTCGCGCATATGTATCCATTTGTATAAGAAGCTACTTTGGGCAGGCTGGATTTACACACAACTTATAGAGAAAGAATTTTTTTTTCTATCAAGATCTGAGTAAACAAGATATTGGTATGAAATTTTTACACAATATGAATAACGGTATGAGGATTAATTCTGCATCATTAACGCTAAAAAAAACATTATTTGAGTTATGACGTTCTTTGAGTAAATGAGCGATATGTACATACATATGTACCTACAAACATAACATGCATAATATGTATGTATGTATGTAACATATGTATGTATGAAAGTTGAACAAATTGCATAACTGATTGATTGACTCTTCCGCTGGCTCGTGAAAAATAATGAATATGTCTTGCAGGACACAAAAATTATATGCTAAATACATATGTATGTATGTAAGTATATCATGGGATAACGTGGAAATAACAGCTAAATCAACCTACATATTTATTTACATACATACAAATACAAACGCTTTTTTGTATATACTCCGGCAGAAAAAAATAGTCAACACGACGTTGGTACGATGGTCTGCGGGCGCAACTAATTTTAATGTACTCATAAGTGCCGGTTCACACACTTCAACTTTTGTTGATCAACTCGTAATTCAGTTGTAAGAAAGACGGAGACGGAAATACAACTATATCTGTTTTTCTACCAGCTGAATTACGAGTTGATCAACAAAAGTTGAAGTGTGTGAACCGGGACTAACATTAAAATGACAATGCCGAATGACCTCCTTCCGACTCTCGTTTTCAATGTTCTGACAAGATAAGATATACAAATTTACAACAAAGCTTGTTAATGCAAGCTTTAAAGAAAAAGGTGTTATTGGGTTTGCAATACAGCCAGGGCGAGGACCTATAGGATTATTGTAAACATGGTATTCGGAAACTAATACCCCTTTTAGACACGGAAAGCTTACTTTGCAAAGTCTTAATTCAGCTGGGTGAAAGACGGAAATAGATAGTATTGCTAACTCTGTCTTTCACACAGCCGAATTAAGACTTTGCAAAGTAAACTTTCCATGTCTAAAAGGGGTATAACGTCTTAATTTTGTATATACAATGTTGTAGTGATATATGATTACTAAGAACGCGGTATTAGTAAACGTGGAGTCAATCTATTGGTGGTACATATTATTTGGAAAAAGTAAAAATTTCTGCTTGGGTATATATACATATACATACATATACATGCATATATATAAACATACATATGTATGTATGTATATGTTTATTTGAATGAAATAATTACTTTTACTTACAGAACAGAAATAGAAGTATATCAACAAATGAAAGAATATTGAATTCTTTATACATATATAATTGAATTAACGGCCAACGTCTTCAAATTAAGAAAATTAAAATTAATGAGTAATCGTATATTTTGTCGATGTTTCTTATAGTTGACACAAATAATTATATCCGCGTACTAGCAAAATGGAATCATCATCGATAAAACAACATTATAAAGTTCCATCTTCCAGTAAATTATCGGTGGATAAACTATTACGGGTTGGATGCTACGATTTGGAGAAAACTATTGGCAAAGGAAATTTCGCAGTTGTAAAACTAGCTTCAAATATTGTAACTAAATCTAAGGTAAGTGCTTTTTGGAAGCTTCGAAAAAAACCGAATATGTATAGTGACTAAGTAAAGTCGCCGCACAAACATTGGCGGTATTCGATGTTTGATGCAAATTGTCCTGCGTAAGTGCAAATGCAAAAGATCGTAGCTTTTCTGTTAAATACACAACAACAAAATACACACACAATCCAAAGAAAAGTTACGGTATTTTGCATTTGCACTTAAGCAGGACAATTTGCATCAAACATCGAATACCGCCATTATATTTTCAGTTTAAGATCTTTGTTTTTTCGTATTATTGCTCTTAGACTAAAAGTATTGAGTAGTAGGAGGTACCCAGTATTTAGAAAAATTGTGCAATATATATTCTCAAAAATAGTTATTCTATGTATATTTTGATAGTTGTTTTTTCTTAACGGACGATTTAAAGCATAGTTTATCTAATACATACATACATATGTATATTAATATGTAACACAATGTTAACAACAAATGTACATACATACATATCGACCCTTGTGCGCGAAATTCTCGTATGCTACAAAAACTAAATTTTACAGGAGAGCATGAAATTTAAAATGTGTATAAATATTCGGTTACTTTAAATAAATTAACAAAACTTTTAAGGGTGCTGAATATATTTAGTACTTACGATAAATTTTAATTTAAATTACATATTTTAACATTGTTTGAAAAAATTGTTGTTGTTGCTCAACCAAAAAGGTCATAAAGTAATTAGACCTTCTCAGCTATGTTTATTCACACTCATCGTGAATAAAAGTTCACGTGAAATGTGTTCCCCTTCCCTAAAATTATGATCGCCAATGTTTGCGTTGTTGTTGTGTCAGTATTCTATTTTCTAACTTTGTTCGCTCTTTTTTTTTGTTCACGGGAAATATTTCACGTGAACAAAATGTTCGCCTTTTATTCCCGATAAGGGTGATTGTTTGTCATAACTACATGTAGAAATGAGTGAAAGTTTACCAAAGGAATTGAGAGAGAGAGAGAGAGAGAGTAAGCAATGTACAAAGGTGATAAAACCAAAATACAAACAAGTACAATATTTATAATTGTAAATTATGAGGGATTGCTCACAGCAGTCATATTTTTTCGTGTTATTACTTTAAAACGTGTTAATTTATGAGTACCATTTGAATACCCCAATTGTATTATCAAAAAAGCTTACAAAAATCAATTTTATTAATTTTCTTCGGATTTACACAAAAATACGGCAACCATAGCTGTGTAAAGAACCGAACAAGGTGCATTTAAACAGGTGGCAGCGTTACTTCAGCTGATAATTTTTTGCTCTATGTGCTTTGTAGCCAACGAATGTCAAAAACTTCGTTTTGTTTTGGTTTTGGTACAATTATTTTTGTGCTTTTGACATTTTTCGGTTCTTTACACATCTATGGTTGCCGTATTTTTGTATAACAAATCCTTACGCAGTCACCTGTATAATTACACCATGGAACCGAATATGATGTAATTATACAGGTGAATGCAAGGTGTATTTAACCAGGTGGCAGCTCTACTTCAGTTTTTTGCTCTATGTGCTTTGTAGCTGAATAATGTCAAAAACTTCGATTTTGTTCTGGTTTTGGTACAATTATTTTTGTGCTTTTGACATTCTTCGGTTCTTTACACAGCTATGGTTGCCGTATTTTTGTATAACAAATCCTTACGCAGTCAAGTGTATAATTACACCATGGGTGACTGCGTAAGGATTTGTTATACAAAAATACGGCAACCATAGCTGTGTAAAGAACCGAAGAATGTCAAAAGCACAAAAATAATCGTACCAAAACCAAAACAGAACGAAGTTTTTGACATTTGTCAACTACAAAGCAAATAGAGCAAAAAATTATCAGCTTAACCAGCGCTGCCACCTATTTATATTTTATTTGTATGCACGTATACACTTTTAGAATGAATAAAATTTATTTTTTTTCTGATTAAAAAAACAAATTTTACTTCTGTCTTGATCTTGATTGATTTGTATCACTTCTTTTGAAAAATTCCCGGGAATCCCGGGAATAAAAATTTTTCTTTCACGTTTCCCGGGAATGAGAAAAGACCGGGAAACTAGAAACCCTAGTTTCAACGCATATTCATATGCACAGGGTCATAGATTTGCCATGTTATTTTTTCTTTATTCATTAAAAATCTTGTTCTTGTAATATTGACAAATCATTACAAATTTTCTGTTTGAGTTTTAGAATTTTTGTGTTTGTACATACAACGTGCTGTTGCAATTCTTCTAATTGGTTTTGGTGTAAACGCTTCGGAACTATATACTTTTTGATTTGCTCTAACTTAAGAAAAATATCGTTAACTTCAGCATGAGTTTGTTGCATGAAAGCAGATATTTCCATGTAGACTTGTGTTCTTAATTGTTGGATTTCATTTAAAATACAAGCTGAGGAATTTTGTTGATTTAGTAGTGATGGTGTGACTGATGAGTCTAAGATTTTTCCAGTGTCTCGAAAACAATTTAAAATTTTGTTAGCGCCAGCACATTCAATATATTTTTGTTGCATTTTAAGACGGGTAAGTTCACAAAGAAGAGTAGTGGCTGATTTAAATTGTTTAGTGTTTATTTCTGTTTCGCCTTCTCGATATTCATATTGGCCTTCCATATTTGTATGTTGAGTGTTGTTTCCAATTGATATAGTTTTTTATCGTTCATTTACAATTCGAATTTCAGAAACGAGACAGACGTCATGGTGGTTCTTCCTTTATTTGTACTTCATCTAAAAGTATTATTTAAAATTTTTTTTTAAATTTATATTTTTTTGTGTTTTGTTATCTCTCTTATGATACTTGGTTAAACAGTCACAACTCAAAATTATCAAATTGGTTTTTTTTATAAAGCAGTTAATTGAAGAAATCTCTAAAGACCGCAACAATTTATTTTACATTACAGTCTTCTTGAAGAATATAAAATATCGTTATTCTTGTTTTTTTGTTACATACTTACTTCATTTGTAAGGCATTAACAGTTTTTTATTGCTACTCAGCATCTGAAATATTTTGAGTTGTGACTCTTTATGATTTAGTGTGCGATATGTACATACTCGTAATAAAATTAGTGAGTTCAACGGTGGACACATTTCTGGATGTAAATGTTTATTTAAGCTTAAAAATTAATTTCATAAAAACTTACAATGACACATTATGAAAACTTAATACGAAAATATAACTAAAACAGTATACATATTCGAAATACCAATCTCAACTTCAGGTATCTTCGGAAACTTAGAATAAAAGAATAATTAATTGTTTTACTCTAAATTAAATTAACGGATACATATTTGCATATATTTCGTTTGATGGCTAAATACGCCAAACTATGCAATTTAAATAAAATTCTATAACTAGAGTAATAAAATTTTAAACGAAATCAAAGACGTATACGATAGATATCCAAAGATACTTTGTCACTAATAGCAGAAAGAAAGGCTCTAAAAGCTGCACTCAACTCTGGAAACAAGAAACTTAAAATCAAATCTTCTGTCACAATACACCGCTTTAGATTGTCTCGTAAAACGCAGCGCCAGCAGAGATAAACGTCCCCCTTTTCTACCGCTCTGGAGGGTATCCGTCTGCACTTCCTGGCAGACTATCCTTCAGTAGCCCATCCGAGTTATCACCAATTTTAGCCTTTGGACCCAAGCGAGCTGGTCTCTAACTTTTCACTAGTGCTTTTCATACGGGATCTCCCGAGAAAAATTTCCCGGGATCCCGCACATTTTCCGGGAAATTTGTGCGGGAATTCCCGGGATTTTTTTATTTTATTATGGCAACTTTAGTGTTTATGTAAACATTCCTTGATGAGTATCGTTATTCACTTTATAATCCGATGCTGCACTAATAAGGTGATGGCAGTGGCACAATAGCTAAAACTATACAACAACTAAGTCCGAGTTTACATCTGGCACACATGTGCTTTGAGACTTAAGAGGCCTTTATTTGGCAAAAGCGGAACGCGAAGTTCAAAATTTAATTCTACAACAATTCATAAAAGTAAAAAGAGAAATACGCAAGAAAAAAATTACAAAATAATTACAGATTCTCTTTGGGAAAAAGAACTATTCTATTAATGCTTATTCTGCCCCCGTATTCTGTAACTCGCTAAAGCTAAATCTCTGTCGCTAAAAATCTATAAAGTCGATTTATCGATTCTAGAATACGAATGCAACTTTCAAACTTATGTTGCCAAATCAGGCGGCTTAAAAATTTATTGCGTCGAAATTTTTGTGTTTTATGTACATATGTCGTCGCCAAAAATGTTTAATTGTCTATTTGTTCTGCATTTTAGCGATCGAATTTAGCTTTAGCAAGTTACAGAATACGGCGGCTGTACTAAAGTCCTATTTTTCTTGCGTTATATCAATACATTTGGCTTTGCATTTACATATCATATTGGTATTTATGCATTACTATTATATAAAGAACTGAAATGGTATTATTTTTTAACCCCCGACCAAAAAAAAGGGGTGTTATAAGTTTGTAATGTGTGTCTGTGGATCTGTGTGTCTGTCCGTGTCCACGTACAGGCCAAACGGCTGGACCGATTTTGATTTAGTTTTCTCTGTTGGAAAGGTGACTTGATCGAGATGGTTCTAAACTATTTTTGAAGAAAATCGGTCCATCCGTTTAGAAGATTTCACATCTTTTCTAGATAATTCGTGGGTTTTTAAAATTTTAAATTTTTGTTATTGTTGAAATAGATTAAATTAAAAAATATTTTTAGTTAATTTAATTATTTTTCGAACTGTATTTGTTTCTATATTCTTATGAATTGAATAGGCTAATGTTCGTAACGCTTTTTAAGCCAAATTACATGTGATAATTATTAATGAACAAATAACATCAAAGTTAGTTGTAAATATTCTGACAACAACACATAGTTGAACGGAACAGCCAGCCGTTTTCGAAGGCCACTAAACCTTCCTCATCAGCGTTCTTCTGTGTTTTGGTCCACTGTGTGTGGCGTCAGCTGATGTAGATGTCTGCCTTATAACGAAACTTTATGGCAAATGGAATATGTGAATTGGTTTGATTCATTGCATTTTTCAATTTGCTCATATATATGTTAGGTCATGAAGGCTCAAAATTTACCATCTTCCATATATATTACAACAGTCTTACCATTGTCGTTTTGTTCCTTACTAACTATGCACATGTTTTTGTTAATTTGCTTATTTTTGTTCTACTTAAGACAAACTTTTTTGGTTTGTTACTATTAAGTATTTAGTATTGGCTTGTGGCAAAAATTAAATTAAAAATATACTTAATAGTAACAAACCAAAAAAGTTTGTCTTAAGTAGAACAAAAATAAGCAAATTAACAAAAACATGTGCATAGTTAGTAAGGAACAAAACGACAATGGTAAGACTGTTGTAATATATATGGAAGATGGTAAATTTTGAGCCTTCATGACCTAACATATATATGAGCAAATTGAAAAATGCAATGAATCAAACCAATTCACATATTCCATTTGCCATAAAGTTTCGTTATAAGGCAGACATCTACATCAACTGACACCACACACAGTGGACCAAAACACAGAAGAACGCTGATGAGGAAGGTTTAGTGGCCTTCGAAAACGGCTGGCTGTTCCGTTCAACTATGTGTTGTTGTCAGAATATTTACAACTAACTTTGATGTTATTTGTGTTCATTAATAATTATCACATGTAATTTGGCTTAAAAAGCGTTACGAACATTAGCCTATTCAATTCATAAGAATATAGAAAAATATTTTGTTTTGTTTTGCATTGTGCAAATCAAAAAATCGTTCCCGCTTTCCAGGGAAATGAAAAAGTCCGGGAAAAGAAAAACTATTTTTCACCCATCCTTACCAACAGCATGCTAACCTAACCCACGCTAATATACCCTTAGGCTAGTGCAAAAATATGTTTGCCTTTAATAGACATCTGAATAAATGAATGTGTACCCGAAGAAGTAAAAAAGTGACTTAAATAAAAGTAATATTAAGTATCACGCTACTTAATATTTTGAACAAAATAATCACCCATATTATAACAAAAGGATTTTATTAGCCCACAACTGAGGTACCAACAAGCTGGTTTTTGTTTAATATAATAATTAATTAATTAATATGTTTAATATCCCAACCGCAATGTAATTTGTAAAGGCATTGCATGCAAAATAATATTGGAATCATGTATGCTAACGCAAGCTGTCGAAGTCAAGTGCCAGACATTGTTTTGACCCATGCTATGATCTAGAGTATGCTGATGATATCTGCTTTCTTTCTCATCGGCACTCTGATATGGCCATAAAATTGCAACGTCTCACGGAGCTGGTACGAGCTCAGGTCTCTAGGTTAATATTGGCTAAACAAAAGTACACAATGCGAAAAAATCAATAATGAGCTCGTAGAGGAGGTAGATTCTTGTTGCTACCTTGTAGTCACCATCACTTCTATCCACACAACAACTTAAAAGGATTAAGTTAAACTTTAGTAAGATTTTTCTTTCAAGAGAAGTAAAACTCGGGAAATTAATTTGCCTACCAACATACATACATACATACATATCGCTCTTTTATTGGAATAGGGGGAAGATTTTTCTGGGATTTTTCGCACATAAAAACTTTATTTCTAAAGAAGTTACATATTTCACTTTCTTAAAATTGTTTATTCGTATACATACCGTAATTGTTGTATTAATTAATAAATATTTACATACATACACATGTATGTATGTATATGTATGTACCTATATCTGGACATTACTTTAGATTTCGTTCTATTTTCAATTATCATCAAAACTTTGTATTAAATCAGAGGTAAAATATCTTATAATTTTTCAAAATAATTTTGCCTTCATAGGTAAATTTCTGGAAGATATCTAAGAGTTTTCTGCCTTTTTTGATTTCATATAAAAAATGGTTGCTATAGTTATAAATCAGGTTGGAAGTCGCTAGTTTTGTTAACAATTATTTTTTATAAATATTTTTTGTCACATTGAATGTAAATAATATGTATGTATGTATGTATGTACATATCTTTTCGTGGTTACTAACAAATATGTTTGAGGGTAAAGCCGAATTCAAGTTGGGCACCTCGCGCCAATAAAATATTTATTTATTTTTATTTATTTGATCATTTCAGTAATAACAAAGCCAATAAGGGCTAAAAATGTATTACATAAGGTTAACAATAATAAACTACATAGTATTCGATTAAAAGAATGTGTGTATACAAACAAAAAAGGTAAATATGTACAGTACTGTGCAGAACAAAAGCAACAAAAACCCTATTTGACTTAAAATTTAAATATTTTAGACATTTGATTATTTCAAGCAGCTCTTTTAACAAACTTTTGTAGGCATTAATACTAGAAAACGAATTCGTATTTTAATTTTTTAATATTGATATTTCCTGAAAAATAAAATAACTAATATTCTCAAACCCATGTATCGAGATTGTGCAGAACAATAGCAACAAAATGGAAAATGTCATAATTACCAAAAAACTCTATGATATATCCCTGTAATTCCAAAGTCCAACAAGCTTAACAGTACTTATTAGTCCTTATACTAAATATTAAAACGCATTTCTCAATGTTATTGGTGCTGCTTGATTTAGCAAGAATGGGGAAGAGTAGGTATTGCTGAACTTTCTAATATTTAAAAAAATTAATCTAAAAACATTAGATAAGCGGCTGTTACTTATTTGAAAGTGTAATAAAAATATATTTCTAGTTTGCTGATGGATTTTTGTATAACAAATCCTTACGCAGTCAAGTGTATAATTACACCATGGGTGACTGCGTAAGGATTTGTTATACAAAAATACGGCAACCATAGCTGTGTAAAGAACCGAAGAATGTCAAAAGCACAAAAATAATCGTACCAAAACCAAAACAGAACGAAGTTTTTGACATTTGTCAACTACAAAGCAAATAGAGCAAAAAATTATCAGCTTAACCAGCGCTGCCACCTATTTATATTTTATTTGTATGCACGTATACACTTTTAGAATGAATAAAATTTATTTTTTTTCTGATTAAAAAAACAAATTTTACTTCTGTCTTGATCTTGATTGATTTGTATCACTTCTTTTGAAAAATTCCCGGGAATCCCGGGAATAAAAATTTTTCTTTCACGTTTCCCGGGAATGAGAAAAGACCGGGAAACTAGAAACCCTAGTTTCAACGCATATTCATATGCACAGGGTCATAGATTTGCCATGTTATTTTTTCTTTATTCATTAAAAATCTTGTTCTTGTAATATTGACAAATCATTACAAATTTTCTGTTTGAGTTTTAGAATTTTTGTGTTTGTACATACAACGTGCTGTTGCAATTCTTCTAATTGGTTTTGGTGTAAACGCTTCGGAACTATATACTTTTTGATTTGCTCTAACTTAAGAAAAATATCGTTAACTTCAGCATGAGTTTGTTGCATGAAAGCAGATATTTCCATGTAGACTTGTGTTCTTAATTGTTGGATTTCATTTAAAATACAAGCTGAGGAATTTTGTTGATTTAGTAGTGATGGTGTGACTGATGAGTCTAAGATTTTTCCAGTGTCTCGAAAACAATTTAAAATTTTGTTAGCGCCAGCACATTCAATATATTTTTGTTGCATTTTAAGACGGGTAAGTTCACAAAGAAGAGTAGTGGCTGATTTAAATTGTTTAGTGTTTATTTCTGTTTCGCCTTCTCGATATTCATATTGGCCTTCCATATTTGTATGTTGAGTGTTGTTTCCAATTGATATAGTTTTTTATCGTTCATTTACAATTCGAATTTCAGAAACGAGACAGACGTCATGGTGGTTCTTCCTTTATTTGTACTTCATCTAAAAGTATTATTTAAAATTTTTTTTTAAATTTATATTTTTTTGTGTTTTGTTATCTCTCTTATGATACTTGGTTAAACAGTCACAACTCAAAATTATCAAATTGGTTTTTTTTATAAAGCAGTTAATTGAAGAAATCTCTAAAGACCGCAACAATTTATTTTACATTACAGTCTTCTTGAAGAATATAAAATATCGTTATTCTTGTTTTTTTGTTACATACTTACTTCATTTGTAAGGCATTAACAGTTTTTTATTGCTACTCAGCATCTGAAATATTTTGAGTTGTGACTCTTTATGATTTAGTGTGCGATATGTACATACTCGTAATAAAATTAGTGAGTTCAACGGTGGACACATTTCTGGATGTAAATGTTTATTTAAGCTTAAAAATTAATTTCATAAAAACTTACAATGACACATTATGAAAACTTAATACGAAAATATAACTAAAACAGTATACATATTCGAAATACCAATCTCAACTTCAGGTATCTTCGGAAACTTAGAATAAAAGAATAATTAATTGTTTTACTCTAAATTAAATTAACGGATACATATTTGCATATATTTCGTTTGATGGCTAAATACGCCAAACTATGCAATTTAAATAAAATTCTATAACTAGAGTAATAAAATTTTAAACGAAATCAAAGACGTATACGATAGATATCCAAAGATACTTTGTCACTAATAGCAGAAAGAAAGGCTCTAAAAGCTGCACTCAACTCTGGAAACAAGAAACTTAAAATCAAATCTTCTGTCACAATACACCGCTTTAGATTGTCTCGTAAAACGCAGCGCCAGCAGAGATAAACGTCCCCCTTTTCTACCGCTCTGGAGGGTATCCGTCTGCACTTCCTGGCAGACTATCCTTCAGTAGCCCATCCGAGTTATCACCAATTTTAGCCTTTGGACCCAAGCGAGCTGGTCTCTAACTTTTCACTAGTGCTTTTCATACGGGATCTCCCGAGAAAAATTTCCCGGGATCCCGCACATTTTCCGGGAAATTTGTGCGGGAATTCCCGGGATTTTTTTATTTTATTATGGCAACTTTAGTGTTTATGTAAACATTCCTTGATGAGTATCGTTATTCACTTTATAATCCGATGCTGCACTAATAAGGTGATGGCAGTGGCACAATAGCTAAAACTATACAACAACTAAGTCCGAGTTTACATCTGGCACACATGTGCTTTGAGACTTAAGAGGCCTTTATTTGGCAAAAGCGGAACGCGAAGTTCAAAATTTAATTCTACAACAATTCATAAAAGTAAAAAGAGAAATACGCAAGAAAAAAATTACAAAATAATTACAGATTCTCTTTGGGAAAAAGAACTATTCTATTAATGCTTATTCTGCCCCCGTATTCTGTAACTCGCTAAAGCTAAATCTCTGTCGCTAAAAATCTATAAAGTCGATTTATCGATTCTAGAATACGAATGCAACTTTCAAACTTATGTTGCCAAATCAGGCGGCTTAAAAATTTATTGCGTCGAAATTTTTGTGTTTTATGTACATATGTCGTCGCCAAAAATGTTTAATTGTCTATTTGTTCTGCATTTTAGCGATCGAATTTAGCTTTAGCAAGTTACAGAATACGGCGGCTGTACTAAAGTCCTATTTTTCTTGCGTTATATCAATACATTTGGCTTTGCATTTACATATCATATTGGTATTTATGCATTACTATTATATAAAGAACTGAAATGGTATTATTTTTTAACCCCCGACCAAAAAAAAGGGGTGTTATAAGTTTGTAATGTGTGTCTGTGGATCTGTGTGTCTGTCCGTGTCCACGTACAGGCCAAACGGCTGGACCGATTTTGATTTAGTTTTCTCTGTTGGAAAGGTGACTTGATCGAGATGGTTCTAAACTATTTTTGAAGAAAATCGGTCCATCCGTTTAGAAGATTTCACATCTTTTCTAGATAATTCGTGGGTTTTTAAAATTTTAAATTTTTGTTATTGTTGAAATAGATTAAATTAAAAAATATTTTTAGTTAATTTAATTATTTTTCGAACTGTATTTGTTTCTATATTCTTATGAATTGAATAGGCTAATGTTCGTAACGCTTTTTAAGCCAAATTACATGTGATAATTATTAATGAACAAATAACATCAAAGTTAGTTGTAAATATTCTGACAACAACACATAGTTGAACGGAACAGCCAGCCGTTTTCGAAGGCCACTAAACCTTCCTCATCAGCGTTCTTCTGTGTTTTGGTCCACTGTGTGTGGCGTCAGCTGATGTAGATGTCTGCCTTATAACGAAACTTTATGGCAAATGGAATATGTGAATTGGTTTGATTCATTGCATTTTTCAATTTGCTCATATATATGTTAGGTCATGAAGGCTCAAAATTTACCATCTTCCATATATATTACAACAGTCTTACCATTGTCGTTTTGTTCCTTACTAACTATGCACATGTTTTTGTTAATTTGCTTATTTTTGTTCTACTTAAGACAAACTTTTTTGGTTTGTTACTATTAAGTATTTAGTATTGGCTTGTGGCAAAAATTAAATTAAAAATATACTTAATAGTAACAAACCAAAAAAGTTTGTCTTAAGTAGAACAAAAATAAGCAAATTAACAAAAACATGTGCATAGTTAGTAAGGAACAAAACGACAATGGTAAGACTGTTGTAATATATATGGAAGATGGTAAATTTTGAGCCTTCATGACCTAACATATATATGAGCAAATTGAAAAATGCAATGAATCAAACCAATTCACATATTCCATTTGC
The DNA here is from genome assembly GCA_944452675.1 of Tachina lurida. NCBI lineage: Eukaryota > Metazoa > Arthropoda > Insecta > Diptera > Tachinidae > Tachina > Tachina lurida. The sequence continues at coordinate 148,217,957 of OX101756.1, read as the reverse complement.
CATAAAGTTTCGTTATAAGGCAGACATCTACATCAACTGACACCACACACAGTGGACCAAAACACAGAAGAACGCTGATGAGGAAGGTTTAGTGGCCTTCGAAAACGGCTGGCTGTTCCGTTCAACTATGTGTTGTTGTCAGAATATTTACAACTAACTTTGATGTTATTTGTGTTCATTAATAATTATCACATGTAATTTGGCTTAAAAAGCGTTACGAACATTAGCCTATTCAATTCATAAGAATATAGAAAAATATTTTGTTTTGTTTTGCATTGTGCAAATCAAAAAATCGTTCCCGCTTTCCAGGGAAATGAAAAAGTCCGGGAAAAGAAAAACTATTTTTCACCCATCCTTACCAACAGCATGCTAACCTAACCCACGCTAATATACCCTTAGGCTAGTGCAAAAATATGTTTGCCTTTAATAGACATCTGAATAAATGAATGTGTACCCGAAGAAGTAAAAAAGTGACTTAAATAAAAGTAATATTAAGTATCACGCTACTTAATATTTTGAACAAAATAATCACCCATATTATAACAAAAGGATTTTATTAGCCCACAACTGAGGTACCAACAAGCTGGTTTTTGTTTAATATAATAATTAATTAATTAATATGTTTAATATCCCAACCGCAATGTAATTTGTAAAGGCATTGCATGCAAAATAATATTGGAATCATGTATGCTAACGCAAGCTGTCGAAGTCAAGTGCCAGACATTGTTTTGACCCATGCTATGATCTAGAGTATGCTGATGATATCTGCTTTCTTTCTCATCGGCACTCTGATATGGCCATAAAATTGCAACGTCTCACGGAGCTGGTACGAGCTCAGGTCTCTAGGTTAATATTGGCTAAACAAAAGTACACAATGCGAAAAAATCAATAATGAGCTCGTAGAGGAGGTAGATTCTTGTTGCTACCTTGTAGTCACCATCACTTCTATCCACACAACAACTTAAAAGGATTAAGTTAAACTTTAGTAAGATTTTTCTTTCAAGAGAAGTAAAACTCGGGAAATTAATTTGCCTACCAACATACATACATACATACATATCGCTCTTTTATTGGAATAGGGGGAAGATTTTTCTGGGATTTTTCGCACATAAAAACTTTATTTCTAAAGAAGTTACATATTTCACTTTCTTAAAATTGTTTATTCGTATACATACCGTAATTGTTGTATTAATTAATAAATATTTACATACATACACATGTATGTATGTATATGTATGTACCTATATCTGGACATTACTTTAGATTTCGTTCTATTTTCAATTATCATCAAAACTTTGTATTAAATCAGAGGTAAAATATCTTATAATTTTTCAAAATAATTTTGCCTTCATAGGTAAATTTCTGGAAGATATCTAAGAGTTTTCTGCCTTTTTTGATTTCATATAAAAAATGGTTGCTATAGTTATAAATCAGGTTGGAAGTCGCTAGTTTTGTTAACAATTATTTTTTATAAATATTTTTTGTCACATTGAATGTAAATAATATGTATGTATGTATGTATGTACATATCTTTTCGTGGTTACTAACAAATATGTTTGAGGGTAAAGCCGAATTCAAGTTGGGCACCTCGCGCCAATAAAATATTTATTTATTTTTATTTATTTGATCATTTCAGTAATAACAAAGCCAATAAGGGCTAAAAATGTATTACATAAGGTTAACAATAATAAACTACATAGTATTCGATTAAAAGAATGTGTGTATACAAACAAAAAAGGTAAATATGTACAGTACTGTGCAGAACAAAAGCAACAAAAACCCTATTTGACTTAAAATTTAAATATTTTAGACATTTGATTATTTCAAGCAGCTCTTTTAACAAACTTTTGTAGGCATTAATACTAGAAAACGAATTCGTATTTTAATTTTTTAATATTGATATTTCCTGAAAAATAAAATAACTAATATTCTCAAACCCATGTATCGAGATTGTGCAGAACAATAGCAACAAAATGGAAAATGTCATAATTACCAAAAAACTCTATGATATATCCCTGTAATTCCAAAGTCCAACAAGCTTAACAGTACTTATTAGTCCTTATACTAAATATTAAAACGCATTTCTCAATGTTATTGGTGCTGCTTGATTTAGCAAGAATGGGGAAGAGTAGGTATTGCTGAACTTTCTAATATTTAAAAAAATTAATCTAAAAACATTAGATAAGCGGCTGTTACTTATTTGAAAGTGTAATAAAAATATATTTCTAGTTTGCTGATGGATAGGTCGGCATAATAATTACGTATTGAGCAGTTTTGCAATATGACTCTTTTATGGGTGTTTCAATGCGGTAGTATTCCATAACATACTTGGAGGTTGGAAAAAAGTCAGGAACATTAATTTAATTCCAATCCTCGCTTTACCGACAAACGCAGCTTTCTCGATCGCCATTGCAAACCTATTTGCAAGAATCCGAAGGAGTGTTTTCGGAAAATGGATCCTAAATTGCAACGAACACTTCAAAATTCCATTAAATTAGCCAAAATGTATTCCTTAATGCATAATAAATAATATTTGAGAATTTATCCACGTTGATATCCACGTATTATGAAAAAACTAAAGATTATACAAAAAGGATTAATTTGTTGCTTTTGTTATGCACAGCTTCATATCAAAGTCTGGACTATTTTCTATAACTTTCGAAACCCCAGTGTTTTTAAGAAATATTTTATTCAATACGATACATAGGGCATATAAATACAAATAAATTATGCTCAGAGTTTTTGTTGCATATGATGTATATTCTGAAATAATCGTCTCCATTTAATTTTGCGGAGTTTGTTGCTTTTGTTTTGCACAGTACTGTATGTACATACTAAAGTCCTGCACAAGACTATTTATAAGAACTTTCAAGAAATGAGGGATTTTTCAAATGCTTTACTACAGCGAAGTCTTCTAAAACAAACGCTAAGCAACACTGTTTGCAAGAATTTGTTTCAGTTATTGCAAATTGTTTATAGGAGTAAAGAAGAAAATACTTCGTAACTGAAAAATTTGTGATGCTTGCTTCTTTCTACACATGGGCGCGTATACAAGCGTCATGCATGTACATACACATCCACATGGTGTGTGTATGCTCTTTTATTTTTCTGCATACAAACAAACGTTCACATGCATTTACATCAGTTTTGTGCGCTTGCTTAAAAAAACCTCCCTTAAACACATAATAGCTTACCATACAAGTATTTGCGCAGAAGTAAAATCTAATAGCGTTTGATGCATTATCAAAAATTGCATTAGCATCAAACTTTTGTCACTTCCATATTTTAACGAAGAAGTTGAACGCGCTTTTACCTCTATGACTGCAGTTTAGTCTAAACTACGTAACAGAATGTCCTTAAAGCATTGTCAACTATTTATAGCTAAAACGCGCTATTTTTCAGCGCGCTAAATTAATTTTTAATAAAAGTCGATGTATGTATTAGTAAATATACTTTTTTTAGCAACCCCTTTTCACATTTTTAAATATTGCTTCTCCGAAATTATATCCTAAATAACTAAAATAATTTAATTTTCTTTACCAACTTTGTACCAGTAACAAAATACTCGTATAAAATGTCGAATAGCTTTGCGATTCAAATGATTTTTGTACTTCAGCTATAATAGATGCTTGATAATTTATATATATTTTTTTGATCACGAATACGACTACATATGTACATATTTGTAGTTGTGAAATTTAAAGATATTTGCCATTTACAGTATTAAAATGCGTTTTTAATTGAAATCACAGCCAAGGGAATTTTATTTGCAACAGCTGAATCAATAACGAAACTAAAAAATTTTTATCAGTTTTGGATACTAGAAAATTGGTAAATTTATACAAAAAAAGAAAAAAAAATGTAACTGAAATTATGTTACTGACTTTATCCAAAACGCGCTAAGTTATCGCTTTTTTTATTAAACGCGCTAAGATGAAAAAAGCGCGTTTGGCGTAGTTAAAATGCGCTAAATCTAGCGCGAAACGCGCTAAATTGGCATCACTGATAGTTTAATAACAACCAAGGCAAATTCATTTCCAGGTAATATCAGGATTACAAGAACAATGAAAAAATACAACAATGAAAAAAAACAACATGGGCTGTAGTTCATCCAAAACTTCAAACATATAATTTCTTTAACATAATAATAATAAAAATTATTCACATAAATTTGAAAATATTTCTCCACGGCAGCGCTACCACTAACAAAATTTGCAACGTTTGGCACTTTTCACAATTTTTTAATAGTTTTTTCATATTTTTAGATTTGTTTTCACAGAATTTTTTTAATAAAATATTTTTCATATTGAAATTTTTTTACATTTTCCTTTAATTTCTCTTTCGTAAAAAAATTTTGAAGTTTCATGATCAAACATAATAAGTCCGCAACTTCAGGAAAAATCGCTGTCAAATTAACAAAGCCCATAATAAAATCTAAGGCAGTAACTTCAAATGCTCTCTAATTTTTGTTTTATTTTCTTTTGTGCTTATTTTTCTTTGTAGTTTTGTTCACAAAAGGTATGCAATTTATTGAAAGTATGGTAACATGTTTGAGAGAATATTTATTTATATGTGAGAGCATAAGAAAAAACGTTCTCAAAATAAAATAGATTCTATCTATCGACTGCTTTCTGAGGCTAGTTTTTTGTGTCTTTTTGTATGGAAAATGTGTTTATGCCCCAATTGTGTTTGATCATTTCGGATGAACTTTTTAATTTGAAAAAAAAATAGCTCAGCTGCATTTCCGCTACTACCTTGTGAATGTGCCTTGATAACAACCAAATTTGGTAAGCCCATCGAGCAGTGTTGTTAGATTTGACGATTTTACGTCATTTTGACGATTTTTTATAACAAATTTCCCAATATGACGATTGACGATTTTGTTTCCAATATTCCTCATATTTTGACGATTTGTTGAAATAAGTATTAAGTAACATAAATATGCCAACAAGTCCTTGCAGAAAAGAGATTTGATTTCGATAACACAATTTTAAAAATTTTAATTTAATTACAGCATCAGTTATTTTAAACATGGACTCTGAAATTCTTCCTTTACTAAACAGTTTTTCCAAATCTTGCGTCTAAGTCCCAGTTCACACTAGCTAAGTCTTATTGCTAAGCTTATCACTTTTAAGTCTTTGAATTTTCATCGGCGTTCAAACAATACAAGTCTTATTTTTCAGCTAATATTTTTTTTTGCATAGTTTTGTGTATGCATGTGTGCTTTTTTAACATTACGAATGAGAAAGCAAAACCAAGATTTAAAATTTACTGGAAACAGGAACCCTTGAAATAATTATGTTTTCAAAAAATTATTACAAATTTAACTCTTCGGAATGTTACATGTTTTATTTTGAATCTAGTTTTATTTAGAAATTGTTACACACTATTATATACTCTGAATTTTTTGCTTTAATTTCATCCTATAGTTTTTATCTTTGACAATAAAGTCGATGCATTGTTTTTTGTTACATAAAATATGGTGTATTGTTGTTCAATAAAACGGATAATTCTTGTATGACGATTTTTCGACGATTCTTTTTGAAAATTGTGACGATTTTAACTATTTTATTTTTAAAATTTGAAGATTTTTAGAAAAAATTGTCTAACAACACTGCCATCGAGTTCAAAATGTAATCAGCTCTTAACTTCATAAATACAAGCCGATTACTGCCAACTTGACTAAGCTCAAGTAATTTGTTTGTTCCTTGGCAAAAAAAATTAAAATTTTTTTTATAATAACTTCAAGTCTCCGTCAAATTGATTTTAGAATACACTTACATATTAATATAGAATTAAAATGCGTGCCTTTAATTTGACGTTTTAGGAACGGAATGCATATGTAAGTATTTATGAATAAAAATTTTTTATAAAATGGAAAAATAAAAAGTGATGTGAAGTGCGTGGCTGCACAGAAAAATATCGGTATTTCACCCAGCTAATAAAGTCTAGTTTAATTTTTCTTCTCTTCTTTAGATACTCACATTAATTAATAAAAATATTTCATTCAATAAGACTTTAAATTACTGAACTTAAGCCTGATTAAGAAATTATTTCTGATTAAAAATTCACTACAGTTCAATCGAAAATCGAAAAATTTTAAATTTAGTGCTTTTTTACTTAAATTACGCGCTTTTTTCCTGATTTCAGTGCTTTTTAAAATTTGAAAGTTGACAACGCTGGTATGCACGACATTGCTTGTTAGCACTCATATACACGCATACAAATGCATCTATCTTGCTTTGCTTATAATACGACAGCATTTATTATTGGTTTAGTATAATGCAGCCATGAGAATACATTTAAAAAACAAGACGTATTTACATTTCAAGACAATTTACGCAGGTCTATAGTAGATACTAGGGATGTAACGAATACCAGTTTATCGAATGCGATTGCGAAAACGAATAATACATTTTAATTTTTGCGAAAGCGAATGCGAATGCCAAAGCGAATGCAAATATTCCAATACGTTAAAAAAATCACATGAAAATAAATTTATCTAAGAACATGAAGTTGTGTTTTAAACATATGTAGATCTACTTGAGTCTTGAATTCAGCAAATCTATATAATTAATAGGCGAACACGTTTTTTGTAATACCTTTTACGCCGGAACTACTGCACCGATTTTGGAAAGATTTATATCATTTTAAAGGAATTTCTGCACAGATGTGCAGAATCTATATTTTATTGAAATCGGTTTAGTATTTTGGGAGGTATAAGCGTTTAAAGTTGCTACTACTACATGCAAACATAGTACACACGCATTTGTTAGCTTACACTGTATGTGTGTGTATATTTGTGTAGTATTTTTCTTGCTATTCCAATTTTTTTTTCTTATTTGTTATTGTATGAAAGCCATAAAACTTATAGGAAGAGAGTTCAATAAATTGAATTAGGTTTAATAAAGAGATTTTGTTTCTGTTTAGAATACGGAGATTGTGTCGTCCGTTTGGTATATCTAGTATTTATTAATTTATTAGGAATAAAAATTGTTAAACTGAAAGATATATGAAATCATATTAAAATAAGTATAGATAATAATTAAAAATTAATTTACAAAATGTTAGGCAATCAACCCATTCGTATTTTGGCCCTAAGACCTTTAACTAAGTTCAACATTTCCTGTAAAATGCTACCAAAATACATTTTTTTTTTTTCTACGATCTTATTTATTGTATCTTCAAAAATGAACTAACAATAAGTAATCAAATCTTAAATCTAAATATAATTATTAGGCCCGACCAATATCGGACATAAGCTTAGTGATAGTTATAAATAATACATAAGTAGTGATAATCAAAATACATATTAAGAAAAATTGGAATGAATTGTTCATGAAAATTTTTTCCAGAAGTAGTACTCTGTTCATCTTCGGAAAAACATATGAAATATATCTTCAACAGTTTAAGTTTTCATGCGAAATAATATGAGTGGCACTTGTTTCGCAAAAAAATTACCACAAAAAGAAGGATTAGTTAATATTTTTGCATTTCAAATTTTTTGGACGAAGTAATGATGTGCTTACCATTTTTCAAAAGTTTTAACAGATTAGTCTTAAGTAGAAAATATTTTCGCGCAATTTAAACACTGCCTTTTCTTTTTCACAAACTGTAAAATATTTCCAATATTTTTGTCTTAATATTCGCATACATTTTAGCGAATGCAAAAGCGAATGCAAATAGCAAAAGTAAGCGAATTATTTGCGAATGCGAACATTCGTTACATCCCTAGTACATACACAGATAGTGTTCAAATATAAAAAGTGCACGCTACTCGTCATTTTGATATTACTCGTATATTCATCTGAAATACTCTTCATGTTAATTCCTTAAAACTACTCATCAAGCCCCTTGTATTTCAAACTAGAGCTGGGCGCGTGTAGAGTTTTTCAAACACGACACGACACGACTCGAACACGAATATCATTTTGTCCAAGACATACGAAACACGCACACGAAAAATTTTCCCAACACGATACGACACGACACGTACGAAATCAAAATGAGTAGCGAAAAATCATTTTTCTTTTATTCAAATATATATTTTTATTTAATTTTAACATACTATCGATTTATTCACAGAACCTTACCCTACGTCTAAACCTTTATATTTTTATCATGACAAATGTCAAATTCCATATAGGAAAAAGAGTTAACATAAAAAAAATAGTTTTTCAATATAAAGTTTGACTCTTGTTATGATAAAAATATATCAAGTGTAGACGTAAGGTTAAGCTTGAGAGTCCCATGCACTATTATAACGAACACTTCGTGTTGAGTCGTGCATGCTCGAAAATTCTTATTTTTATATAGTCACCTGGAAACGATTTCTTTAATGTTGGCAATTTTTGTAGTTTGGTATTCTTTCGTTTTATAATTTTTTTGTTTGTGATTTTTTCCGGTTAATTGCTTAAAAAATTTAAATTTTTCTAACATGAATTTCATTTGAGGTTTTGAGTTCACTTATTTCTTTTAACAAATGGGAATTGTATAGGAAAAGTACCAAAAAGTACCCCTTTACAAATAACTTGCAATTTTAAACACGTGTGTTTCTCATTTTTGTTGTAAATGGAAGTAATGTAAGTATTTAAGTTACTTCATGCCCAATCAACCGAGAAATGAAATATCGTTTTCAATGTAAAGCTTTATTGAAATAAAAGGAAAAAAAAATTATATACTTACTCCTAAATATTTGAACTGCTCCTTATTTTGCGAATATTATTTTCGAATATAAAATATTATTAGCAATATTTCTTTCAAAGTTTTGTGTACTAGTTGGGAATATTCTGGGGAACGAATATTCGTAGTTATTTCAGACTGTCGATTGAATGCAGCGTTTTCCAAGAGATCTTGGTGATCCTCAAGGACACAGAGCTTGTGGTCTTCTACGTCGACAGTAAGGCAACGCTAGAAGCTGTCACAATGTCAAATCGAAACTAGTTCGTGACTCTAGGAGCGCCCTCAACTTGCTTATGGATAAATATAGTGTTAGTCTATGTTGCGTTCTTGGCCACAGCAGTGTTGAGTTAAATGAAATTGCCGATGAGCTGGCAAGAATAGAATCGGCGTTGGATGAGGCAATGGCTGACAGATCGGTGAAATTACCGATAGGTCGTTAGTACAGGAACTCAGTAATTTTGGGCGAGCAGAGAAGTAGGGAGGATTATAGGGTCTCGAGGACTATGTGGCCAAAACTTGACTCAGGAAGATCCAAACTGCTCCTGGATATACATAGGAAGGGGATGCGAATCTTGATAGCCGCGTTGACTGGTCACTGCTCGGTCAGAGCAAGGACTAGCATTTGAGAAATTGGCACTCCAGATTTCTGTAGGTTGTGCGAGGATGATGAGGAAACAGAACATATTACCTTCCATTGTCCGAAGCTGCAACGAAATAGGCTTAGATGACTGAGCAGACATTTCCATGAAAGCATTAGTGGTATCGCAAAATGTAAACTGGAAGATATCAGGGTCTTCATCATGGGAATTCAGTGGCTTAAAGACAGATAATTAGGGTTCTTGTGGGTACAATTGAGATTTAAATTTTTATTAACGGCTATTAACAGAAGGAAATAACAATTGACCCAATTGGTTCTCCGAGGTGTAGGTGTGTTGCAGCACCACCCTTCCTAATATAACCTTACCTTTTTATATTTAAATTTTTAAGGGAATAATATGGTCTCATTTATACATTAATGTTTCGTTGTTTTAATTAAAATTGTAGTTCGGAAGCTGTCATAAAATAACCTTTACTTTTACTTTTTTAATACTTTTTTTTTACTTTTGGATCTTCTAAGTTTTTTGAAAGTTTTAATTTTTTTATCATAATTATTATAGTTAATTTAATTATTATTTTTCGAACTGTATTTGTTTCTATATTCTTATGAATTGAACAGGCTAATGTTCGTAACGCTTTTTAAGCCAAATTACATGTGATAATTATTAATGAAGAAATAACATCAAAGTTAGTTGTACATATTCTGACAACAACACATAGTTGAACGGAACAGCCAGCCGTTTTCGAAGGCCACTAAACCTTCCTCATCAGCGTTCTTCTGTGTTTTGGTCCACTGTGTGTGGTGTCAGTTGATGTAGATGTCTGCCTTATATACGAAACTTTATTGCAAATGGAATATGTGAATTGGTTTGATTCATTGCATTTCAATTTGCTCATGTGTTTTGTAGTGAAGGCTCAAAGTTACCATCTCTATATTTACAACAGTCTTACCATTGTCGTTTGTTCTTTACTAACTATGCACATGTTTGTTAATTTGCTTATTTTTGTTCTACTTAAGACAAACTTTTTTGGTTTGTTACTATTAAGTATATTTTTATTTAATTTTTGCCACAAGACAATGACTATTAATTTTAGTTAATTTAATTATTATTTTTCGAACTGTATTTGTTTCTACATATATTCTTATGAATTGAACAGGCTAATGTTCGTAACGCTTTTTAAGCCAAATTACATGTGATAATTATTAATGAACAAATAACATCAAAGTTAGTTGTAAATATTCTGACAACAACACATAGTTGAACGGAACAGCCAGCCGTTTTCGAAGGCCAAAACACATAAGAACGCTGATGGGGAAGGTTTAGTGGCCTTCGAAAACGGCTGGCTGTTCCGTTCAACTATGTGTTGTTGTCAGAATATTTACAACTAACTTTGATGTTATTTGTTCATTAATAATTACTAGTGTTCGTCCAGTGGTTGAAAATCAACCATTAACGCACAGAGGTGGAGAATAGAATGAAAATATTTAAAGTTTGATGAATTTAAAACACAATTTAAAAACTATATTCAAATATACATATGTATAGACTCCAGGGTAAACCACTCTCTTAAACCACTTTCTTAACTACTAAATATGAATTTAAAATTTCATTTATCGGCATAAATAAGAACAGATTTTAAGCAAACTATTTAAAAAAAGTTGTTCACTTTTTGAACTAAATGTAATTAGATATTTGCTTCTAGTGTTTTCACTTCATATTCATTATTATTGCCCAAAACAAAAATATTCGTTTATTTTTTCATTGAACGCTTTTTCTCTAAAGTTTTAGACTCCCCATTAAAACGTTTGTTACAAAAAAAGTTTCTATTCCCTATTCTTTGAGAAAGATCCCATATGTATGTACGAATATGCTAGCCTAGTAATATAAACATTCCATCATATTCCAACATTCCATCATATTCCAACATTCCATCATATTCCAACATTCCATCATATTCCAACATTCCAGTATGTTCAGTAATTTAAAGCACAGAAAAATAATGAAAACAATGAACAAAAACAAAACGCACACAAAATAAACCAAAAATAAAAAACTTACTTTGTGCTGTAGGTGAATTTAACTTTAATCAAAGTTATTAATAATTAAAAAAATATATTATTTTTAAGTATATAAAGAAAAATAATACAGTACCACTCGTTATTTAAATATCCAAATTTTATTAGTTTCAGCAATAATCGTTTAAGTACATAGAAAGATGGAAATAAGAATATAATGAACAAATAAAATACGTTTTTCCTTCTGAGTGTTTATGGAGTTGCCAAGCCAAATTGTTATAATTTTTTTTTTAGCAAATTAAGAGAGAAAGAGAAATCATGGCTTTATGATTGTCTAATATTCTTAACTGTTTTTAACTATCTTAGACACAAAAATGTAGAAGAAAAAATACATTCTGCACTGCTCCTATTGTCAATCTATCTAACAAAAAAAAAAATCAAGCGAATACGTTGAGTTTAAGGCAGTTAAAATGGTTCTTAACTTTTTTCACTTG